>JBAMJR010000091.1:2947500-3262500 GCA_038501785.1 Myoxocephalus aenaeus
GCAATAAGTCATTTTGATTTACTTTTAAACCCTTGCACTTTAATTGGGATGGACTATTTTTTTAACTTTTGGACTTTGAATGTCACTTGCAGCCCAATTATTCTTTAGTTATTTTGCACTTTCAGAGGCTTGATTGCTATTTTGAGTTACTTTTAAAACTTTATTTGTACTTTTTCTTTACTTTTAAAGCATATTTGTACTTTAATTTGTATGACTTTAATTTATTTGTTATGATGATGTTCTGATGTTCAGATCTTGTTACTCAAATACATTTGAAGTTCAAATTCCAACATATTGAGTCATTATTTTTAATTTTCTATAGTTGATTATTAATCGTTAGTTGCAGCCTTAGAGTCAGCCTTTTCCCACATGAAAAATATTAAGTCCAACACCGTTCCACCATGACTGATGACCATTTGGTCTGCCTGAGGCTGGCTACCAGCAGCTACTGTCCAGAATATGCAACCCTGCTGGTTCCATTCAGTGAAGTCATCAGAGTAAAATGTAATGAGCAAAAATTGTATTGTGTAATAAGGGTTCATGCAATTATGCAAGGTACGCCAATATTGTAAATATAAAGTATACTCGGTATATTTATACATTAATAATGCTTATATATATATCTTTTTGACTTGGTCATTTTAAAAGTAGCTCGTGAGCCCAAAAAGTGTGGGCACCCCTGCTCTATAAAATCACTAAGATTATGTTCATTCAGTTGTCTGACAGCAGAAACAGAACAAAAGTGTTGGCGAGGGGACAACTAAATTGTGAGTCTAAAAAACATAAACTCAGGAAAGTCTTTGGGCTGTTGGCACTGTTGATCAGATGTTGGCTGAAAAAGGACTCGGCCATTGTGCCGACAACACACCAGGCAGCGGGGAAGTGCGGCTCATCACAATGACTACATTTTTGTACAGCTGGTTGGGTTGTTCGTGTTTTTCAAATGGGAACTGGCCACCAAAAGTTAAACTGTCCCATACTGTTAGGTTGGCTGCATTTTAAAATGTAGACAGCTTCATTTGTATGTAGTCTATGAGTGCCATCATGCAGAGGCCTATGATTTATTTATAGCTCCATACCTCTGTTTTATGGAACTTAACATCATTCAGAAATGCTTTTGTGTGTTTAATAGTCATGCTGGGAATACCTTCTGTCAACATTATTGTGCGTGTATGTATGTTTAGAGATTGTCGGCACCAAATGATTAGAGGGTGTGTTTGCTCTCTTTTGACAAAGGCTGAGCTGCTGACACATTGTACTCGCTGAACAAATGCTTTATTCTTGTCATCCTGGTACTCTGAAGTTCAGTGTTCTTTTCTCTCTAAAAGGGGCCATCATTTACTCAATGAACATCATGCTAAATTGAAGAAGACTTGAAACTATAGCGACTGAGACCATAAACTCATGTTTACCATGTTTACTGAGGTAATAAAACACGGGAGAAGTAGAGTCATTTTCTCATAGAATTCTATCCAATCTGACTTATTTTTGCCACCAGAGGAGTCGCCCCCTGATGGCCATTAGAGAGAATGCATCTGTGTTCTGGAGGTTATTGCCCGACACACTTAACGTATACTGTAGTGTTTGTTTTTATACTGGGAATCCCAAATCCAGTCTGACTGCATGGAGAATATGCATTTTACATAGTCATATAGTCCATTGATGTGCGGTACTGCTAAGCGAAAGTTGTGTATTACATACCTTAGGGGAAATCCCGGCAGCAAAGTCACTCTCACACACTCATATGCAAACATGCAAACACCTGCCTCAGGGGAAACCACCCCAATAGGTATGGCCTTAGATAAATCTATTATTCATTATAATACACAAAATGGAAGTGATAAACATATAACAGTTGCAGCACGTAGAGGTATTTGGCCTGACGCAATAGCCCTAAGTGTTTGCACGCTACTTCGTCAGGTGAGTTGTAAAGTGCAGGTGCACAGCCCTCTGGACAGACAGCTGCCTGGAGAGGAGGAGCTTTTAGTGTGAAACACACACACACACACACACACACACACACACACACACACACACACACACACACACACACACACACACACACACACACACACATACAAACACACATTCACACACACATGCACAGGTGCATCCAGGTAGATAACATGGTATCATGCAATTGCATCACCCAGGATGACGTTACAATATATTTTAAGAGGGATCTCTCACCCACAATATAACCACTCACACACACTCTTGAAATATATATAATATACATATAGTATTCTAATTTGTTTTACACAATATGATAATGACATTGTCCAGACCTTTTCATATAAATAGATGAAGGAATAATACTAAATACTTGCACAAAAAATACTTTGATTTCCCAGAACACACAGCATTTCTCTCATGATTCGCACAAATTTGACAAATGGACTGTTTGTTCAGCCAATGTTAAAATATTAGCTCGCTAGCGAGCAACATTCTCACAGAGTGTGTGTACAGCTCAGAACTCACAAACTCCCGTCCACGACTAGCACATCCATAGTATTGTATTTCCACACTGTTTCAAAGGTGGTCCTTGCTATAGGACCTCAGCCTAATTTTAGCCGGGTGCCATGCCATTACGAAACCCCAATAGTTAAAAAAAACTTCCCATTTGTCTCACAGCCCATTAGGCTACCCCGAAAACGAACTCCCATTGTTCCGAAGGATCATTTCTCCAAAACTACAAACTCTTCTACGGAAGCACATGGCTAAACATGGCTAAATATTCAGGCAATCAGACCTTCCTGGTCATGATATATTTTTCCTTCCATGGCGAAGGGCTCTATTCTGCCTCTGGTTGGCTTACCCTGATACTTTTACCCTGAGTGTGTGGGTGATGGCTTCGCCAGTAGAAAGAAAAATCGGTTTGGTCCGACGACATCATTCTGCATGATAATTAGCCATATTCTTTAGTTTGTTGTATTTTCGGAGTAATGGGCTTTTGAACAATGGTTGTTTATTTTTGGGATAACAGTCATCGGACAAATAGGCTCTCGGTCAGATTGTCCATTTTTGGGGTTTTGTAATAATGGCCTGTCGAAACAATTGGCAGTGATGTTTTGTCTTGCTCTGACTTTAATCAAGATAGCATTAATTTGGCACAAATCTTAGCTAGTCCTTATAGCCTTTTCTCTTGTACTTTGGTATTTATTGCAGCCTAAAATCAACTTACTTTGACAAGATCTGGATCTTACGCACTGTTTCTTGCCAGAAGGAAGGCACACTCACTACAAACCATTCATTAAAAACGTTTTGATTTGAAAAATGTTCAAAACCAAAAGAAATTCATGCCAAGCTTCTCAAATTAGCTGCACATTGAATGCCCTCTCTGAGGTGGGCAGAGAAAACAGGCTGTTCCTGAATCAGCCACAGTCAGACGTTTTTTATGGGAGGATTGCAAAACAGGAAACACAGGGCCTTGATAACTCACACTCACACAAACACACGTACGCACACACACACACACACACACGCGCACACACACACAGGGCACTTGCACATACAAAGAGTGTGTGGGCATGTTGCGTCGGGCACTTGGAGATGTGTTTTGTAAAAAAGAGTGTGCATGTTTCACAGCAAAATGGCCCCTTCTGATGCTCTTCTCTACACACCTCAGTAAGTACAGGAAGTGTGTGTGCAAGTTGTGAAGCTGAAGATGGGTGTAGGGCTTACAGTATGTGCCAAAATAATCACAAGGCGTGATTGATGGGACTGTTGGCTAGTCAGTTGTTCTGCAGGCCTAACAGGTACCAAAGGAGGGAGGCCGAGGTGGAGAAAAAAGAAGAAGAAAGAAACATGAAGGCGAAACACAATGAACGAAAGGAACAGTTAACACGAGTAAGTGCTCATTAAGATGGATGAGTGTGTCCTTCTCTCTATCCGTTTCTCTGCAATACACACAAACACATGCAATGCCGTGTTGTATTTGCTGGAGTGCTGGACAAGTTTGAACAGGCACACGGCCCTGTGATGACTAAAACACACACAACACACACATGTGGAACCAGCACTTAGTGTAGTGCAGCGCCTCATCAGAAACATGATAGGGTTGTGTCACGGGGGAGTTATTGTTGCAGATATAATTGTGACAAAATATCCTTCATCCTTGAATGGTGCTGTCATGTGGCTATCGCTCCATATATTTCCTTGATAGCATAACGATTATTTCCTTAAAATACTTTAAAAAGTAAGTGTTCCTTACCTTTATCATCTTCAAACTGCATTACACACCTTAAGCTTTTACTTTGAAGATACAATCCTGCTTTCTTCTTTTTATTATTGCTTTTGTGAATTTAACACTCAGATAAAAAAACGTTGCTGGCTTCATCTATTTTGCCTTCGACATACATCGTGAGTTCAAAAGTGATAATATCACAAATCTATTTTCCATCCAAATTTAGTGCAGATTTCAACCATGTTTCCTGAAAAACGTTCTGGCAAAAAAAGTCAAAATACTGTAATGTGTATTTCCACCCACTGTTATGCAAATATTAGGGGTTTTGGCACATTTATATAAACAGCTGGTGGTGCTAATTCTCCAGTCGGTTGCCATTAAGACCAATGCAGAAAAAGAGTGCAACACGATTATGTAATTAAAAGAGCACAAGTCAGACCTAAAAAACAACAAAAGCAATGTGGAAAACTGGATTGAGATACTGCCTTTTTGTTTGTTTCATGTATTATGATTGGAGGAAGGTTATCGGCTCCTCGTCGCTCCACAGATCGGATCTTTTCGTCTGCTATTGGTTTTTTTCCCGCCTCTTCAGTGGACGTTTTGGTCAAATCCTTCATGTATATCATAATTAATTAGCTCAGTCTGTTTTCATTGTAGTGCTTTTTTTAATATATTAACCTTGACTAGTTTTAATTTGCAGCATTTTCAACAACAAAAAAAACTAAATGATGATCATCACGAGCACAAAGGTGCTCGCCAACACTTCTCACAGTGAATACACAACATTTTCTCATTAGTTTCACCAGTCGGAAGAGATTTCTGCTGCCTTTCATACAGTAGGCGTGATTCTTGGGTTGTTTCGTTGCTACGCACTGTATGTAAATAAGTGTTACAGTTATATACAGTTATGGGCAAGCCGTCAGCGCTAAATGAGTATTACTGTGAGTGTAAACACTTCAAAGACTTACATGTGTGGAATGATACAGCAGGCCTGGTGTTTGAAGCATTTGCATGATGCTGATTTATTTTAACATGACTAAACATTTTGAGCATCTGAGAATCTCAGGGAGACATGTCATGTTTGTTGGCTGTTGCAGGTCAGAGGCAGTAGAAGGGGAAAACATTAGGGAGTTTTTGCATAGACTCCCTGTGATATTTGTGTTCCTCCTACAGTCATACTGAGCACATGCTGCTTCAACTAAAGAGAATGTATGATTAATTAATTAAATGTGATTTTTTTTTCATCTTCAATAACAACAAGCCTCTGCATAAATCAAAATAGCTTGTTTTCTAGTTACTCAAAAGGTAACGTTAGGAAGCCCCCTGAGGACCCTGAGGCAACATCTGTCTGGCACTTTTAGCTAAACAGAAACACTGTGCAAAGGTTTGGTTTGGTCTGCACCATTATGGGGAGTTACATGCTGTGGTAAGGGTAGATGTGTGTGTATGTGTGTGTGTGTGTGTGTGTGGGGGGGGGGGGGGGGGGATTCTCTGGAACAGGATGTAGCTGTGCAAACGCCTAAAAGCTTCTCTTGCTTGTGTTTGCACAAGAGATGAAGCAGCAAAAAAGACAAAAACCCAGATCCTCTCTGCTGAGCCTCGGATACACAGTGTACTGGTGGGGACTCGACCACAACCTGTCAGTCCGAGGGAGGAGAGGGTACCACCAGATACAAATTTCAGTTTGAGAATTATTTCATATCACCATGTAGACCTTCAGACAGAAAAAGCAAGATTTTTTAAAACTATACAGCTGGATGGATAACTTGGCAAGCAACACAGTAGAATGCAAAACTATGCAAATTAGTTGCAAAGAGTGAGTTAGCGCTATGATGGAAAATGTATTGTTGGCCCAGAGACACATTTTCACAATAATGATTAGGAAAATGTATTAATTTTAATTAAGTTTTTACAACAATCCAGTGGTGACAGTAATTCAGTGCATTTACTTTAGTGCTATTGTACAATTGCATACGATGATGTGGCACTTGTACATTACTTGAGTATTTGTGCCACATTTATATTCCACTACATTTAAGAGGAAATATATTGTACTAGTTACTTCACTACATGTATGTGACTGCTCAAAATAAATGAGCAGCTTCTAAATAATGATGCATTGTTACAGATAAAAGTACTCAAAAGTAAATACATGAGTTAAAACACTCCATCTTGACTATTTTAAAATGCTGCATTTGCAATAATCAATCAGTAATACTATTTAAATCATAAATATGATCAATATAATATAAATATACAGTACTTGAGTACTGTAATGAGTAGTGCACTTTTTTACACTTAAAGTACATTGTGCTCCTCATACTTATACTTTTACTTGAAAAACCTTGATTGTGAGACTATTTTCATTTTGTAGTGTTAGTGATTTTACTTTCATAAAAGATCGCAATACTTCTTCCATCACTTACTTTTAATACTTTAAGTAGAGTTTGCTCATAATACTTCTGAAATTGTACATAAATTTGATTTTGAATGGTGAACTTTTACTTGCAATGGAGTACATTTACATTATCGTAATTATACTTTTATTTGAGCAAAGGATCTGAATACTTTTTTTCTACCACTGCCACAATGTTACCTTAATTATATATAAAACAATAAATACATTTAGGTAAATCGAATTGCAAACTATGGCACATACAGCTAAACAATTTAAATATATAAGAGTAAATCCTCTTTCGGTTGTCCTCATATGAATTGTTCTTGTTTCAGTTGCTTCGTCCACAGGGAGGTCAAAGGTCGGGGTCAGGCACAGTTAGTAACCTGGTTTGAGGGCTTCTTGGCTGAGCAGGTGCTTCAACAGCTTAAACTCTTCACAGCATTAATAAAAACGACGTAAATACAGGAACTTTAGGTCTAATTAACTACTTATGGGTCTCACCATTAATAATTCTCTTTTATATTACAAGGAAGAGGTGGCAAAATAAAAGAGATCTCTCCTGATCCAGCCGCTAAATGGAAACAAAGAACAGGTTTGGCAGCTATGACTTCATCCTCCCAACAAAGACAGCAAAGGATGGATGGAGGCGTTGGGAGGAAGAAGGGAAGAAGTCGGCAGACATAAAAAAAAAGTCACATCACCGGCAATTCCAGGTACTTTAATAGGTCACATGAGATGCCATTGCCAGGAGATTGCACCACACCCAGGCGTTATGTACAAATGTGTCTGTATGTGTTTGTACACATGGTAAACAGCTACAGGGGTGTATTTAACCACTCTCGTTGACTCAGTGGCTTCTCACCTTGATAACGCCGCTGGGCATTAAGTGCCTGTGTCTCCAAGCTGAAGACAACTTACGAGACAGTTATGGAAACCTCGTGGACCAGAGATGGGCAGCTGATGCCTATCTCGTGTATTTTCTCATGAAGCTCGCACTTAATCCCTCTGAGTGTCTGTCTACTGTCAGAACAGAAACATGCCCCTAGTCTTCCTATGCTGCTCTATTTAGTATCTATCTATATATCTATCTCCTTGTCTCTCCTGTCTCTCCTGTCCTCTTTTTTTTTTATCTTGCCTCTACCTGGACCAAAAAACGCCGGAGGTTTTTCTCGTGGGAAACTCTTGGGAGAAGTATGTTGCCCCGTGAGCAGGGAGTGAGAGAGGAATCTAGTTTTTCTGGGTCTAGTCTCACTCCCTGTTCGGCGATCCCATCCCGGGCTCGGCGTCACAATCAGGCATCGTGTCAGGACTCGCAGAGGAGTTAGGAAACTCTCGCCTGTTCTCGCTCAGCCGGATTATGGGGTTTTGGTTGTACACAGCACCTGTGCACTATACTTCAACCTCACCTTTTGTTTCTGCCCTTTTCTTGCATTATGTGTTTCTTATCATCTTTCCATAATTCATCAATCATTTTCTTTCATTTCCTCGAACAGCAGAATTTGATTCCCATTTTATTTTGTTTTTTTTCCAGGCCAGCAACACATTTAAATTGAACCATTCTAACTACCTGGTGTCCTTCATCATAAAGTACCGTTTAAATACTACCTGAGAGTGCAGTGTATTTACCAAAACACCTTTTTTTGATCAATATAGAGGCATCTTACAATGACCTTCAGCATTCTTAAAGCAGCATTAACAATAAAAAGAAAGGTACTTCTGTTGCTAGGCCTTACTTATTAAACTGCCCAGTCAAGTAGAACTTCTCCTGAAGTCACATGGTTTTCAGGAAACCAAATTATCTTCAAGGAGGATTGAGAAGCAGATGTGTTACTGTGCTGAAATGATCACAGACTTCCACGTCAAAGTGTTTTTTAATGCAACATATACAATATATTTTCAGAATAATGCAGAATAATGAAGGAGTAATGGCTGAAATTGAAAATAAATTTAACAACAAACTTATTAATGATATTTTTGACGGCCATTTTTATATTTTATTACTATGACCAGGTCCATAGCATAATTTCTACTCTTGTCCAGATTATCCGGATTGTGATGATGACCTGAGCCTCTGTCTAGTGCTATACCTGACAAGAGATGGGTTTCCATAAAAACACGCTCTGTGGAACTTTGGTTGTTCCACCATCTGCCATTTCCGCTACTGGGTATAGTAACTGGGAAGCACGATCCCACTTCTTTAGTCCCAATATCAATAACTGAGGTTTGGGGTATTGGCTGATACAGAGTACCGATCTGATACCATTAATGAATTAATAAGCTCTACGTGTCTCTGTGTGGAAGTGACTGGGACCACTTTTTTATGCGTAAGGAAACATCAAACTTGATTGAAACATTGCTCTCCTAACTTTGTAAAACAAATAGTAAAAAACAAATACAAATATATTTAAGTACTGAGTTGTCATTTGTGATTCAAATAATAAATCATACATGAGTGACTTGGTAAAAAAAGACTAAGAAAGCACAATTCTAGATCAAACCTTTTATTGCAGCAACAAATTGGTCAAAATTTAAATAGGAATTAAAATGTCAGTATGTAATGTATACAGTGAATAAACATTGTAATTGATGGCTCCCCTTGTCAGGATACCCTATTCAGCTGTTTGGGTCAGCATCGGCCCGATATCTGACATTGGTTTCAATGCATCCATTAAATGAACTGAAAAAAGTTACAACTTTATAATGATAAAGTAAAGCAAAAACAACCTGTCTCTTGCCACTATAAGCCACGTTTGAAGGTGGGGGCAAAAAGCCTGCTGTCATAGAGGCAAAGATTGTTCAAATGCACACTTCATTTCAGTGTCTGAAAGGATCTAAATATCTAATACAGGACTTTGGCTCGTCAAAAAATAAATATGTAAATAGAAAAAAGGAGATACAGTCACTCCTCTTAACTTCCTCATTCCTCTTCTCCTCTCCCCATTTCCCAGAAAGAGAAAGGGAAACACGATTCATTTGAAAACAAGGAAGAACCCTTGTGTGAACTTCTTTTTGAGTCGACCTCACAAACTGTGAACAAAACCTCCAGAAGTTTTGAGCCCGACTCATTTAAAGACTCAGCGTTGTACCCAATTTAACCCATTTAAAAGCAAACCACACACATTATTGCATTATTGTCATTTTCATTTTAATGTAGAGTACATTTCTATCCTATTTTCAGAACCTTGTCACTTAAACAAAGAAAAGTAACAGCGATGCTTTTAGGTTTTGTTTAGCTTCAAAGAGCACCAGCCATTATAACATGCGAACAGAGAGCCAATCAGAGAACACACCATTGAAAAAGAAAGCTGCGACGCCGTGTGTCCAAACTCCTGGACCTGTAAGCTGGGATGAGGAGGTGCAGGATGAATGAAGCGTACAAAAGACAGTCACAGACTTACACGGAGATGACACAACAGTTGATGTCCTTACGCCGGGTCGATGTCCTGACACCGGGTAACCAAATTGTGCCCCGGAATTGAGTCTGAGGGAACGGACGCAGAGCGAGTGGATGGCAGGAAGTGAGTGATATCAGCTGGGGGAAGAGTATGAGAGAGAAGCAGCAAAGCTTCCTGGGTCACTCACACACACACACACACACACACACACACACACACACACACACACACACACACACACACACACACACACACACACACACACGTGGATACATAGGCGTTTGAAGACTAACACGCATAGTGATGCAAGCAACAAAATGGTTGACATTAAACATTTACACAACTAGCTCCCACATGTAAGGAGGTGATTTCTGTATTCGCTGTAAATTCACACATTTTAAACAATTTCTCAGACGTGAGCCCGTGTTCCTGTCTTCTTGTGAACTACAGCTACTTTTCGAGGTCAGCAAAGGTCAGATATAAGATTTTGGGGAGTGTGTGTGGTTGGGAGGTAAAAAGTGATTATTATATTCATTTAGGTTTGAGGGGGAAGCAGTTTGGGTGAAAGAATGAGGAAACATCTTTATTTCATACTTAAACTTAATTGGGGGAAGTTTGATTCAGGAGGAACACAATTAAAATATCCAGTTATTTAATATGTATATCACATCAGAAGTGCAATAAACACACACACACACACACACACACACACACACACACACACACACACACACACACACACACACACACACACACACACACACACAGGGCTTGTGCACAGAAGAGAAAAGGGGAAATTCTGTTTCAATGAGGTGAACAATACTTGACATATCCGGACATCTTTTTTACTACACACTTCCCCTCTTTGTGACAACTTCCTCTCAGCTTTCACTACCAGCGCTTGTTACTACCAGAGGCTGCAGATGAATGAAGAAAGATGCACACACGCACACACACGCACACACACACACACACACACACACACACACACACACACACACACACACACAGACACACAACCACAGATGCAGGAGAGGAGAGAGAACGAGAAGAGAGTTGTTTTGCAACTAGAAAGAGGAAGGTACACGTGTCACTCATTGTTTAGTGACGCAACTCTACTCAATGAACACATATACTCACACACACACACACACACACACACACACACACACACACACACACACACACACACACACACACACACACACACACACACACAGGCTCACGTTATTCCCATCTCTTATCCAATCTTGTATGCAAAATATATTATTTATCACCTGGGTATATTCACAAAAAAAACCCTCATGTTAGCCCTTGGGACAACGAGTGACCTGGAGGGGCAAGATGGATCATGCAAGAAGATGGAGCATGCAAGAAGATGAAGTATGTCGGTACTCTCTCTAACTCACTGGCACAGCAGATTTGCATCGGATTTGCCAGTCAAATGAGATGCATGGGACATTAGGGGTGTGGCTTTGGAGAGCAAACTCACTCAGAATTCCCCTCTTCTGGGAGACTCCCAAATCGCTTCCAAGAAAAAAGGTCAGGTGGGATTAGAGGATCTGTTTTACAGTTTGAAATTGTCGGCTTCTGTTAAAAATTACCACATTAATGCACCATATTGCAACTATTCAGCCATTACTTTGAGCTATTTCAGCTGTTTATAAATATTTTCAATTAAATTCAATTAGTTTCCAACTCGTATTTATTATTTTTAGCCGACTATTTTAACTCTTCATTTATTTCTTTGAGCTAACGGTCTGTTATTTGTTGCTTTTAGCTAATTTTTATTGCATTTTTATTGCAATAATTAAAACTATTTATCCAATAAACCATTAGAATTAATGATTTATGATTCACACACACATGCACACACACACACACACACACACACACACACACACACACACACACACACACACACACACACTTTTAATAATAGGCAATAAAAAAAAAGAGAACTTAAAGTAAGACATTTTTAACAATATAAAATCGGCAGAGCCAAGAGTTGAACCCAAACAGAAGTTACAGCCTCTTTGAATCGACTGTGTGACATTTTGGATATGAAATGTGAGGGTCTGCCCTGCGGCCAATCGGTTCTGAAGTTAGAATGCTACTGAAGCTAATTTGACTCTTCTTTGGGGTAATAATTCGATCTCCACATCAGTCTGCGTCTGCTTTCAGTTCCAAGATGATAAAAGCACTCAGACACTACACTTTGCTCCTGCTGTTGTTGAGGCAATATCCCGGAAGTTAATTCCTATCTATGATGCAAATGTGAACAAAACAAAACCAAGAAACACAAGTCTTTTGTGTAAAATTGAAGAATGCAAAGGTTAAGTTTCTCCAGAAGGAAAGTTTTTGAGCATTTCTCTGTTTACCAACGCAGCCCTAACTCTCAAATTTGGCCGTGCAAACCACCAACAGATCACAGACTCGTTCCCAAAATATAGACTAAATAAACACTGACACGGATGGCTTAATCCAACACTATACGTCTTGTTTACAGCAGCAACAATATTACTGAGCCCATATAGTTGTGTCTGTAGTAGCGATATGCTTTGACTAATGATGCTGAGCCAAAGGAACAGGCCAAACAGGTCGGGTTGTACATGCAATAACAAGCGGAGCACGACTCAGCGTGTGAATACAGCTAAATAATATCTTGGAGGAAGCTTTCCAAAGACAAACACCTAAATAACAACTTTGATGATGCGCTCATAATGGAATTCACTGTTCTGTTGCATCATGGGAACTGTGGGATCCAGCTTTTTTTTTAGCTTGATACAAGGAAGAAAATGTCAGAATAACTGCTTTGATTTGATAGAATAATGAATCACTGAAGTAGTCCTTTCACTAAATATATAGTTCATCAGTTCAAGCAATGTTCTCAAGCCCCTCTGTAGACAGTGTGGTTGCACTGTAAAGGTCAAAGGTCAGGGTATATATATTCAAATAACATAAATATAGGGAAAAGAAAACTCAAATATCTGGTGGCAAATTGCACACAAAAAAGCACTTGTCATTGTGTCTGATAATGAGCAAGTCACTGCCGGTTGCTGCACCATTTCTTTTGGCCCCTAACCGGGCCCTTGGAAAAATCTGTGGTTGAGACTTGTGTCAAATAGTCAGAAAACTGAAATAAATCCAGTGCACATCGTGTTCTTCTCATATGCTAAAAGCTTGCTCATCTGCCCACGCGTTCTAACACATGGCGGCAGTATGTAAATTGCCAAAAGAAGCCAATAAACCTGCGCACATACATACGCACACATTAATTCCCCCCAGAGAACATGAAATCATCACTCAGTAAAAATATGAACACGAATGACTGTGCTGAGATGTAACACACACACACACACACACACACACACACACACACACACACACACACACACACACACACACACACACACACACACACAGACGCACATACATGGAGCAGGTGAAATGTGGCAGGTGTGCTTCTAAAGGACCTAAGGGTTATGTATCACTTGGAGCGGGTTATGAAAGGAAGATATGATCTTTACAAGCACATACGCAGTCGGAGGTGCAAACAGGTTTTGCTGTTGGATATTGATCATTGTACATATTTATCAGGAGAGGGTTTGTGACCGTGTGGGTGTTGCATGTCAGAGATCTCAATGCTGCATGACAAATTAACCCTTTACTTCCCCTAAGTGTAGGCTTTAGTCATTCCACGACAGCTGCTTGGAAACCACCTGCTGCGCAGAGACACTCCGATGCAGGGATGGAGTGGAGCGTAAAGCGGCCGAAATCCAGTTTGCAATTCATTTTAGTCTGACACCAGTGTACATATCTAAAATCGTGACTTTTGTCAATTGAAAAAATGTATCAATTATTTGAGATTTAATTCAAAACAACACGTGAATTAGAAAAATATTTATTGTATGTGGTTTCTTTATTTTCCATAAATTTCCCCTACATAGCTTCAAAGTTTGGTTCAATGTACAACATATGTTTTGACTTGATCCCCTTATTAACTGGCACAATTGTTGTGCATCATTTTATACATGTTTGGCTGTACTAACACATCCATGATTCAATAGTATTTACAAACCGTATTCGATCATGAAATCTCATCTTTTTCAAGAGTTACCTGAAAGCGAGAAACATTAAACATCAAACAAACGCACAATTAGGCTTGAGGGAGTTTGCAGTTCAAGCTGCACATTAACTGGAACGACTAGTGTGTACTGTAATTTGAACCCAATGAAAGTAGAGCTTTGAAGATAATATCATGACGTGAGTTATGACTTCGTGCCAAGTAGCTTCATCCATCCAACTTTGTAATTAAGAATGTAATTATGAGTACAAAATGTGTAATTACGGTAGTGATAAAGGGTAATGCAGTGTTGTAGACATATCTTTGAAATCATATTTTGAGTTGAATTTCATGTTAAAAACCTTTTATTTAGGTATTGCTTGTGATATATCTGTTACAGAGTATTTAGGGAGAAGGAAGTGCACACTCAAAGGGACAGGAGCAACAAAGAAAAAGGGGCATCTCTATTGTGCAAGGGATTAAGGCAACATTTAAGATCTTTTTTTTTGTTTTTGCTGTGTGGTCACAACAGAGCAAACCAGAGGGGCGCCTGCAGCTCAAGGGTACTTTGGAGCGCCTCACTCCCACATATGGGGACATAATGGTGACATGTACAGCATGTGACAATGGGGTTAAGCGAGGGAAAGGGAGAAATGTGTCTCATATTTGTGTCTCACATGCTCTACTTCTTCTTTCTGCAAAAGTGCATGGGAGTTGACAGAATAACAGAAACACATGCTGCACAACAATGGTAGTTATTGAAGTGCCATTGGCAATGAATTGCATTCAACTGACTTATTAAATTCTTCAAAGACGGAAAGAAAGAAGAGGATAATGTGAAGACCATGTAAATAGAGCAGGGATACCTACTATCAGCAAGAGATTAACCCTTTCAGTGCAGAGCACAGTAGCCAGACATGAAGGTGAGACAGACATATGTACACCACAGGTTTCATTTTTCACTTTCTACACACACACATACTGTCACACCCATGGATGTCTCAGAATTGACTTGACATGTTCAACTACGATGTGTTTACCTCCTCTTTCTTTTAGGTTTTAAAAAATAAAATAAAGGTGTATTCCATTCAATGCTGGAAAAAATGGCCCAAAAGGTGCCTTTTCCAGTTTTGCATTTGGAGGTAGATGGTTATCGGCACGATGGGGTGCGTGTTATTACAGAGGGAGTGGCTGGCTGGCTGTCATTTAAGGGGCACAAGAGGGGGCTCTGTTTGCAGTGTCAATATTTACAGGGACACATGCTGGATGAATCCTGACTGACTGAGGGGAATTGTGTGTGTGTGTGTGTGTGTGTGTGTGTGTGTGTGTGTGTGTGTGTGTGAGAGAGAGAGAGAGAGAGAGAGAGAGAGAGAGAGCTAAAGACAGTAAAATGAAAATACAGAATGATCAGCATGAATGTCAGATGTCATGCTCTGATGAGCATATTTAAGTCTTCCATAGCAGAACTTCTTTTGTAGTGTGTGTACTCTCTTCTTCCTTAAGCAGAGCTCACAAAGTGTAAAAAGTTAGAGTTGTAGCATAAAGTTTCAATAAAGTCAACCAGGACAGTGTAATGTGATTTAATAGGCGGCCAATCACAAGCGGACTCTGTCACAATCTACGAGCCTCTTTTGCATTGCAAATCAGAGATATGGAAATTAGGAGGGGAGGCACACACACACACACACTCCGTGTCTGTACCACTGCTCTGCTCACTACACTATCAGTATGTATTGTTCTGTGCTTTCCCTTTTGTTCAACCTTGTATTTACATTAGCTTCACGTGTCTTTATTCTTCTCTTTAGAATACTAAATCCCCATTAATCCTGCAGACATTTATTTTCCTTTATCTTACTTTTTTGACTTTGACATTTCCTGCTTCACATCCCGCATGCGTTCTCTAAGTTTGCTTTTGAACTGGTGGGAAATTGTGAACAACCTCCCTGCAATATCCCAGGATGCAGTTTCTCGATTCCTCATTCAGCTTGAAGTTCTACAAACTAAATCGACGCGCAACTTCACGCTGTTTATTCTTTAGCCTGTCTTTCTTCTTTCTTGGTAGTTTTCTGTTTACACAGGAGCTGCTGGCCCCCAGCTACGCTTTCATCTCATTAATCATCATGTTGATTCACAGGTTGACTATTGTCTTTATACTGTAAACAAAGCAGCAGGGAGAGGCACCCATAAAGTGCCCCCTACCACAATGAGCTTTTCTCTCGTGCACAGAGCCACTGAAATGATCTTACTGCCATCTAGTGGTCAAACAATATATTTGGAAATTAAGCTGTTGGCCCCCAGCATCGGTCTAAATTCAGTAAATTAACACACACACACACACACACACACACACACACACACACACTACCTAATGCGGTGGATGTTGATTGAAAAACATTTATTTATTGCTCACAGTGCTCAGAGGCTGGTTGTCAGAACAGAAATGTACAGTCAAAGAGTCAGTTGGCAAACATCTCTAATAACTCACCAGTACCAGTATTCATTTTGGAAATCCCCATTGAAGGGGTTTCATAAAAAAAAAAAAAAAAAAAAAATGTATTAAAGATAAGATTAGTATAAGAGAGCTGTCCTTAAAGTAATAGCATGTATTGTAGATGTCTGCTGATATCAGTACATTCAATTGGGCAAATCTAAGCTGCTGATGAAGAGCATGTGACGTGATTGAAAGCTCCAAAAACATTGAGTAAATTGACCTTGTTTTGACATATATTTATAAACTTCTGGCCAAAAATCAACTTTGACCCAAACACTAATAAGACGCGATTAAAGTAGCCAGACAAAATAGAAATATGATCATCTGCGTTAGAAAGCTTACTACAACAAGGTGGTGAGATGTTTATCTCTAAGCTTACGGCATGTTTACTTTTTGACATGGTGCATCATCGCTCTCAATGGTGATCACAGTAAAACAAGTGATGAGAATACAGAAGAAAAACTGCATTTAAACTTCTCTCAGTAAAAGCAAAACACGACTGACTCAAACCCACTTTGGCAGAAAAATAAAATGACTGTTTACTTTCTTCTGAGTATTGGGCACAAGGACAAAACATGTTTAAATCATCAGGCGACTGACCACACTCGATGTAAATATAAAGATTATGGGGTCTGGGGTGGAACTGTATGACATAATTAGTTGATTGAACACAGTGGATACTTTTGAACATGTATGGCCCTTTAAGGGGGTAAAAAAGGGGGAAACATACCAACCACTGCAATGCACATGTATACATTATCTTTAAAGTTTGCAAACATATTGGTATTTATTGAATTTTGCCCATTCTTTGTGTCCAATCTTATCAAAGAACCTGAGGTTTTCTATATTAATCTTTGTGAAACCTGCACCGCTCAGTGACCCTATATCAGTTTCTGAGAGGTATTGAAACACAACTATAGCACTGCGGCAGTACAATGAAGTACTACCATTTTAGGTAGTATACAGAGATAGTAATACGTTCATTCTTAGTAACTGCTGGTACTCGAGTCCTGTGAGATCGTCTTGTGATTCCCCACCAGATGTCAAAAGCAGTGACAACATGCACCAGTGTCTTACATGTAGTGGGAGTTTCAGCAAAGTGCTATACAGTGAAGACATTAATACTTTACTTATTAGCTGAGCTATATATGGTTATGAATATGACCACTGTCTTACAACTCGCAATAACCAACTTTATTGCACTGCCCCTCATAGAAAAGGTTTGAAAACTGCCAAATAAATGAAATGTTATTTAACTGTTTTTACACTTTTTATGACCATAATTGTCATATGGGATAATTGTATGTAGAATATATTGTGTTTTGGCTTGGTTGTTTCCAAGTTATTTCCTCTATAGTCAAGGGAAGACAAGGGGCTTCTTTTAGCAGGGTGCACAGTGTACACACACACACACACACACACACACACACACACACAAGTTGGGCCAACTAGTACTTACAAATGATGTATCTGCTTTGTTTTAGTTCAGTTTCACAATTGAGATAGATGTACAAGTACCATTGTAGGATGAATTGTATATTAATATACATATAATGGTTGGTATATAGTTTTCATAATTGTGTTCATACGCACTGCAGGGCATTTTGAATTAAATATCAGAATTGGAGACATTTGCTATCACTAATTGACCCAAGTCTGTACGAAACATAAGATGCAGTGTACACACTGTCTGCAGCAAATGTAAAATACAAAAGTGAATATAAAAGCCATAGAGCGGTAACCGAGCAGTGTGTCGATGCGTCAGAACAGGACATTGGCACCTTAAAGGCTCACTGGGTGTAACACCCAATCGGACCATAAAACTGGGTGAAAGATCAAACAGGAAGCATATGGCTACAGTACTGAGAGTATTTCAGTATGCTGGTGGCTGAAGAAAAACAACTCCAAGTGTAAGAAAGCGTATCCAGAAATGGTAACACCACCATTACAAAATTTGTTTCACAGACAAAGCTGCTGTTAAGGCTTCGTTGTATGTGAGCCTGTAAAGTGAGGTCGTCGGATAAATAAATGCACAATCCCATTGAGCGGTTACAAAGGTAACACCATGTGTAAGAGTTGTATTTCCCAAAATCCAAACCCAGTAAAAAGTTGAATACATTGCTGAGATTTTGACATGTGAAGTGCTGAGGTTGTACGCCACAGTTTGTACAGACTATAATGTCAATAACGTGACACCAACACACAAACGCTTTGGAAAAATGGCTCCGGTTTGTGTTTTGGCTAGTCCAAAAACATCCAGCTGACATCGAGCAACTCAGGGACTCATATTGTATCGGTCCGACTCGTCAGTCTCACAGGTTACACCGAAAAAAACAGAACACGTTGTATAGTGTACTACAGTACAGTGACACACCAAGTGAGTTAAAAATGCTCTTCAGTGAAAAGTAGACAAGTGAGACACTTGTAGAAAAGAACATCCAATAGAAGTGCAAGCTGTACAAAAAGAGGAAAAGTGAAACGAGTTAATAGGGTGTAAATGTGGAAACGTTTAAAAAGCGTAGTATAGTAGATATCATATATTCCTTTTTATTTCATATATTTTTATGTCATCTCTTCCAGCTCAGTCCAGCTGACTTGTATATCATTTTGGCTTTTGTAATTTCTTTATTGTTCGAGCAGCACTGTGCAAACACTTCTTCATCGATCCCTCGTCTGTCATCAGCTATAAACTATCAATTCCTGCCTTTCTCAGATACTTTGAAGCAGATCACTGGGGTAAAGAGCAAGGCATGACTTTGTCAAATTGGCATTTACTAAGATTATCCATCCACTGCCCAAACATCCGTCTCTCGCAGTCTTCTTTCCCCCCCCTGCAGTGCTACAGTCCTCCACTCCAGCAGAGGGAGCCGTTTCTCATGAAGTGAAGCCAGACTCCCATCCAGCGCTCCCACTTTCAGAGCCTGTGGACAACTAGCAGTGGGAGAAAATATGCTGGAGGACAAAAAGGAAGATCAACCACCTCAAGAAACCAGAGGAAGATTAAGGGATGTCTTCCCCCTCTCCTCCTCCTCCAGACTCGGGCTCCTCGGCTTGTGTGTGCGTTTGCGCGTCTGAGGGTGCGTGTGCGCGTCGCAGGCGGCTCCAGCGGGCCTTGTTCTTGTGCAGGTGACCCATCATGGTCTGGCTGAGCAGGCTGGGCTCAGTGAAGCGGTGCCACTCCTCAAACAGAGGCTCCACGATGTAGGAGATGAACCCTGAGGAAATACACGAAACAACAAGGTGGGTCATCTCCCAATGAGCTGATGATGACGACACAGGTTACAGTTCTCAGTGTGTGCAGTCTAGTACTCACCTATTTGAATAGCTGGGACAGAGTCAGCCTGCTGGTTACACATAGGACTAATCTCCATGTCAAACTTTCTTTCCAGGTCACCTGTCGGGGCAACAGACACAATTCAGAATCCACATGAATAAAGAGGAGATATAACAAAATATTCAATTCAATTCAGTTTATTTTATATAGCCCAACATCACAAATACAAGTTTGCCTCGGAGGGCTTTACAATCTATACACATAACATCCCTGTCCCGGGACCTCACATCGGATCAGGAAAAACTCCCCTAAAAAATAGGATGCTGATGCAGACCATCATAAAAATCAGAAGGGCGATATCTTAACACTTTGACGAATGCCAAAAAGGGAGGAAACACAAGTGTATTACCAGATCATCAGAGAGGCACCGATTGCAATATTATTTTTAGAGACTGATCCGCTGATTACGATTTTTGCGTATTCTAATTTTCTTCCATTCTAAAAATTATAAATCGACAGCATACACAGACATTTCTGTAACTTTTCTTTTATAGAAAATACAAACGTAATTGTATGTTCATATGAAAACATTGACTATTAAATAAATTACATCTTCTCCGAAACTTCACCAAGTTACAGGATCTTCTTGTTTTCAAAACCTTGTTTTTAAGGTTGTTCCTCTGTGGTACATTTTTAAACTTGCAGGCGTTACAAATTGCAAGTTTTATGTCTTCTTCACTCACGCTGAACAACCTCCACACAACGAGGACGTTCTGTGACGTTACAGTCTGTGCCACTGAGTACAAGACATAATATCCTCATGTGGCACATACTGTGCAAATGTGACCGGCAACAACGTCTACGAGACAGAGACGGACGGTTTACAACAATGGCCAATCGATCGGTGCATCTCTAATTTTCAGGTACTAATACAATTACTGTGGAAAAAAACCTGTCCGGGTAGATTTGCATTCACGTCTGAATCTCAAGAGGAAGGGATTTAAGTTATTGTACGTTTTTTATTTAACCGTGTATCGCTGTGGTACCTCACTAAAAAATTAACAAAAATGGCAAAGAAAAAGGATACAGCACTGTGATGTAGACAGTAATTGTAAGCCTCACACAGCCAACTCTGCAATCAGACAACCATCTTGTGTTGTCCAGTATGTTTCTCTCAATCAAGTATGTATGTGAAGCCAGAGGGTTTGTGGGAAAGGTGGTCTTTGTAGTGGCATTTAAATTAAGACTTTGAATGATTATTGCCAGGTGTCTCTTTTATGCATTAAATTGCTACATGCAGTCCCTTTCAGAAGACACAAGGTATTTTTTTTCCACTTTCTTTGTTCACTCACCCTGCCTGTAGAATTCCTCACACACTCTCTCACTCCACTGTCTGCTCAGCTCCCAAACCCGACATGGATTGCAGACGTCTGCACACTTCAGAGCAATCTGAAGGCAAAGAGAGACGGCTTCACACACACACACACACACACACACACACACTGTGCAGCTTCTCCAGCTTTACTTTACAGATTTTTTTGTAAAAAATGCATGGCTGTACTGTTGTCAGGTGGGTGTGCAGTATACCTGCAGTATAAAGTGCCTGTGTGAGGGCAGCTGAAGGTCCAGGTCCTGGTTATCCAGATGTTCTCTGAAGGTCGACAGGAACTCATTCTGCCTGCTGATGTCCGTAGCGAGGATGAGAGAGCCCAGCTGCTGTTCCATGTCCTGCCTGCAGAATAGAGGGGGCACCACTGAGCCAAAACAACAAAACCACTAATGCCTGTGCCATTTTTTATTCTACATGCACCTGCAGCAACAGCTATATTTTCTGGATCATACTGTATATTAATTAGTAAGTTATCATACGCTGTACTCTGTATGGTGTAACCTTTCTACTCATTTTTACAGCCATGTGGTTTGTGGAGAGCTCCTGTTCTTTAACTCACCCTGATATCTGACCTTACAGGGGACCAAAGGAAATTATAATGCCAAATGCATCATGCTGATTATCCCATGTGGATGTGTGTGGTTGTGTGGTGGGACAGTGCATTCCATCAGAGTACTATCATGGAGGGACAGTTTGGAGACGCTGTAGAAAACTACAAGTACCTTGATTTTGAATTGTAACACTGAGATGCTGTGTAAGAAGGGCCAGCAATGTTTGTTTTGCCTCTAGAAATGATCTCAGTTTTATGTTGACAAGATGGTCGTGATCCTTTTGTACAGCTCATATGTTGATGTCCTGAACCCTGAAGCCCTCACTCTTTTCTCATATACTCCAATTTCAGATTCTGGATTCTGGCTCTAAGATCAGATACCTCTGCAGCTATTTACTCTATTAGACTAGATATTATTGCTGCTGACCTTTCACAGACTGTGGAAATGTGAGTCAGACACCAGTGACTACTGTTGTTTGACTTCCAGCCCACTTGTATTCAAGGTAACCTCTGATTTCCCTGACTGTACTGTTCATCCATGTTCTTTCACGTAGTGCAATATGCTTTGACTTAAAACAAACTGCCCTCCACGGCCATGCAGATGTGTTAAAGATATGTTGATTTCATAGTTTGTCTGCTACAGAGCGCTGACACATGGAATGCTCATAAAATATTTCTTTATATTGAAAAAGGTCTTACGACACGTCGGCAGGCAGGTGGGACAGCAGTCCTGACTCGCGCAGCATGCCCACGGTGGATCTCCAGTGGTGACTCTCCAGCACAGACGTGTTCTGTAAATGAGTTTCATGCAGACTCTGTTACAGACCGGACACTAAACCTTCTGCACATTTCCACCCACACACTGACAGTGTCAGCACATACGTGAGTACCTGGTAGAGGGACGCCAGGTGGTGTCTGGTCTTAATGAGGAAGGGCTGGTTGACTCCAGGATGGTCCACGTCGTGGGCGGCTGCTGCCATCAGACCCAGAAACACGTCCAGGGGACTCAGCTGCTCTGCCAGCTAGAAGGCACAAATGGGGGTCGACAGGGAAATTATTGTTCCTTACGTAGGAGGGACACTTACTGTGATTTCAAATGAAACCTGAATGCTGCACTGTCCTTCAAAGAAACCACCAGGGAGCTACATTTATAGAGTTTATTCCCAGTAGTAGCTTTTTTTTTTATTGTTGTGGCTCATCCATATTGGTGAGCAGTGTAGGACTTGAGCTCTTTTAATACCTGAGGGATATACTTTATAGAAAAGAGCAACAATTTATCCAGATGAGGACTTTGCATCCTCAAATTTGCTCTACTGTGCTGAGCTAAATAAAATACTTGTCCTCAAACCATACTCTTCTAATTACTTAGACAACTGTAGTCTGTCTGTCTATTTATATTACTTGTTTTTATTTTACTGTGTCTCTTGTGTGCACTTTACTTTGCTGCTGTAATCCTGCAATTTGTCCACTGCAGGACTAATAAAGGATTATTTTATCTTAAATACCAAACACTAAATAAATAGATACAATAAGTACATTTTACCTCAAAAAGTGAAACAGTTGAAAACATATGGATTTTAGACAGACATAAGTGTGTGATGATAAATGCTTCATTGTCAGTGAAAGACAATATGGCCTATTGATCGGAGAAGCAGCACGCCTGACACATTGTGAGTGTGTGCTTGTTATCTCGAACGCGCCATCGTGTGAGCGGTGCTGAATTCAATTTACTATTCTAAGTGCTTTTTAACAAAATAGGTGCATTACAAAGTGCTTTGCAGAGCAACAAAAGGACACTAAAGCAATTACTGTATGAAGAGAAAGATGCAGAGACTCTTAATCTGGTCAGAGGGCTTCAGGGATTTCTCCAGGCTGAGGATGGATGTGCTGTCAAGCCTAAGTGAGGAGGAATTATCCCGCAGGAGGAGAAGCTAATAGAATATGTCAAGGAGAAGTTAGTGCGAGTGTGTGTGTGTATACAGTATTATTCATTACCTTGGGCTCCTTCAGGTAGCAGTACATGGCTTGAGTGACATCAGCAGCATGAACAGCATTGTGATAGGGATTCTGGGAGTGGTAGTCCTCCTGCACCATGCCTGTCAAGACAGAACAAGGTTAAAACCTCATTGCATTATCTCATCTTTAACATTTTAAAATCAGATTTAAAAACCATTTTAGAGATATAAGTGGAGATAAATCTTGTTTCTTTGGGATGTCTTCTTTTATTGTATTGTGTGTGGGAAAAACAGAAAGAAATGCTGAAAAAATACCGATTGAACACACTTTGGCTGGGTTGCACCAACATGGATTAAATTAATCCTGGTTTAGAGTTAATCTAGGGTTAGTAAATCTAGGTTTAAACTGGTTTATAATTAGTTATTTTATTATTATTGTACAAGTATAGGCGCAAGAGAAACCCTCGGCTACAATAGCCTACCACTACAGCGGCTATAGCTAATAAACTCCGTCACTTTAGCCAGCTAGCTAGCTATTATGGCACGTCAAAGAGGGTCAACTTTTCAAATGTTGAAAAGTTAATGGAGGAGTTTGGGGGTAACAATTGAGGATAAGAGGACTGACAGCAGTACACTAGAGAAGAAGGAGAGGAACTGGGTCCGGTTAGCTGAGTGCTTTATTAAACTCCTGAAGTTCGCAGACGACACAACGGTCATCGGCCTCATCAGGAACGGTGACGAGTCTGCGTACAGACGGGAGGTTGAACAGCTGATCCTCTGGTGTGGTCAGAACAACCTGGAGCTGAACAAGGCCAAAACTGTAGAGATGACAGTAGACTTCAGGAGGAGCCCCCCCACCATTCACAACATCACTGTTTCTGCGGTGGAGACCTTCAAGTTTCTGGGATCCACAATCTCCCGGGACCTGAAGTGGACCGCCAACATCAACACCATCCGCAAAAAGGCCCAGCAGAGGCTGTACTTCCTGCGCCAGCTCCGAAAGTTCAACCTGCCTCAGGAGCTGCTGATCCTGTTTTACTCCGCCATCATCCAGTCTGTCCTCTGCTCCTCCATCACTGTGTGGTTTGGATCGGCCACCAAACAGGAGAGAGTCAGACTACAGTGGATCGTCAGGTCTGCAGAGAGAACCATTGGTTCCAGCCTGCCCTCCATTCTGGACTTGCACACCGCCAGAGTCAGGAAGCGGGCTGTAAAGATCACCACAGACCCCTCACACCCTGGACACAAGCTGTTCCAACTCCTCCCCTCTGGTAGGCGCTACAGAGCACTGTACGCCAAAACCACCAGACACAGGAACAGCTTCTTCCCACTGGCCGTCACTCTGATGAACAGTTAACCAGACTCTTCCATCTGCACTTTTTTATTTACTACTGTCTTTAATGTCTTTTTTAAATCTTTTTTATATTTATCTTGTTTACTGTATATTGTGTGTGAAAAAGTACAGAGAGAAGTGAAACCAGAGTCAAATTCCATGTATGTGCAAATTTACATTGATTCTGATCAAAGAGACAGGGCACAACTGAAAGCCTGTTGGCAAAACCTCAAGGCTAAAGCCAAACCCCATCCAGCGAAGATATGCAGCCATGTTGTCAATAAAACGTAGATAAACCTCCTCCAGGGGTGGTTTAAATAAAACTGCTAATCCAGGTTTAGACTAGGTTTAAAATTACTGGTGCAACAGATTTGATTTTAATCTAGATTTAAAGATTGCCGAGATTGCCAAAGGGTTACCGTACTTTTCGGGTTATAAGCCGCTCCTACGGCTGATCAGTGTCCCCGCTGTAGCAAGCTAGTAGCGCTGCTAGCTAGCGCTGCTAGTAGCGCTGCTAGATAGCGCTTCTGCTGCTACCGGCCACTGCTGCTGCTACTGCCACTGCCCGCTGCTGCTGCTGCTACTGCCCGCGTCCCCTCTGCCCAAATCGGGTGTCGAGCCTAGTCCCGCTACCTTCGGTGGTTTTCAGGGAGCTAGCGGAAGTTAGCGGGGAAGTGACGGAGCGCTAGCAGGAGCCCCAGCTGGCTACAGCGGGGAGCTGTCGGGGACACTGACCGAAGGCAGTAGCGGCTTATAACCCGAAAAGTACGGTAGATTTACCCAGGATTAATTGTAAACTAAGGTTAAACTAGGTTTAAAGTTTGGTGCAACTGGAGTAAAAGACAAACCTGGTTTAGACCTAGTTTAAGAGGTAATCCTTGTTGGTGCAACCCAGCCTTTGTCTCCATAACAACAAACAGCTCACTGCTGCTCTGCTGTATCTGACGGCAGCATTTAGAGTGCTATGGATACTAGCGTAATATTCCCTTGCAACAAAGCCACTTCATACATAAACCCTTTGACTCTTTTGTATCGACTGACTGGCAGACAAAAGAAGCGGTTGACGTCAGTATGGAATTTCCTGAAAAATGAAACCCTTGTCAGCTTGCCAAGCATTTTGTCCCGCCAAAAGAGCTGCTGGGGGCACTTTCTACAGACTCAAGCTATACTTAAAATTGTTAATATCATTTGATGAGTCGAACAAATTCCTGGAGAAATAGACAAATATTAGGATGCACATTTACATCTCTTCTTGAGTGTCATCACTGACGCTCGCAGCTTACCGAGAAACCTGTGCAGTTTGACCATGTCCAGCTGGAAGTGGTGAACAAGGCCGTAGACATTGAAGAGATGGCACATCAGAGTCACCAGGCTGTGACCTACAGCACACAAATTAAGTCAAGATAAAATAGGTTTTTAGTGCATTTACTTGGAAAATAAAATGTTACAGTACACAATGTTTAATAGCTGTATTGTGACAGAGAAACAACGCTAAAATAAAACAGTTTAATTGGTGAAGGATTATGGCAGGTGTGGGACAACATTTGTTAAACTTGGACCAAAAAAAAAAAGCCTTCTCACCATTTGTCAGACGATCGAAGAGGAAAATGTCAAAGTTCCATGTGCCTACTTTTGATAACATGTGCTGTGAAGAAAAAAGTGATTCACAGCTTACATATGCACAATACAGAGAGCTGTAGACACAGGGTACCTGTACCTCCAATTTCTTGGGTTGTGTGTGTGTGTGTGTGTGTGTGTGTGTGTGTGTGTGTGTGTGTGTGTGTGTGTGTGTGTGTGTGTGTGTGTGTGTGTGTGTGTGTGTGTGTGGGGGGGGGGGGGTCTGTACTTACTGCAGCTTGTCCCAGGTAATCGTCGTCCAGGAGGTGTAGTGACCCGGGGTTGTGGGGCACCAAACCCCTGAGCAGCCTGGAGGCGTGGCAGTATCTCTGAAAGCTCAGCTGACGCTTCACCTTTCTCCTGCCGGCCTCTATCTCTCCCTGCTGGGCACTGGCTGAAATTATAAATGATTTACTTTGAAAATAGGCCGGAACAGATAAGCATCCTAAAAACTATTTTATGATTTCTTCAATTATATGTGGCTCTTTCCCAGGATTACAATCGTTAGCCCTCAACAATTAAGTGCAGCTACATGCTCCATCAGTTAAGTAGACAAACGTGCAAATGACGATACATTGAATGCAGACAACACTCATAACACTGAAACCTTTGTGTCTAAGAAAACAAATAGATAGGAGTTGTGTTCGGGGACTGACCATTGCTGACAATGTCAGTAAATATATCGTGATTTGAACTCACTTTTGAGGATTCGCAGGTCAATCAGCGGGTAGGAGCCTCGTCTCTCGACCAGCAACACGCCAGCATGACCGGTGTTCAGTCTGCCATCAGCTGCAGACAGACAGAGGATGGGAAAGGAGACACACAGATGAAGAAATATAAGCGTTTGATTTCTGAACGATTAGTCGAACAGCCAGCGAGGGGACCAGAAGACAACGGTGCAAAGTGTTCCCTGGTGTGGATTTGTATGTGCAGCCTCATGAAAGCAGACTTATTTCCCTCTTAAAACCAGCCTCTCTGAAACAAAGTGATCTTTGACATTGCCGAATCATCAGGACATCATGCATCTGGTCCGGGTTTGACCAAGGAGAAGGGATTTCACGCCACTGTGCAGCTGTTGTGGTGCATTGACTCAGTACATTCTGTTCACACAAGTTAATCTTGGTTTTATTGTAGTTTCACGCCAATGCTGATGACATAAACCAAGGACTAAACGGAAGGACTGGTCTTCATTTCTGTGACAAAACAAAGGTTATCTATTTGAAGGGTTTTATTGCCAAACACAATAAGAAAAGAAATGTGTAAAACTCATATTTTTAAAGTGCCCATGTATTTCTGACATAATCACAGCATATTTCATCCTGAACAGATATCAAGTGTTTTACTATAAGAGGTTTTTCCATAGGAAATGTCTGCAGAGTCCCAGAAGTGACCTTTTGGGTTTTAATCTTTGCAGCACAATGAGTCTGTGAATACTTGAATATACTGCCTCTGTTCACACACCGTGAGGCCTGTCAGAAAACAGAATAGGTCCCAAGCCATTTTAGCTTGAATAAACTAAAAACTATGAAAATGACTGAATAATTTACAGATCAGATGTGAGGAACTGGAGCGCATTATGTCCCCCGAGGTTGCCAGTTCACGTCACCTCTGCGATTTATGAGAGTAGCTAAGCTACCTGTTAATGGGGTTGTAGTCACTGTGGTAACTCCCTTGGAGTGCCAGGTCTTGCCTTGCAAGTGTGTGGGCTGCCAAAGCGGCATAGTTTGCAGGCAAAGTGTGTGTGTGTGTGTGTGTGTGTGTGTGTGTGTGTGTGTGTGTGTGTGTGTGTGTGTGTGTGTGTGTGTGTGTGTGTGTGTGTGTGGTGAAGGCTAGGCAGCTATGCATAAAACATACGGTGGAAAAGTGGCATCATTCCCTATTTCTGCAAACAAATATAAAACGTCTTGAGGGAAGTGACTCAGCCTGCTAAAGTGAGGCAGAAGAGTCCTGCTGGCCTAGTTTGAGCAAGAAAAGGGCAACAGAGGAAAGCCTCTTTGCTTCTTTTTTTCTAATCCTGCGTGCTGGTGGGCAAGGCGTCATGGGTGGGGGGGAAATCCCCCTGCATCCCCTCCTCCAACACAGAAACTCAAGACTCAAAGACACACACACACACACACACACACACACACACAAACCACCCGCTGGCTCTCTTCTTTCGCTCGAGTTCCTTCTCCATACTTCCATTTCATGTGTCACTCCATCCTCCTCTACCTCTGGCTCCAGTTTCCACATCCTTCTCTCTCTATCCGCTACAACCCCCTCAACCTTCCCATCATCCTTCATTCCTTTCTGTTCAACAACAACATCCCCACTCCATATCCATCCTGATCCATCCTTTGGTCTCACACTCTCCCCCCCCCCCCACCCTTCGCCTCTTTCCCGTTCTCTTCCTTTAACTGTGTGGTAAATAGGTCATTGTCTCTGTGCGGCTCAGAACTGGGTCATTTAAGATGCGAATCAGTCGGAAAGGGTGTTTGTAGACAGCAGTGCACGTGTCTCACCGTGATAAACACTCGCTGCACTTGTATACACACACACACACACACACACACACACACACACACACAAATTACGTTAAATCCCTGATTCCAAATGCGAAAAACAAGATCGCATACTTGGCGCACACAGCCCACACACTCACATATGGGACACCGTTATGAATATGTTTACTTGGCTTCGTTGAATCTGTGGGTGTTTACGGCACAAATGGTGCTTTGGGGCTGTTTTTCTTCACAGAAAGAGAAACACAGACACGTCGCTGCCACATGCATTCGAACACAAGCGGTTTTAAAAACACAGCGGCAGGTGATGTTTCCTGCTGCCTGCAGCTGCTTTATCTGGAAAAAATAGTTACATCCACACAGCTGGCTGGAATCTCCGGATACACTTAACTTACTGGCAGTGCCGACACTTTCTTTGCTTTTGTAGTAAAACGATGACTTGACAGTACCCAGATG
Organism: Myoxocephalus aenaeus; assembly: GCA_038501785.1. Taxonomy (NCBI): domain Eukaryota; kingdom Metazoa; phylum Chordata; class Actinopteri; order Perciformes; family Cottidae; genus Myoxocephalus; species Myoxocephalus aenaeus. The sequence continues at coordinate 2,977,113 of JBAMJR010000091.1, forward strand.
CGTAAAGGATGGGTAAAATTACTTCACACAAAAAACTGAATGTGTGACGATAGACTTGTTAACAGATTTATTTGTGCACATCAACAAAAACAGACAGAATTCTTGAATTTGTAAAGCCCATATTGACATATTAAAATGTCTTATTTTGTCCAAACCGCAGCCGAAACTCCAAAGATGTCCTTCTTAAAATGATCATTTGAGACCAAATGGAAGAAGTGAAATTTTGCAACAAAAAAAAAAATGTACGATTAATCCCCTATTGATGGGCTGTTATCAATCCAATCACAAGAGGCAGAGAGAAAATGTAAATGCAGAACTTGAAAGGAATTAGAGTGAATCACCTGTAAGTGAATTATCCTTATCTAATGTATTTCACATTTCACAAATCCAGCTCCTCAACTCAATGTTTAGCTATTCCGAATGTATAATGTCAAAAAAGGAGAATTCATAATACATTTAAATAATTGTATTTACGATTGAATAAATTGTTTTTTCTAGTAGGCAATGTACTTTTTCTCCCTAAATGCACCTATAAATACTGGTGTCTCTCAGCCCTCTACATCCTTGGAAATGGCAGACTGACTCACTATCACCGCCGACAAGTTATCGCACAGCGTCTCGACACATGTTGAATGTGATGAGACCAAACACTGCGCTGATAGCCTCTCACTCTCTGTAAGGAGTCATCAGGTGAACAAGGTCGTCACGATGTGAAGGGAAAGTCACAGACAGCAAACCGTGTACATTTGTCAGATTTCCACCTTATGAGTCAGTGGTTGCAAACAGGTAATTCCCCACAGTATGAATCATCACTTCATCATAACTCTACAAAAGCACATTGAAGATTTATATGTACGCTGTTCTATTTTGTTATCAACTGATAACTGTTTAAAGTATTAGTCTCCGTATTAATTCCCCTTGTTTATATACGCTGCTGTCACAATCATTGCCATCCTGGTTAAATATAAGACTGACCTTACTTCTTGTCATCACTGTTGACACATCAAACTGTAAACAATGGTATTTTGCGTCCCCCGCTGCTGCACTCCAGACAGACGGACTCAACCTGATTGATTACATCACGTCAGTGTCATCACCACGGCTCAGCAGACACTCTGGATTTACAGCCCAAATCCCTCATTTCACTGTCTGCTCCGCCTGGGAGTCTGAACTGATCCGAACCTCGTCTCACGTCACTTACAAAAACACACGAGAGTAAACATACGGCCAGACGGTCGCCAGTCAAACATAACGTGTCCCGCGCACTTGTCAAAAATGGAAACTTACACCCAGCCATGGAATTAAAAGTCAAACATTCAAATGCAAAAACCTTATTTCATTAAAGTCACTATTTTTTTAAAGACACAAATAAAAGAATTAATTATACACAAGTCATTAAACATCGTAAATAAATTAAAAAAAAATCTAACGTTAAGTCACACACACTATCCGTGTTCAGCCATGCATGTGCATACACAGTTAATGGGTCAGACGAAGAAGGAAAACATACATTCGACATTAAACATTGATGAGAAATCTAACTCCCATGAGTTTTACTGTAAATGTAAAGATGTATTATGTGCAAGTTACCTTCCAGATGAACACTCCGGTCCTCTATGACATGCTTCAACTCCTCTACCTCTTCCTTGTCCGATTCCACCCAAGTGCTTGCCTGACTTCTCTCGGGCCCCTGGGGGCCTCCCTTGCGAGCCCTCCACGCCGCCCTGAGCTGCCGTATGAGCGCCGGAAGCTCCAGGGCCAGCGACAAGCCTCCACAGGTAATAGAAGGAGTCCTGAGCGGACCCCAGACCGGCGAGTGAGGAGCCTCCTCCGGACAGACGCCGGCTTCAACCGCAACGCCAAGACCGGCGTCCCGCATCCTGAGATCTGGACCCCAGAGCCCCTCTAGCACCGGCATACTCACGTCAAAAGACAGCAGATGGATGCAGGACAAGGAGGTGCAAGGAAATGAGAGATCAAAGTAAAGAGAGGGGTGAAGCTCATGAAGCAGCGATAGAGAGAGGTAGGCAGGTAGGCATAGGTGAGGACGCAGAGAAAGACAAGAGTGTAGCAAGTCAGAATGTAGGACAGAAGAGTAAAGCCTGCAGAGATAGACAGAATCGGCAGCAGCGAAGAACAGGACAGAAAGACTCAGAGTGTGTGGAGTGAAGGAAAAAGAAGAAAAAAAAGATAAAGCAAGTGCAAGAAAAGGAAGCAGGGAAAAGCCAGAAAAAAGAAGTGGGAATCCGTCTCTGTCTCCCTTCTCCCAGAGTCGACCACTGACGGTCTGCGCCCTCCTTCTGCCGCATTCTCTCTCCCCTCTTCTGTCTCACTCGCGCCGGTGTTATTGTGAAATCTAAAAGCCCCTCCTCTTTCCACTCAGAGCTCTCACACTCTCTCACACACACGCACACACACGCACACGCACACACACGCACACGCACACGCACACGCTCGCTCGCTCTGCTACATATGCGCTACACCGATGGCAGACCAATAGGATTTAGTGTGAACGACTGTGGGGCTTTGAGTTCACAGATACAATCTCATGATCAGGTCAGTGGGAACAGACAAGAGTCATACCTTCCCCACACCGATCTCTGTGGACAGACTTTGCATTTAAAAATATGATAGGAGCATCACAATTGTGTGCAGAGCCAAATATTGAATTCTTTATTAAATAAAAATAAAAACACGGACACATTTATTTCAATTATTTGGCTAATTGTTTGATCTATAAAATGTCAGAAAATAATGAAAAAGACACAATCAAAATGTTCCAGACATTTTCATAGTGAGTGTTTTGTCCAAATCCTGAAGGTGCTCAAGATACAATGGTGAAGATGACAGAGAAAAGCAATAAATATTCACTTTTGAGAGGCTTGACGGATGCAACTTTTCGGAATTTTAAAAGGATTCTATAGATTATTAATTGATAAACTAATCCATTAATTGTTTTACCGTTTCCGCACTAATTGTGTTTTTCAGGTTGTTGTCAGGTACACTGAATAAGGCAAGTAAAAATAAATAAAACGTACATTGAGCCACCCTTTATAAAGGCTTCATCGGCATATAAAAACTTCAGCGGGTTTGTTTGGATTGATTTGTTCTGAATTCTGCTGTCCAGGTGACTATCCAGCCTTGGGCTTGAACACAACAAGGATTCTGAAAGAGGCAGAAGAACAAGATTTCGGGAAGTTCTTGGAAGATGTACGCAAACATGTCAGATGCAAAAGAAAGCCAGCACCACTGTATGATCACCAACTATATGCAGAACTCATCCAAACAGGATGTCTGCTGTCTATCAATTTCAAGTGACCCTTCACTATTTGTGCTCTGCAGAGTCTCCTTTGAACCCGTTTTAACTCAGATGAACTGAACATTTGTTTGGGACTGAATGAAAACACTCTCTCCTTCTTGTCGTTAAAAGTCACACACCCCCAAAGGCATTGCTGTGGCTGGAAAAAAATAAACATATCAATTAAAAGGAATACAATTAGGTGAATGAGAGTAAATAAGACTGTCTGTCTTTGGATGCAGAGCACTGGCAGTTACTTTTTGCAGTTTTTTTCCACGGAAATGTTCCCTTGAGAAACGGTCACATGCAGACCAAAGTACTGACACACACAGGCGCAGACAGAAACACAGCCTTGAACATCACATTTCAGACGCAAGAAGTCGATAGCAAGAAATCATGAGACAAAGAGCTTTAAGATAAAAAGACATCGGCCGTGAGAAACTGTGAGAAGCGGCGGGACATGATGTACAGCGTGGTTATTCAAGGGAAATGTACCATGGTTATGCACTCAATGTAGTATTGTTTAGTTGTAGCTGTGATCAGCAGATGACGTCACTAAGCATCCCACCCCAGATCTCATAGGAGCAAAAATTCTCACGCGTTTCAGGACCGAAACAGAAGCGGATATTAAAGCGGTTCGGTTGGTTTGTTTCGTTCGTTGTGCGGTTTGTGTGGAAGAGATAAATATTCCTGCTACGCGAGGTCGGCTGTGCCACTTCCCATTGTAAAAATCTAACTCAGGATTTTTATTCCAGGCGGTCATCACTAACTGGCCCAGACTATAATGGACTCAGTCCAACTCGGTATGTTCGGTGTGATGCCAAATCGGAATTCGCACAATCATTAAGAGTGTGAAACAGCCTTTATCAGTATGACGGAGCGCAACACTGTCGACATCTTCCACCGGGAAAGAAAATATCATACCTTCTTGAATGGACTTCAGCAAATCAGAACATGTGAACAAAGCAGTTATCAGACAAATGGAGCCAAGATTCTTGACTGTGGAAAAAATGTGCGAAAAGAAATCATGTGACAAAAGTGAGAAACACCGTGATAATGGAACAGAATGAGGGAAAGATATCAGAGAGTCGACAAGGTCAGTGGGAGTTTTGAGGTGTTTGGATATTTCTGCTGGTTTGCATGCTCGCAAGTATGTGTGCACGTGTGTTCAGAGTGTTTTTTGGCACTGCCATTCTACCTCACTGTACTTGTTCCATCACATGTGTACGGTTGCCTCACACCTGCATACAGTGAAGCACCTTTTCAGGGAGCTTTTTTTAACAATCTTAAACCCAATATGAAGAAGAAAAAAATAGCGTGCGCTACATTTCAAGGTCTGAGACTGTTTTGATAAACAGCTACATTTGACGGTCTCCAGTCCAGACACAAACATGCCTGGAGCCAAACTTACTGTATTGAGTCCCACTTGTATTCAACAAAAGCCATCCAACTGGACTGCCGAGAGCATATACAGTGGAGAGATAACAGAAACCTGTTTGACACAGATTACACAGGGCCAAAGGTTAGCGACGGCCCGAAGCACCGTTACCAAATGTAAATAAACATTTTGTGCACCGTCAGTTTGCAGTTGGCCACATGCAGCACATTAACAACCTTTTGCACACTGGTATTCAGGTCAGTTAGCGTTCTTACCCAGCATGCAAACTTGTATGGCATTCTGCTCCGACCTTTTAAATGCGACTGCTCCACACCTCTGCAGCAAAGAGAAAGAGGGAGAGAGGGAGAGAGGGGCTGAGATTAATATTACAACATCCCCAAATACACACTGCTATCTGAGAGCATCAATGAACTGGGCTAATAAATAGCAACTGTGTGAAAAGTCATGGTGACACTCTTAGCGAAACACACAGGGACCTCTTTCGCACTCATGTGCCGTTATGTCGGCCTGCACCGTTTTCACACCAGCCCTCAAAAATCAAATGCAATGTGTTGTTTTCTGTTCTTTCACATCCAAGCAAAATCAATAATGTAGCTGTGTTGTTTTTTTTTGTCGACTCAGCTGTTACTACTACGGCGACAATATGGTATCAATTTATCTCCTCCTATCGTTGGTTTCTAAATTACAAATAGAAACTGGATTTTGGAACTGGATGAAGGCAACTCTTCATCACAATGAGTGAGACGCGCACATGCGATGTCCGTTTGTTGGCTGGGTCAGGCAGCATTGTAGCGTCGACTAGCAAAACCATTTGCACATGAATCACATGCTCCCACATGGTCAGTCGTCATGGTCAGGGGTCTTAAGGTGACTTTTTAAGCCATTTTTTATCAAGTCACATGCTTTTCTGTTCTTTTCTTATTTTTGTTATACTTCTATTTTAGTATGTCCGTTACAAAATTGTACGTCACATTAAGTAAATATTTTTCAATGATAACCCTATTCTCATAATAGTGAAACATTACCCACCATCATGTGGGAAGTGCAAAAGATCTCAGTAACCATAAATTACAACCATGGCTGTGACTAACACTTCTTTTTTTATTATCGTTTTTTCTATAGAAATGTTTGTGAAATGTCAATAATGTTCAGAAAACAATTTCTCACAAGTCCAAGGTCACATCTTAAATATGCTTCTTCTAAATCAGTTAACCAACATATAATAAAGAACAGCAGTAGAGTATCACTTTTAAGCAGCTGACACAGATAAAGAATTGGCTTTTGAGGTTGAAAAATTACTGCAGCAACATTTTCAACTAAGACTTTTCTGTCACTTCCATCCACAAATGGTTTCACCTTAATCAAGACTTTTGTCGTCTCATTCCAACCAAAGTTATGTGTTTTAACACATAATTTGTCCATCAACATCCCTGCCTTGTTTTTAGATTTACACCAACGATACCTTGCCCATCTCTTTCTGATGAGTTCAAAATTATAAAGTACATCAGCAGTGTGGTAATCTGCCATTGTACTCTGATCTGAGGTCAGTTCCTAAACATAAGTACAATCCAAAGTCCAGCGCTGCATTTCAGGCAGACTGGGCTCAGTACATTTCCCAATTTAGGTCATCTATTTATAAAAAGGTAGTAATGGCTATAATAGTTAGAAAGGCTCTGTGTGCATAGTGGACAAGAGTGTGAGTGGACCGAGTGCACTCAGTAGAGTTGCTTTAAAGACACACAAAAGGAAAAAGACATGTACACATTCGATAGAAACCAGGTCTGCCCCAATTGAAACATAACAAGTCGCCTGTCATCTCTCATTACTGTATATTGTCTTCAATGTCACCCTTCTGCCGGAAGACGGTCATAAGTGTGTGTGGAGGATTTGCGTCTAAATAAGCACACTGCTAACCGGTGTGCAGGAAACAGGAAGGAGACAAACTAGAGGCAATGATGGTTCACTCATCCAGCCCACGTGGTTATTGCATGTTTACGGGACACCCTCTGCTTTTCCATGATCTCTGGCTCTACACTCGCGTCATTGTTCACCTCAACTGGACAGCTCTCTAGTCAAACTCTCCCTTTGCTTGCTTGGCTAGCTGCTGTCAAACTGTTTACATTGGGGCAGGTCTGTTCTCAGTCTCCTTCATGTTCAATAGATCCCCCCCCCCCCCCAAAAAAAAAAGGATTTAGATTATTTTTTATGTACATACTTTTCTTTTTAAATAAAATGCTGCAAGGCAAAGGGGGAACAAGCTCCCTCTGATTATCAGAAAGAGAGTAAGTGGCCCTAGAGTTAAATTGCTTTCGTCAAACAGTTTCAAAGTTCAAGAATTAACTTTGTATTTGAATGCTCAGTATGACGCAAAGAGGTGGAAATTAAAAGATTTTTCTCATAAAAAGTATCGTTTTCACGATCAATGCAATTTAGTTTTACATAGGAGAGCCAGCCTACATGTACTTTACCTGTAAGGTAACATTAACTATACTAAACCAAGTTCTGCACCCCCACTTTACTTCTACTTCCTGTAAATATCGTGCATATCAAGATATCTTATGAAAACCTTCCTTATAATGTAGCTGCATTCACTGCACACCTGCCCCTTGTGGTCTGCAGGGTCCAGGCTGCAGGTGGACTGCTGTAAATCTGTCAATACTCTGAATTGCCACATTGCCAATAACACACTTGGGCCTACTGTAACAAATCACTGCAGCTGATGAAAGAGGACGAGGGAAGTCTGCACCAAAAATAATGTTACAGTCATAAAAACACAAGGTCACTTATAAGCTCACTAAACTAGAATCAAAACATTTTAGCCCCCTAATATATATTCATAGGAATACCACAATAGCGCCACAGCATTTAGCACAAAGTAGACGACGACACGGTCACGATAAACTCTCTTTGGAGCACTAGAGAGACTTTTGTCCCTTCAGGAACATTATAGGAATGTAACAGTGTTTCCCCAGGCCTATGCCAGAACAACTCTTTGTGCACAAGCAGGTGTGCGTCTTCCTCGGAGGCACGCAGCCCCACACACAGACGTAAAGTCGCAGTTTACGTACCTCGACCATCAAACAGGACATTTAACCATCGCGGCCGCTCGTGGATAGCAAGTGAATGCGCCGTCGGAGTGATGAGGCGCGTGCGGGAGTGTTTTCATCACACGGGAGGCGCACGAGTGAACCGCATGGAGCAGGAAGAGGAGGTGACTGAGCCCTGGCGGACACCTGTTCAAAAAAACGGTTTCATTCCCCTCCCGCAGTTGTGTCTGACCTCACGTACTATAAATCGGACAGTGTCGGCTTTTTCTTCAGTCAAGGTGAAGTTGCCATTTCCCCTGGAAGCGGCGCCGCGTGCCGTTTGAGAGCCGCAGAGAGCGGAGAGGGGAGGTGCTGGTTGTGGCACCAAAGGGGCGGGACTTGTGGGCAATGGACCAATCAGCGCTGGGTGCAATCACTGATTTGAGTTCGATTGGTGTGCCTCAGTTAAATAAAGTTTAATTTTGGATGGTTTATGATAATAGAGAGTGTGCAAATGGTGTTTCCTCAAAGGTTGTTTTTGACATTTTGCCAATGTCCTAGTTTACTTATGAAGGTCATCTGTAGACCGTTTCATAACCCGTTAAATGTCTCCACAGTAACTTTAAAGGAAGTGTTATTCCTTGGGAAGTTTTTTTCCCCCAGGAAATGCAGAAATTATAGCAAGACTCATTTAAAATGTCACCAAATAGCTAGTCAACAAGTTAACAAGTTAACAAGTCAAATGTCCTTAATGCTGATTTTGGGAAGAAAAGGTCTTTAACTTGGCTCCCAGTGATGGAAAACACACACATTTTGATAAAAACATTTATAGAAATCAATTCAAACGTTTTCTAATTGCATTGCATTGTATCTTACTGATAATATATACATTTGAAAGTAATTATGTTCTCCTGAGACCTTTTAACCTCAGTGTACAGTGTAATCCCTCAGTGTTATTTGCTGCTCATAACAAAATAAACCCTTTATCACTATCGCTTTTATGTATGTGTCAAATCCAATTGAACACTAGCTGACTAACTGGGAGAAAAAAATATCTCGAGCCCATTTGTTTACAGGTGGAATTCGCTGCAACATACAAACAGTTTGTAATACTGTAGCAAGCTTTAATGAGTGGGTTGGTTTAAACATGATGGGCATTATATATGAGAGCATGCTGATGTTATTGCTGAATTTTTTATTTGATATTAAGATAGCAAACAGCACATCATTGCTTTCAATGACTACTTTAGTATTGTCTGAAAAAAAAAAAAAAAACTTGAACCACTACATGTCTAGTCTGCACATAAAGAAGGAACAAAAAACTGCTCACGTTCATGTTTTGAATACTGAAAGTCCAGGTACTCAAAACAATACAACTTGACTAAAATGATTACTTGTTTTAAAAAAAGAATGAGAATGTAAAATATATGAAAACAATGTCGGCGTGGTATTAATATGCAAGTGTGACACCTGTTGGAATAGAAGTCAAAGTATGTTAAAGTATACTTTATGCTACAGTATAAACACACATGAGTGAGCCAAGGTCATTAAATGAACTAAAACACTGTAATTGTGATTAATATTAACGATTATTTTCATTATGGATTCATCCTCTGATTACTTTCTACATTAATCGATTAATTTCCTTAAGTGAGAAATGGCATCTCAATTATTAAACAGCCACCTTCAAAATGTTTGTTTACTCCAACGCTGGATGTCACTACTAATACAATAATATTAGTAATATTACTAGTAATAAAGAAACTTTATCAAAAGTATTACAAATATATACAAATTTCTTAAAAATAATTATGAATATATTATTATTAAAAGCATACTAATACATTAACACGTTTAAAACGTGTATTAGACATTAACATAATACAATGTTTACTAATATTTTTATATTATTAAGTATTACAAATTATGATTAAATAAATTATGATTCATGTAAAGTATTTCACTAATATTACATATTACTGAATATGAGCTAAATTGGTTAATTTGTTTTGAAAATGTTGTTACATTTACTCAGAAGTTGACTGCTTTGAAAACACACATCATTGAATCAATAACTGTTTTTATGTTGAATAAAATTACAAACTCGGCCGCTTAGTATCAACTTATCATGTTTATCCTACAATTGAACTCTCTAGTTACATTTAGAGAAAATACTCTTAGTTTAACTTCACCTTGCAAAAGGTGTAAGTGGAGAGTTGAAATTGAAACTTCAAACAAAGTTGATCAACGGGTGGCCTTACATATTTGTTTACAGTTTGAGAACTGAAACGTCACTGGCACATATGTGGTATAAAGGAGGACAAAACAGATGTCATTGCACTTTTGTTCAACATCAGCAAGGAGCGTGCCTCTTTTTTGGCTGTGAAATGGTGTTAGATGGTGTAATTCGGAAGATATCTATAAAAGATGTCAAATAGATATCAATGATCCAGTCAACGAGGAGGGACTATCTCAAAGTCAAAGTCAAAGTCAGTTTTATTGTCACTTCTTCCATATTGTGCAAACATACAGAAGACCTGAAATTTTGTTTCTCAACTGTCTGAAAATAAAGTGAATAGTGCAACATTTAGAAAAAAAAGTAAAAAATAGACAACATATAACATATAAACTAGACAACATATAACATATAAACATATAAACATATAAACTAGACAACATAGCATAAACAGCATATAAACATAGTGCAGAAACATAAAGTGAATAGTGCACCAGTTAAGAAAAAGTAAAAATAGACAACATATAACATAAACAACGTATAAACAGTGCAGAAACGTATAAACATAGTGCAAAGACATATAAACATAGTGCAAAAACAAATTAGACATATAACATATAGTGCAAAAACAAATTTGGAAACTATTTAAGTGTGCGTTAGTAGCAGCGGTTTGGAAACTATTTAAGTGTGCGTTAGTAGCAGCGGTCAGACAGTTTAGCAGCAGAGTCTAGATGTGGGAGTGGTGAGGTAGAGAGTTCAGAGAGTTCAGCTTCCTGACAGCTTGGTGAATGAAGCTGGTTGACAGCCTATCTGTGTTTTCTCTCACAGATGTTGAACCAAAGACAAGAGAGGAAGACTCAAAAAGCCACGTTCTTTAGGTTTTGGGGGCATAATGAAGAACAATCTATGTTGAATCATGTGTCATCAGTGTATAGGGAAAACCTAGTTGGAAACCTTTTTCTATGGAGGCAGTTTTATATTTTTCAAAGTGAATCATTTTAAAAAATAAACAAATATTTAGTAGTAAGAAAAATTGATAAAGAGATTCTTCCTTTTGTAATAAAAAAAAAATAGCAGACAGCCTCATTACAATATGCAACACTGACATGGTCTGATGACACGCATGTGTGGTGCATGAAGAAGGGAGAATCATAATGGCGTCCTTGGAAGAATTAAAACCTGTAAGTTTAAACATTTTGGGCTGAAATACAAATAGTATTTGGAAAGTACTTTGAAGTACTGCAGTTTGGAAAGTTGCTATTTGCATTTGGAGGTGAATTTATTCCTCTAGAATCAAATGCGTTCGTAGCTGAACAGCTAGCATATGCTAGGCCGAGGTTAGCTTCTCTTCTTGCCGTCAAAAAGGAAATTGTCAACAAATATCGGAGGGCATAACTCATCAGTGCTTCTAAAGCTTTTGATCATTGTGTTAATCATAGAAAGTTGTTTGGTAAATTGAGTCAAAGAGGTGTGCCAAAATACATTGTGAAAGTTCTGGTTTACTGATATGCCCACCAGACTATGCACGTAAAATGGGGCAAAAGTGTCTCAGCGCCATTTAGGGTCAGCGATGGTGTCCGGCAAGGAGGAATTTCCTCCTAGTTCTTTTTTATCTATATATTGATGATCTGTACAAGCAAATGAATGTCATACTGGGTGCATGATTGGTAATATAGTTAACCATATTAGGTTTGCAGTTGATCTTGTGATTCACAATTTGCAGCATATTGTACAACACGTTATACTGTTGGACATATTGTACACCACTCTATACTGTATATGACATATTGTACACCACTTTATACTGTTTACGGCATATTATACAACACTTTATACTTAGAACATATTGTACACCACGTTATACTGTTTGTGGCATATTGTACACCACTCTATACTGCAGACTTGTGGTCAAACAACAAAAAGGCTTACAGAGACTTCAAGTAGCTTATAATGAACCCATGGTATTTATTCTAGTTAATGTCCCGTCTTATCTGGACCCTGAGTCAGAAATAAAGTTTGATTGATTTATTGATTCGTAGCATGTTGAGGGTTTCTACATAAATGAAAGACATTTGCTGTTCAAGTGTTGTAATATGTTAATTATCTGATGAATTTCAGTTTCAGATTTCTATCCAGTGTGAGGACAATGCCGATGGAGTTCCTGGTGTGGTCGTCTATGATGATAGCACATTTGCCATTTCTTCTGAACGAGTAAGGTGTAACATAGTTTGAAGTGCACAATCCAAATCTATGGTCTTAAATCAAAACAATTATGTAGTTCATGTTGTGTATTTGTTTTGCTTTTTTTTTTTTTGCATGGCCAGGATACCATTATAGAGGGGATTGCTTCTGGTGATGGACAAGGCCCCTACAGGTTAGCCAAGGCAAATCATAGACCTGGAGGTATTAAGGCAATATATATAGGAAACACAAGGCCCAATAAGATACGATATAAAAACGCATACATACAACTTAAAAGGGTTGAAACAAAGTGAAATAGAGTAACATTGGCATAAACATTGTGGTGCAAGGTATGAATAAATAGTCCCCAATTTAACTTCATAAAATGAAATTGTTTTAAGTCTTAAGCACTGATTTAAAAGAACTGAGAGTTGGAGCAGACCTCAAGTTTTCTGGGAACACTGAGACATATCTTCAGTTAGTTCATAAAGCAAAAATGCTTGTATATTAAAACAATTCTTTGACACAGTAAGCCAGTGTAAAGATCTGAGTACTGGAGTGATGCGATCCACTCAGCTGGTCTTAGTGAGGACACTGGCTGCAGCGGTCTGAAGAGCCTTCTGAAGAAGAAATTTAGATATAAATCATTTGATTCATGAAACATTTTAAGGTTATGATAGCAGGCTGATTTTCTAATTCACTTAATGTGGATGTTAGAAATCAGGTCTGAGTCTGTGACTGCACCGAGACTTCTGACTTGGTTTGTGGTAGTTTGCGACATTTTCTGTCGCAAACTAAAAACACTTCTTTTTCGACACCTTGAATAAGGAAGGTAGCACCGTAGTAGCACTTTAGTAGAACTTAAATGGCATTTACTGATAGCACTTTGTGGTTTAACTTTATTGAAGAAATTGTACTTTCTTGATTCTTGTTGTTCTGAGTTTGTACTCATGGTTGAATTGCACCTATTGTAAGTCGCTTTGGATAAAAGCGTCAGCTAAATGAAATGTAATATAATGGTTTTTAACATTGGCAACTCTGCAAACATCTTTTTCTCTGTCACAGACCATAACACCTGGAATATGTCTTACTGCTTATGTTTCTGATAATGGCGTCTTTCACAATAGAGTTATTGTGATCCAACTTGTACACTTTGTAGATGCCATGTGTGGACTCACTTGCTTTAATAATATTATCATTGTTAATACGACTACAATCGAATTTACTAATCTCTCTGTGCATCTATTGTACTGTAGTTCTGTGCGACAGTTCCAAGTCGCCCGTTATGAGAATGAGGACCCCGTCACACAGGATGTGGATCCTCCAGAGACAGACAGGAATTCACCAGCCAGGTAACACAAAAAACACAAAATGTAGTTGAGGATATGTGGTGGAAAAGTTATTTTGTTATTGTGTTATGTTATAACTTTTTTAGACGGCCTCTTCTAAACATTTACTGTTTGCCTTTATTTTTGCATGGTATTTATTATTGGACAGTTAATCTATGGTGTTTGCGGCTAAATATTACAGTGATGATTGTAATACCGGTGATTATAAATTCAGAGATATTAAGTCATTCTAAACTTCTCTGTTGTGTTTCCCGCAGTCTTCAGGAAGAAGAGACTCGACAGCCATCAGTCATCAACATCAATTTGCGAAGCACAACTTAGATTTTAACGGCTTTTTGATCACCTGGTTCTTTATATTTAGTTGAAGACTTTACATCTTATTTTCCTCGCCATTTATTTGATGTATTATTATAATTATAATTGGATGATAAAAAACAGGATCAATAAGATGATCAGAAAGGCTGGCTCAGTGATTGGCCTTCCCCCGGACTCACTAGAGGTCACTATAGAAAAGAGAACAAGGGCCAACAATTGTTTCTTTTGAAGTCCATCCACTACACTGTGTTTTTAAAGGACTCAGAAGTTCATTCAGTGAGCGATTCAGGATGCCAAAGTGTTCCACTGAACGACTCAGAAGGTCTTTTGTACCAGCAGCAGTTAGATTTTTTAATGAACACATTTAGTTGTGGATTTAGACATCGGTCATGTGTCTTGTTTCGTATGGCTTGTGTCTTGTTTCATTTGGCATTTTCTTGGTGTTTGTTCTTTGTAATTTGTCTCTTGTCTTCTGTGTACTGTGAACTTTGTCTGTTGTCGTCTGTATGAGTCTGACTTTTTGGTGACAAATGAGTTTCCCCACTGGGGATTAATAAAGTTTTCTAATCTCTAATCTAAAAAAACACGAGAAGGATGAAACAAAACATCCCACCACCAAGCATTAACGGAGGCAGACTTCAAGCACTCTAAGACAGTGAATCCAAACACACCTGAGAGTCTGCTTCACAGAGTTGGGTTCCATGTGCAGCTGCTTATGGGACGCAGACCTAAAAAGGGAAACAACCAACGGAAGCCGGAATAATCTATCATCCACCAGGACGAGAACAGTGGTTAGTTAGAGTCCTGATGGGCAGGGGGCCCCTTGTATGGTAGCCCCATCAGTGTATGAATGGATGTGAATGATGTAGTGTTGAAAGCACTTTGAGAGGTCGGAAGACTAGAAAAAGTATACAAGTACAGTCCATTTGCCAACCTGCATGTCATCAGAAGGCTAATGAACCCTCTGTGTTTTGTCCTGTGTACAGCGCTCTGAGCATTAAAAGTGTGACAAAACTGTAAGAGATTGTTGTCTTGTTCTTCGTTGTTAGAGTGGGAATACAATATTGTCACAAACTTAGTCAGCAAATTACCAAGCGACACACACAAAAAAAGATCTCTGGCAAGTGACAACAGCTGGGAGCATAATAGCTTCCGATGGAAGATGCACACACGGTTATAATGTAACTGCATTATGCCAAGAACTCTTCTTCTTCCTTCTAAAGTATACTAGAGCCCGTGGAGGTGAACTTCCTTGGCTCCATGTTGCCACGAATTTGTAAAGCAGCCAGTGCCGAGATAATCCACACAAACCACTGCTTGCAAATCAGCCCTGTACAAAAACTCATCATCAATCATGTCGGTGACGGCAATGTCCTTATCTAATGTTTATGCACCTTCCGCCATGAAAAAATCCTCGTTTGTGTAAACATTCCTGGCAAATAAACGGTTTCTGATTCTGATTGCTTCAGACAGGTGCAATTAAAATGCACCTGTCCAGAGTCAAACGCCCCTGTACTAGCAGAAAGGAGTGTTACAATACTTAAACAATTGCACAATTAAAGATTAACCTAGCAAGCAAGGGTTTCTTTCTTTTTTCAAAGAGGCACAGGGAACCAGGACTGAGTGGAGCAGACTGTCAGACCCCTGCTGCGGTAAAAGAATAGAGGTTTTCTAAAAAGGACTATGGTGTTTAGAAACACTCCCACTTTCAGGCCGACAAAAATCGGCGCTAAATGAAAGTTATTGCGTAACTTTAACGTCCTTAGAAAAACTCAAATTGTAACGTCAACACATTTATTCTACAATCTTGTGAAATAGTCCATCCCACAAATGGCAGCCTTCCAATTTTTAGACACTGGAAAGCAAAATGAGGACTCTGCAACCAGCTGAACTTCAGGACACTAACACAGTCGGCTGATCATCACATTTGTCTGACTGGCATCAAAAGCGTGATTGATAATAATTATACCATGAACATAAAGGCATTTGCTAACATAGTAAGTGTAGAGTTCCAATAACTTTTACTAGTTTAGATTCAAAGCTTTTTCCTCCAGCTCTCAAGCATGTACCCTCCTAAAGTTCATTGTGGACACAGAGTGAGACTTCCACAAAGGACCCGACAATTCAAAGCACTGTGCAGTGTGGAATCGCTAGAATTGCTGTGAATTTTGAATTTAGTTCCTTTAAGTTGCAGTGTGTTAAGCTCTCACGGCCACTGCAGCAGGATTCTTGGGGAACTGAAATTGGATCGATTTGCTGATCTTGACGTTATTCTTATTGTGAAATGCAGAATTATTTGAGGAAGTGCATTGCATTATATATATATTCCAGACAATTCCTTATCCTCTTTCTAGGGTGTGAAGTTCCAATGGTTTGAATCACGGTACTTATCTGAGATGGAGGACCGAAGCAGACCAACATGAACGAAGGAACGGTCTGATCAAGATTTTGTCAGGATCTCAAGAAAAAAAAGGTATGTTATTTTTTGGCAAAAGTAATTTACAGACAAAGAAATATATAGTACGTTGTCTGACAGAGAGGCCCAACTCCCTGTTAGAACAAATGTTAGCAAGTTCAAATAGAAGTCCAAATTACTTATTATTAAACTTATTTTGGGTTTGGGAGGACTAGTGCTGTGGAAAAAGGTCCGTCAACACCAAGTAGTTTTGATATTTCTTATAGAGGTGCTGATATTTTTCACTGCAGGTTGTATTTTCAAAATAAATCATATTTTAGTTTGTAATGAGAGATGTTCCTTCTGTAATAAAAAGATCCTCAACATTTTTGTGAACCAATTCATACAATGCTGCATAAAATACGTAACACTGACGTAGCTTCAGCGTACACCTGGTGGTTTGAGTAATAGAAGAGGAGGAGGAAGTAAAATGGCTTCCGTGAATGATGCACACAACGTTGTTTTAGAGAAAGTAAGCATTAAATTAAGTAATTTGCTGTTAAAGTGGAACTGGTAACTTAAAATGGGAATCTTACGATACTTTTCATTTTCGTAATACATGTCTGATGATGTTGCAGATATCCATCGAATGCGTCGACAATGCTGATGGATTTCCTGGTGTGGTCATCTACGATGAGATAACGTGTCTCATTTCTCCTCAACAAGTAAAGTTTATACTATTTAGTTTGAAGTGGCATCTTTTGGGATTTCAGTATGCGTTGATGTAATAATGAATTTCATTTTTAATGACGTTTCAGATTGCCGGTCTGAATGTTGTGGTGAGTAACACGCTTCCTCAACATGAATTCAACTGGTAGATGTTTAAGCGACGTTTTTCTTCAACAATAAATATATTTTGCTGTCGTTAGATTTACGTGTTTTTCTTGCATGGCTAGGGGGCTGCTTTTGGTGCTGGACATGGACCTCACAGGTTAATGTAGTTTAAAGACACATCCACTATACTTTACACAGCGATATCTTACATTAATGTCATCCTGAATTTATTTATGTTTATTTACGTCTCTCTGTAGTTCTGTGAGACCTTTCCTATTACCCCAGCATGAGGATGAGGAAACTGCCATGGAGGTCGATCCTCCAGATTTAAAGGATGGTGGATCTCCCCTCAATCAATGTAAATCTTCTTGATAGACCTTTTACCCAAATATTGTCCTCTTCAAAAGGAGCGCAAAGGAAGTTAACAAGCTGCTCAGGGAGTGCATTTGTGTGTTCTGAATTGTGGTTGAAAATGCTTTGTAAGACTCCGTCCTGCTAGGAGTGTATTCATTTATTTAATTACGTTAAGCTTTATATAATCAGATGTTCACTTGTATTATTTAACTGTCAATAATAGGTGTGAATGGTTAGTTAAACCCTTGAATGGCACCCATTCAGTCTGTGAATGATGACATGTGGTGTTAAAGCGCTTGGAGTGGTCGGAATACTTTTATAACCATTACCATTTAACTCAAGCTTGCAGGTGTAGTACAAACTAATTGAGCAAAAATTCAGCTGTTTTTACGCTTTGCTTGTTCTTAAAAAAAAACAATATTTAAATGTAAAAAAACAAAAAACATACACTCATTATGCAGACTAAATGCAGCTGTGGTAAAGTGTTCGACTTGTTATGCCATTATTATAACCACATATATTTGATTGCATTATTAGTCTTAATAAGGCTAAATATAACTGAATAGCATTATAAGATGTAATGGTTTAAAGTCGTGTTTTTTTTATTTCTCACAGGAGGAGGAAGAAGAAGAAACAGACATCTCCAATTCACAGATGAAGCTGCAAAGTATATGTAATGCCTTTTAGCAGAGCAGGTTCTTTGTAATTTACCAGTATTTAGGGCTTTACTGCCATGCTAGCAGCTCTGGGCGGCTGCAATTCCTCACTTAAACAATACAACAGTTTGAGGCAGCTATTCTTCTCTGGCTAACCAAAATGTGTACATGTATACAATTTTTTTAATTTGTATAATTTATACAAGTAATCTGTGACTACTTATCATTATTTATTTATTTGGATAAACGGAGAGGTCAAGTTGTATGCTGTCCCAACCACTTAGGTTGCAGTTTACAACCATGTCTGCAAAATGTCAACATTTCCATCATCTTATCATTAGACATTTGTGTAAAATTATCTTAACTAGCATCCACTTTAGTGGGCTCTGAAGAACGCTACAGGCACCTCCCCACCCCCAAATAATCTGTTGTGCTCTTTGTGAAAAATAAAGGACAAACATGTGTACCATCTACAACACAGATTCAAAGTTATTCAGTACTCACCTTTTCGTTCAGTGTTCAGAAATCAGAATCAGAATCAGAAACCGTTTATTAGCCAGGAATGTTTTCACACAAACAAGGAATTTTTTGAGGCGGAAGGTGCATACATTGGACATGGACATGGGACGTTAGACGAGACAAACAACAATCAACATTCAAGCGGCAGCTCAGGTGTTACCGTAACTTGAGTGGACAAAGAGAAACAATAGTTTGTAAGATAGGATACTTATTTTTTAGATATACAAGTTTACCCAATAATATACATTACTTATGTTAAAACCTATTCTTGCTCACTATGTCATCCAGTGAACAGCAGCAGGTCAGGTACGATTATGAAGAGCAGAGAATGAGAAATAACTGTTAGCAAGATGAACTTGAATTAACACACACACACACACACACACACACACACACACACACACACACACACACACACGCACTATAATTAGAAGCCACTGACTTACCTTTTAACACAGCTCGTGTGAAGCAAGACACAAAGGCAGCCGTCACGGTTAAACTACAATTACCGTTCGTTGTAAGCCTTCACCAAAAAGTCACGTTGCAGTTTACACCCACGTCTGTCCAACATGTCATCGCTTCATCATTTCATCCTCGTAGACATTTGTGTGAAATAGTCTTGAGTTATGGCCCAAAACGTGTTTCGTGAGGTTACAGTGACCGTGACCACTAAAATCTAATAATAGCAACGTTCAAAATAGTTACAAAATACAAACTGGATTTGGAAATATACTGAATTGGTGGAGAACATGAAAACAAGAACAGCTACAAAATGGATCAGTGCAATTCAACACTTTAATATTATAAAACAACCTGAAACAGCAGTTGCATAGAATAGAGCAATCTCAATACCCATGGTGCATTTCACTTGGTTGAGGTAAGAACTATAAAGGCCTCAGAAAGTGACTTTAAGCAGGTGGGTTACAAGCTACAGTGCACACCTGCTTTTAATACATTATTACATTTAAAAAGATGCCATCAATATATGAATAACACATAGAAACATAAGACTCCGCTGTACAAAAACAAAACAACCGTACCAAAATCCTTGTTCACAGCAATCGCTGTCACACAAACATACATTCAAGCCTCCCAACCATGAGATACGTAACAGAGACAAGCACTTTGTTCATTGTGAGACAAACACTCCTACAAGAACAAAAGAAAAGACAAACAGAGATAAAAATGAAATGCAAGTCAGTAGCTGCAGTAGTAATTCGTCTGAGAGGCACATCTGTGGGAGCTGTCATTGGCTGATGGGGTGTCTGACTTTTGACATGTCGGGGTCAGATCAACAGAATCAGAGGTGGAGGCGCCCCTGACTGCGTCTGACATGGAGAGGAATCTGAAACAGAGGCATTAGATAAGCAGACCTGCTGACAGAGGTGTGTGTGTGTGTGTGTGTGTGTGTGTGTGTGTGTGTGTGTGTGTGTGTGTGTGTGTGTGTGTGTGTGTGTGTGTATATATATATATATATATATATATATATATATATATGCGCGCGTGTGTACGTGTGTGCGTGTCCGAGAAAACAAACCTTGGGTGTTTCTGGACTGCCGAACGGTGAGAGTTCCAGTGAGTTTTCCTTGTCCGAGGAGCTGTTGTGGCGATGCTGGGCAAACTTTCTCTTTAGCGCTTCAGCGATGAGAGCTGCCGGGTCACTAAGCAACGCCGCACGTCCCCTACTGCGTCTCCTCTGGACTGGCGTTCCCCCTGGTGATCTACAGAGCAAAGAAGGGAAAATGTTGAAGCGTGTTAGATTTGGCGACAGCAAACTGCCAACCAAGACCCCTGTGCTTACTCCTCCCTTTTCAAACGTGAGCTGCCGAAAACTAGGATTCTTGGTTTCAGGTGATCATTCACTATATTCACAATTATATTCCATTTCTGCTAATACATCCCCGTTAATGCAACACACTTTCCATTTAACATGGAGAAATTAAAATGAGAGCCTTCTGCAACAATAAGGACATAATACATTATATTTGAGGATATTACTATTGGCAAAACTCCAAACAATTTTTTTAATTCCTACCTCTCCACTGAACGCAATTTCACTTGATTTAAGTCCCTGAGAACATCCAGCATGGATAGGAACCCTTTTTCTTGCGAGTCCTGGGGCTTGAGCTGAGCCTTGTCGAGGTCGTTCTCGTTCCTCCTGCGCTGGCGGATCAGCTCAAATACAGACGGAGTCTCAGTAGAGGGGCCGGAAGGAGGAGGAGGAGGAGGAAGAGGAGGAGGAGGAGGTGGTGGTGGGGGAGCAGCACAGCGAGGCGTGGAGGTGAGAGCTGGCCGAAGCGTAGAAGACATCAAAGGCGTGCCTGGGGTACTCTGGGACTCTGTCGCACCTAACGAAACGTTGAACGAGCACAGAATGGTTGTTGAATTCGCTTGAATTGACATATTTGTGTATTTTGTGAAACGAAGTTGACGCGAGATCACAAAGATTGTGCACCTGAGGCCGGAGCGGCAGTAACGATCATGGCTATCTGAGCTCGTAGTTTTAGCAGCTCGCTCTCCAGCGCTGTGATCTTCTTCATGGCGACTGGATCAGATGATCGGCCTCCCCTCAGGGCTTTAGTCTGGGCCAGTCCTGGGTATCTCACCACATCCCGATTTACAGCATTTTGCTTCTTTGGATGTAAATGATTCCTATGGAGACCATACAGCAGTTTGAATATTTTACATTTTTCCATCCAAAACAAACTAAATGAGTCTGTTTTCAAAGCTGCTAAATACATAAATCCATGCAGGGGAATTGTGACAGAGATAGTGACAGTTTACAAGATACTGTAAAGACTTTAAGGGACATTTCACTATTTTAGTTAAGCGTCAAATTATACTGTGGATAGTAAGACAGTACAGTTTGTCCTTACCTGGTCTTGGCAAAGCTCTCCCCCTCATCCTCAAACACCCACAGGACGTCAGCAAACGAAGGGATGGCCCGGGCCTCCACAGTGACGTCAACATAACCGTGCGGCATGTTGCTGAGCAGAGGGACCTAAGGACCAAACATGAACAGGGAAGGTTAACACACGTTGACCCTGACGAAAGACAAAAATAACAGAAAATCAAAGGAAAGTTCAATGTTCAAAATGTGAACATTGTCAGGAGTGTAAAAATGGAAAGACAAGGAAGATGCAACTGTAAAAAAAAAAAATATGGGACTGTCTTCGGGGTGTGTCATGTTAAAACAAGCAAGCACTTTAGCTCAGCTTAGGATACAGTATTGCTTCTGCTTAGGAAGTACTATGTGACAAAGGTAGCATTTAAATCAGGTCCCAAATAGTCTTTGTTAGCATTGTTATAAGCAAGTCTGAACAAAAAGCACATAGGTCCACTTTATGGCTGTGTTGAATTTAAAGCAATACAAACAAATGTATGATTTCAGATCATCTTCAGCCTGTTAGAAAGTGGGACCGTACCTGAAAATGGACACGTGGTGTAGGCGTCAGTGAGAGGTTGGTCCCAATCATCCGCACAACGCTACGATACTGGCCGCACAGCTGAGTATCCCACACTGGAACCAGCTACCCGCAGGACAACACACACAAAAACAAACAAAAATCTTGGTTGAAAATTGCTATTCTTACAACTTGACTCGATCAGTTAACTTTTAGGGGGCAAGGTGACACTGCTGGTGATACTTGGCACAGATCAAAAACAGATGGCAAGCCCCATGATAATACTATATAACACAATTAAGACAGTGTGTCTTTGAACTCACCATGTCTGGAGGCACTCCAAAGTACTCCAGGACGGCACGCAGCACATCTAGAACGTCCTCTACTAAAGACATTGGAAGGACTTTTTCATGCACCAGCTGATGACCGCAAAGATCCTCTTTCGGCTGACTAACTTGGTAAGAGGCCAACGCAGAGTGGATGGCACCAAGTCACATACTTTACACCTGAAACAAAACAAACCACACAGCAAAGTCTAAAAAATTAACAGGACAATCACAACATTAACCCAATGCAGGAGTTAATATGTCTCTGCACGACTTAAAAATAACGTTTGGCTTTTATCTTCATCGTCGGCTCAACTACTGTGATGTTGTCTTTTACAGGCCTCTCTAAAAAAATTGGATGAGACACTGCAGTTCAAGTCCTCATTGAGACCAAGAAACAGACCACATGAGTTCTCAGCGCTACTCTGACATCCCGAGTGTCAAATAATTCATTTAAAAAAAGGAATGTTGTATTATACATAACTGAATGGGTTATGGGGGAGGGGAACACTGCATTATGAACCCTCCAGACCTGCCTAGTGTTTTGGGACATTTTCTTTATTATACTATTATACTAAATATACTATGTGTTAATTATGTTAAATTGTGTTTATTTCTTATCTAAATGCATTTGTGTCTCTTAAGTAAACCTTATAATTGCCTTGTTGTTAAAAAGGTGCTATACAAATTAACTTGCATTGATGTTGCCTGCCACTGAAATAGGTTAAATAAACTACCTTGAAAAGCCAGTAACTTACATTATAAAGTAAAATACAAATAAAACAGATGTACACGTTTATGATAGACAGTTTATAAAACAGTTGAATGGACCTTTTTGGATGTCATTAAAAACTGTAATCACAAGAGCCTCTGTTGTCCATCACTAGCTAATGCAACTGTCAATTTGTCACCTGGTTACAAACTAATGCTGAGGGAGGCGGTTGTCTGCCGTTGAATGCTGACTTGGCAGTAAAATTACATTGTATCAGAACAACAGACGGCCCAGAGTGGATTTTGTAGCTTTAGCCTTAAAAGAGTAACCCGCACAGGGCAACGCAGGAAGCCCCGCACAGCACCGCAGTGTTTCCTCCTGAAGAGCTGCACGGCTCAGCACAAGTAAACGACCAGAACCACGAAACATGCGGGGTGAGCTGAAGTATGTGTCTACTTACTGTGGACCTTTCTCGTCAAAACGTGCTGCATTTGTCCGACATCTTCATTGTAATCAATATTACAAACTGTAACTTCAGATAAACACCAAGCACTTGCAGCGTTTTTCCTCTCAGCTCACGCATCCGGGAAGCAAGTGTGCGCGTGAAGTCAAATAAAGCTGCAGCAGCATCGAGTACTCTGATTGGCTGTCGAACAGCGCTGGTCTGAAGAGCCAATAGGAGCGGCCGATCGTTCAGCGGAGGCAACGGCGACTCGACCAATAGCTTGCCACGAAAACAGAGTACCACATTTGTATTTTTGTACACGAGCTGCTGCTTCTCCTGGGTAAGAAAAGATCACAAAAAACATAATTTCACCACATCAGTCGTACTTTTGTGGCGTTTATATTGTTCTTTGTTGTTTAAATCGTATACGTTGGTGTTCAAACGGTGCGACGAACCTAAATAAACGGTGTTTATCAGCTTCTACGCTTAAAACTTAGCAAACGTTAGCTTCTCTAGCTGGCTAGCCATGGCGTCAACGCCTGTGATGTGACTTGACAGGACAAATTACTTTAGAGTTAATAAACGGGCTCCTTACCTCGATGGTCATAGCTTAAACACACAGCAGTGGCCGTCACGTTATCTAAAATCATACAGTTATGACGTTGACTTGCTTTCCCCCTGATTTAAGCTAGTTCAACGTTCATCACAGCGCCGAACGTTAACCTTAATTCCGGCTAACATGACGGGATCATTCTCAGGTTCAGATCCGGTGAAGCTAAGGAAGATGATGGATGCACTGTCGGTAGTGAGTCAGCTGCGGGACCTGGCCTCTGAGCCGCAGAACCGAGAGGTGATAGTCCAGGATCAGGGCTGTCTCCCCGGGCTGGTTCTCTTCCTGGACCACCAGAACCCGGACGTGCTGCTTGCAACTGTTCAGGTGGGTGATGGAGGCTGGACTTGTGCTGTTCGTGGTTGTCCTCTCCTGCTGAGTTCACATGAAAGGACCATATGGTGTTTTACGCCGTTTTTACACCATTGGCACATTTTAACATGTAGGGTCACTGGGTGGACCCGTTGTCATAAATGTACTGACTATTGTAATCCATCTTTTGTCCTCAGACCCTGCGCTACTTGGCTGAGTTGACCCCCAACATCTCCACCATGAAGAATGAACTGGGCATGATGGTGAGCCTGGAGGATCTAGCTGGGAGGTGAGGCAATGTTTTTATTGGCTGCTCGAATGGTGCGCTCATGTCTTTCTTCTTGCAATTTCCAATGCTTGAACCGTCTACAGTTTTAACTACATTACTTTTTTTTCTTTCTCGTATGCATTTACTATTTCATGTCATAGCACTGATAGTTTAATACTTTACCACTAGCAGTGGATGGAAAAGCCCAATTGTTAAAAGCTTATAATATGTAAATGGTGTTCAGTCACTTAAGACCCAAAGATGTGGGGGGGGGGAATTCAGGATTCTGGAACCAGGCTACATTAAATCTAATATTTCTACATATAGGGAGGGCCTGTCTGTTGACATCACTGCTTTGGCCCAGGAGTTGTTTGACATTCTGAGTGCACCTGTGCCACGCATACCTGAGAGGGAGATTAGGAAGAAAGCCCAGTTCTTTATCAACTCCTCCCAGAAGAAGGCCAAGTCTATCACTCTTCACATCCAGGGGCTGGACAGCACTGTGAGTAGACTGACTGACAAACAAACACACACTCCTATGCATGACAGCAACTATATGTATTATTGCCAGCAAGTTACTAATGTTAACTAACAGTCTCCCTCTCTCATCAAGGACCAACGAGGATTGTGTGAGGAGGCTCTTCTAAAGGTCAAAGGAGTGATCAGTTTCACCTTCCAGATGGCTACCAAGAGATGCACGGTCCGCATCCGTTCTGACCTGCCCACTGAGGTAAACCACAGAGACAGGTGGTTTCTATCAGCTTCTGCTTCGGAAGCAACTGGCCAGTTAAAATATCGGTTTATACCCCTATAGTTATAGTCAACATTTATATTATTGCATTATCAAATCCACTGATATACATGTGGTGCAGGAATCTGGAGAACTAAAACAGTTAATCTGATCTTTAGCTGATGTCTGTTAATTCCTGTCACCTCTTTCCCTGATGTTTTTAATTTCCAGAGTCTAGGAACTGCCATTGCTGCCACTAAGGTGTTGTCAGCTCAGCAGGTGGTTAAGAATGAGGCAGGAGAAGAGGTGAGTGGTGGTCATAAAGCACACATTTTGACAGTATGCTGTTTGAGTATCCACAGGAGAAGGAACCAAGGATCATGAGTGAGTTCACATTGAACTCCCTATAACTTCTCTCCACTCGTTTTCTTCAGGTTTTCATCCATCTGAACCAACAATCTGGAGTGCAGGTGCAGCGAAACTCGGTTCTACCAGACTACCTCCCAGAAGAAGAGGAGAGCCCGGAGAGGGAGGTCGACCGAGCAATTTCCCGCACCACAGCGAAGGAAGATTCCAGTGGAAGCTGGCTCAACTCTGCCGCCACTTTTCTCACCAAAACATTCTACTGGTGAAACTGGTGCAGTTTGATTCCCTGCAATCCAGTGACGCAAAGTTGTGCAAAAAGACTACAACTGCTCTGTGTGTTACACAGTGGACATTACAACATATTGGATGTTGGCACACTACAGGCCAACATCTTGGCTTTGTGTGCATTGTCAACGTCACCAACTTGAGAAAAAGTCTTGACAAAAACTACAAGTTATCAACATGTGCAAAAACGGGTTCCTTCGTTGAATGGAGACTCACTTGAAATATATTTTGTCGTCTCTGGACTTGCATGTTTTTTTTTTTCCTATTCATTTGCTTTTCATTACATGTACATATTTTCATATTTTCTCAGTCAAACTGTTCATTTTCTCTTTCTCACGTGAAAAAAAAATACGTTGTTGGTAGTTGTGGTTTATTGCTAAAATAAATCTACAAAGTGTTAAATGTTTTCAATGTGCAGTGTACATTATTTTGTATTATCTTCCCACTATTCTGTATTCTAGATCAAAGAGGAGAAAATCATTGCAATACCACATCGGTGAATAGGTAATCAATTCAAAAAGTTTTATTTACCTGCCAAACAGTACAGCTGCAACAGTTGTACAGTGATTTCAGCTGCAACAGTGGTTCAAAGATCTCATCCCACAGCTTCTTGTGAAGTAAAAGGTGTGTTACGCTGTGTTCACACCAAAAGCGTTGCGAATATTCGCAAGGCTTTTTGGTGTGAAAGCAGCATTAGTTTTCAGCGCCTCGTGGTCAGTCTTAGTAAAATATATTGGCTTTTAAACATAATTTATAGGATATGTATGTATGTATAATGTTATTTACAAGCAATTTATTTTCAGCCTAAATCAAGTTGCCAAATTGAACAGAATGCTTCGTACTGCTGACGGAAACCAGCACTACGTAACCAAGTAGTTTCCCTCCCTTTTTGGTGATACTGCAAGATTTAAACACAAAGGGACCTAAGTGCAAAGGTTTGAGAAATAAATACCAAGAGAGCAGCGTTACTGGAAGTGAATATCACAGAAGTGTAATGGTTCAGTTCCAGTGTTTTAATGTAATCCCCTTCTCTCTTTCATTATTGAAAAGTTGTATAAAGGACCAGTTGTTTGACAGTACAGCCTTTATATGATGACACAACCTTTCATCATGAGTTTTCATAAACTTAAACATAAATCAAGCAGCAGAAGCCGCTGGCACGTGGCCAGAATGTCAAAGCTCACGCTGGGAATGCATAACTTCATTACAATGAAAGACAAGACCCTCATTCTCTCTAATGCGGTAAGGCAAAGGAACGTCAACATTAGCAGCATTTCTTCTTGAATCCTTTATCAAAAAGATCAAATGAATCAGATTATTTCAGATTAAACATCACCAGCAAATGATTTGAAACCATTTCGTATTTGCTTGATGAAAACAAAAATCAACCTCCCAACACAAGATGGCTAAGCGACAGCAGACTCCTCCAACACCGGCCGAGTTCGACGTCTGGACGTGGGATGCAGCACTGACGGGGTAAATGTAAAGGGGCAACAAAGGAAAGGGCCGGACTTAACGTCAAAGCAGATTCTTTTTTTTCTCAATTTAAACAAGTATTGAGGACAAAACAAATAATCACATTTCATCTGTACAGCAATTAATTCAAACTAAACAAAAATAAATCAGTTTACACACTAATTCTCAGTTGACAGTATTTTCATTTTGTCATTATTTAACTTAAACTCCATAATACTCCAGTGCCCCTGCCTCACCCCAATAATAACCTCTAGTCTTAAACACTGGAGACACAGCAACAATATATTACATTACGACACTTTCCTGTAGTCTTAATACAACTTCATGCACCGACATTATTCCTTTATCCCATTTCTTCTGTAACATTTCAATGGAAACATTGAAAATTTATAGTTATGAGGTTCTAGTTAAAGAGAGCAAAATGCATTAATGAAACCCTGTAATTCGGAGCCTGTTGTGCGAGTTCCAGTTCAAATGTCACATTGCCGACCTCAATCTGATTACAGTGTGTTCTACAGCAACGAGAAATCTCTTCAAGTATCACGGCCGAAGACTTTACAGCTGATCTCAGTTTACATCATTATTATTCTCTCATCCGCACACGCACACGCACGCACGCACACACACACACGCACACACACACACACACACACACACACACACAACACAAGAGTCACAAAATGGAATAGGCGTTCAATCCTCCTGTGATTTCCAGACATTCACTTCAGAATCAGGGGTAGTTGGGGCTCCACACAGAACTTTGTGACGGAGTGTAATCATGTTAGAGAGAGAAGATCTATTCCCCACAGTTTGTTGAGGGAAAAGTAACTCCTCTCTGAGAGATCTTTGGGAAATGGCTGCAGGGCTTGTCTGTCGCGGGAGGTTGAGAAAGCAAACCTCTGGAAGGGTCTGACTGCTTCTGCGAGTCCTTCCTTTGATTCAATCCAACAGCTCTGCGATACCTCTCTCTGGCCATCTCACTTTCTGTCTCTCTGGGTGTGGAATCATCTCGGTCTAACAGGGCATCAGGCAACATCTAAACAAACAAGGGCAACAAAGAAAACCGTCAGCTGCTAGGACACACACAAAAAAGAATACACCTCAATTAAGTCAACTGTCCATTTCGCCGTGACAATAAGACTTAGGTGTAGTTTTATTGTGCCTCTGGATGCGTGCCACAAGTATAGACCCGGATGAAGAAAAGATTGTACAAAGGAGCTGATTTCCTTCTTCGATGATGATTTTAATCCTTCTGTATGAACCTCCACAGACATGATAGGAGGAATCACTTATTTAGGAATCACTTATTTAGTGCTAAAAAATATAAAAATCATCAAGGTAATTTCCCTCGAGAGTCATAGAAGAGGATTTCCCAAAACGCTGTGTAGCAGTATCAATATTATCAGATTTAAAGGATGATGACACCCAAAGGTAACAGCAGTGAGAGACTTATTCTGCAATCATACAAAGACAATATACCAGAGAAGAATTAGGGGCAAAGCAGAAAGAGGACGTTTATTGACCTGGTCCCTGCTGGGCTGAGATATCCTCTATTCCACTCAGAGGCTTTAGGAGGCCGTTCTCCATGAAGGCTAAGACAGGAACTCTCTCCTCCTCCTGCTTCTGCTGCTCCTCTTCTCCCTCAGGAGGAGACAACCTGGAATGTGAAGGCAGTACAATCACCTCTTCAAACTCCCCGTTCTCCCTGGAAAAACAGAAGATGGAGAGGAAATTGTTACCCTCATTACAGCCACCAATGTGACAATATATCACCACAAAAACCTGTATATTGTATATTATGTTTGCTGTAAATCTACCTCTGGTCAGAATGGCTCAGTGCTGTGCTGTTGGGCTCAGGTTGGTGACCGTTGCCATTGCTGTTGTCCGTCTGTGACGCCGTCACTGCAGATGGACTAGGAGCGGCAGGTGTCACTGAGGATGAGAGAAAACCAACATAGCAGTTAAAAACAGCATTGTGGGAACAACTGAAGTGGATATATTTGAAATGTACAACTGGAGAGTTATATCCCTCCAAAAACTATTATTCAGTTTTACGGAATAATTAAAGAAATGTATGATTATAGAAAAAGAATCCAGTTACCAGCGCCGTCTCCGTTCCTGCTTGGAACAACTTTCTACAGATGGGACAGAATAAAAAGAGAGTGAACACAAATCATCTTCATGGTTAGTCGGACACCACATTTCTGTTTCTGTTCTGCCTTTACCTTTTCTGCTGTGTCTGAACGTCTTGTTCTCTTCATGATCTCCTCCAGACGCTGGTTAATACAAATTAAAAAAAGGTTTTACATGCACTGCACACAAGGAATATTCTGCTATAACTGTGTGTGTGTGTGTGTGTGTGTGTGTGTGTGTAAACAAACGTCACCTTTTTTCGCTCTAGGCGTTCGGCCTCCTCTTTCTGGAAGTGTTTGTCTCTCTCCTGCTTCACTCGCTCCGCCTCTTCTCTCTGCCGAGACTCTTCCACCTCTTTCTAAAAAACAAATACACCCAGGGAGTTTCATTGCATTGTTCGGTCAACAGACGTCTGCAAAGTGTGGCCTTTAGTTTGCTTGTACACTTCCTCTCACCTGTTTCTGGAGTCTCTCTGCCTCCTCTCTCTCTTTCTGAAGTCTCTCTTCCTCCACCTTTCTCTCATCCTCCTCATTCTTTCTCGTCTCCTCCGCCTGACGCTGAGCCTCCTCCCCTCTCTTTGCTCGCTCTTCGGCCTTGCGGCGAGCCATCTCCTCTTGCGCCAACCTGTACAAACACAGAGGAATCCCATTCAAGGATGCAGATACGCCTTCATCTCTTTGCACTCTGGATCACACAGTTCACAAGTAGCGCATCCAGCTTACCTTCTCTGCTCCTCCTGTTGCTTTCGCTCCTCTTCCTCTCTCTCTCTCTGCTCGCGGGCCAGGCGTCGATTCTCAGCCAGGATGCGACTTGCCTCCTCTGGATCTGTGGTTCCTGCTGAGGGCTTGTGGGCTGGAGGACTGCTTACTCTCTCTAGAAGGCATCATACATGATCATTTGAACCAGTGTATCTTATAAACTAAGGAATAAATAAAAACAATCCAGGCTGCATGATAATGTAGATGTGAAAAGGCTGGTAACTGACCGCTGGCTGCTGGTGCTGTTTGCTCGCTACTGGTCTTGTTCTGACCCAGTGGCTGAGGCCGAGGCTGAAGGGGACCGAGAACCTGCTCTTTACCCCCACTGTCCGGGGCTCTGATTGGTTGGGGGCTCTCCGGTGTGACTCTGAAAGGCCGAAGATTTCCAGGGTCATCTGACCCAGGCGACTTAAGCAGTTTGGGGGTTGGGGGGCGCCCTGCTGGCTTTTGTGGAGGCCTGTGAGAAGGAATAAAATACAGTTTTCATGGAACGCACTTTACTTATACTCGCCCAAAACCTTGTTACACCCTCTCTCACCCTGCTCCCAGTAATCCATAACTCCAATTTGTGACAAATCTGCTCATGTACCTCATTCTGTCAGGATATCATGGTTGTGTTCTCCTACCTGCCAGGAGAGGGCGTTGTCCCTTTTCTGTTCTTCTTGCCTGGCGAAGAAGAGCGCTTTTTTGGGGGCAAAGTGAAAATGGGAACCAATGGCAGCGACAGGTTGCTCCATGACTTCCTGACATTGTCACGATCCTTCTGCTATTGGTGCAGGAGATGGAGGGAAACAATGAGATCAAATAAACCATTATTCAAAATGGGAAGGATTTTGGCACCGAAATAGGGCTTCACAAAAATGTCCTTAGCACCACACAAAGTAATCAAGTGATACAAAGGGAGCGGGTATCCCGACCCATTCTCCGATTGACAGCAGCAGAAGATGACCAGCAACCGGATTACACTCAGACAGCCTTCCTTTGGCCGTGATTAACCTCTGGCACCAACTTTAAAAAAAAAACTGTTGCCAAAATAAAAAAATTGACCTTTTCTCCATAAAACAAATTTACAAGGCATGTATCATCTCCTATTTTGTAGAGGAGGCAAAAAAACCTGACTTGCATTAACAATGACCTTCAGCTCGGGTATGTAGACATTATGGCCCATGAGTGGCATCATTAGTATGTCGGGTTGTGTCTGGATTATGAATGTGTTTGTGTACATGTATGGTTTATGCACGAGTCTACGGGTCCCTGTGTGGAACAAAAAGTACAGAATATGTCCACCTAAAACTGTAATGGTAGAAGCTGTGACACAGCAGCAGACAGATGGACAGGACAGTGCGTTCAGTAATGTGTGTGTCGGTGTGTGAGGAGCACAAACACAATGTGTCCAACTGATCTGGGCATCATCATTATGAGAAAGTCAACATCAAGACCATAAATATTACAGCAAATAGATTCAAATAGATTGTCATATCAATACATCACATAGAAAAATAAGCACCTAACTTTTGTCCCAACTTACATTTATCACAACTCATATTGTCAAACGCATGTGCCGGTTGATGACACAACCCACCTGTGTGGTGCCGGTGGTCCTCCTGCGAGCAGTCATGGTGGACGACGAGACCGTCCCCTTGCTGAGGCTCCTCTCCTGGCTGCGGCAGTGAGGAAGCGGCTGGGCCTGCATGGCTTTGAAGGACATGGAGCCCATGGGGTGGCAGGACACTGAGCGAGGACAAACAGGCATGGCTACGGTGACGTACGAGGCGGGAGTTCGGAGTGTTACGGGGAAAGTAGGGAGCAGGGCCGTGGGAGTGGTTGATGAGCAAAATGTTGAAAAACAGGAGCAAGGAGCAAGACATTGAGAAGGAGAGGAAGTAGTGAAAAGGAATTAATAAAGAGAAGGCGTTTGGGAGGATTGAGAGGGATGAAAAGAAGATGATTGGTAGAAACAGAGAAGAAGAGAAAGCAGGTATTAGTGCTACGGACTGGAAGCACAACTGCTAATATGCCGTTATACTTTTAAAAAGAAGCATTTAGTAAGACCAGGTTAGAGCGTGAGAAAAAGAAAAACTTTTAAAACCACAACACAGGAGGCAAAATGTTCCATTCACTTTGTGCTATCACACTATAGGAGTGGTGTGGCAAACAAACCCCTGCTCTACAAAGTCCCGGAGTCGGAAGCAGCTCTACTTTGAAAATGAAAGCAAGTATGCAAGCAGAAAAATACACAACACACAAGAAGTGCACCTTCACACACTGTAGGCAATGTTTAATATGTAAAAGTGTGCAGAGTAGAGGAAAGCAAAACAGTGTGCTGTGTGTAGGTCAATATGATGAGTTGTTGTGTCTGTGAGTGTAAAGAGATAGTGTGATTACTACAAAAACGCACACAAAAAAAGTTAAGAAAAATAAATAACACAATAGAAACACAATGACTATGAATGTATGCTATTTAAGTCATATTTCAGCATGTGTCTTCTTGAAACAAACTAAAGCAAACGCACACCGTCTGGAGACAGTACATCAATAGGGGAATACTTCCGGAACGGCTTACTTGTGTCGACCTGTGTGTGTGTGTGTGTGTGTGTGTGTGTGTGTGTGTGTGTGTGTGTGTGTGTGTGTGTGTGTGTGTGTGTGTTGTGTGTTTGTGATTGTGAGAGCTTGGAGCGCCTGACACAGGCTGGTGTAGGAAGCTTCAGACGGTATAATGCTTTAAGTCTCGCCAAATCTGATTAACATCCGAAACTGTTCTATCAAGAGGCCAAAACATAAAGAGCGTAAATAAGTCTACCAGCTGCGATTCATAGCTTTGAGTGCAAACGTCCTCTATTCCCCTCACTGCTGACCATAAGAGCCAGGAGGGGCCTCTCATGTGGGATGTGTGTATATTACCTGCTTGCTCTCCAGACAGACTCATGGCACTGCGGCTACGAGCCAAGTAGGAGTGCGTCGGCTGCTGCAGGCGGTTCACCACGTTGCTCTCCCATGGCGTCAACGGGAGATGGCGCAGGCCTGAGCACACACACGTAACATATGAGGTTTGATAACAGCTTAAAGTATTAACTGCCCACTGATTAGCCTCAGCAATCAGTCAAAGCATATTAGAAGCTACGCGCAATTACGGTATTTGTTACTTAGTTCATTCCCTCGCACTGCACAGCAGTGTCGGTGAAAGCTGAAGTGAAGTCGTGAGCATGCACAGGCTGATATGTTACACCTACACCTGCATGCACCAGTTTGTTTAGAAGGGAGGCAAACAGCCTGAAGTGAAGCGCAAACCAAGAGCAAACAAAGGGAGGAGAGCAGTTAAAGAGAGTGTAGAACAAAAGACATATTACGTCTGTATTTGAAGAAAATGCCTTTAAGATTTTAAGTTTATGCCATGCATTCATTGCTACCTAGGTCGGAGTGTTGGCATATTGTGCATAATGTGGAGCATATAAGGGTGAAGTGGAAAATTCTACAATTATTTAATCTTCACGATAACGGGATATGCCACTTAGAAGAGCCAAAGGATAGTTTATCAAGCAAAACATGAAGCACTGCTCGTCCTGACAATGAAGCAGAGTACAAGGTTGCAGGTTTCAGGGTGAGGGGCAAAGATGCAACTGGGCTGGAAACTGTGCAGAGGACCCACGTCTCTAATCTACACCTCATTGTATTCAAACGATGGCATGGTTTCAGAGTTTCGCGCGTGATGTTTCTAACAGTGTCCGTTCAAGTGTGCGGAGATTTTCTTGGCAGCATGAAACTTGGCACGTGGTAACATTTTACGCCTATAATTATGTTCACGTCTGTTTGTTGGGTGTTCATTTTTCAGCGGGGGAAAAAAAACAGCGTACAGTGTTCCCACAAAAACAAAAAGATTATCCTACAGAGGATTAGAGAAAGGGGTCACGCTAGAGAAGGAGGGGGGATCTTGATCCCTCTGATAAAACACAGAGAAGTGCTAACACATGCATGTATATAGTACATTCAATTTTATGATGGTATTGTAAAGATTGCTCATCATATCATTCTGTAAAGTAGGACTTCTATAATGATCACAT
This sequence comes from Myoxocephalus aenaeus, assembly GCA_038501785.1. Taxonomy (NCBI): domain Eukaryota; kingdom Metazoa; phylum Chordata; class Actinopteri; order Perciformes; family Cottidae; genus Myoxocephalus; species Myoxocephalus aenaeus. The sequence continues at coordinate 3,011,558 of JBAMJR010000091.1, forward strand.
ATTGCTATTAAAAGAACTATCGTTGTTTTTGCAGGGTAGTCACAGCTTTCTGTTTGGAATTCCTCAACAGTTTCCAGCCCATGATCTTTTTGCTTTGCGACATAGTGTGTAACATATAATAGGGAGGAACCAAGATGAAAAAAGTTCCCAGAAAACACCTGTTTTTTTGTGTTGGGTGGTCTTTCCCTGGTGTAGGCGGGGTTTGGACTGAGATTTGCTAATGACAGGGGAGGAGGCTGTTCTCATCTGTAAGCCTGTCAGCAACATATGAACATCAAAGAATACAAGATCTAAGGGTTAAATAAGCACTAAATAAATTAGTTGATCAATACCACTCCCATATATGTCCATTGATAATGAACATACAACCAGCAGCGTGTTAGATTAGCCCAGCTTAAAGACTGAAAACCAGTGAGAAGAGATGCCCAAAGATTTTGTTGTCCAAAGATAACAAAATTAATCTACCAGCACCTCTAAAATGGACTGATTACAACATTATATATATATTTTATAAAGCCGCACAAAAGCTTATGTTTAAAGATTGTCAGGTAGTGGGATCAAAGGTTGTAAAGATAACCGTTAACAGTACAAATATGGGAGTGGGACAAATCTTTTCATCTTATTCTCAGCAAGAAAAGGTGTATTTCCCAAAATGTTGAACTACTTTTATTTTTTTATTCAGTTTTTTGTCGGTATCAATGTCACCATACCGCCTAGTCTCATTAAATAAATAAATAAATAAAACACTAGATGTTAGATAGTCACAAGAGTCACAACAAACATGATTGACATGAGATACAGACAAAGGCAGTGGATACTGTTGTAATGAATAATATTGGTGTTTGTGTGTTCAAGATCATTTTCATTTTCATTTCCATTACCTCGGTCCGGTGAGTGTAGGAGTGTAGCAGAAGAATAGGAGAGGCGCTTGGTAATAACAGGGTCTGTGTGTTTGGATAAATTCATTGTGGAAACTGACCGCCTTTCAGCATCTAGAAACAAAGAAAAACATGATAAAAGCAAATGTATGAGACATTGAACAGGTGTACAGAGAATGGGAGAAGAAAGAGAGAGCTGGAGCTAGAAATCTCTCTTTGAAGGGTTACACGAGTCTATTCTGGTTAAATCAGGTTAGATATTAAAAAAACTACCAACATGTTGCTAGAGGGGAGAAAATATTAGAAAATTAATTAGTGCTAAATGGGGCTTATGCAATCTAAAAATGGATCTATATATATGTTTGAATGAATGCGTCTTGGGATATAAATCAAGTTCAAAACTGGATCTCTACATGCAAGTAAAACAACAAACACTAATACTGCCATTCACATTGGCCTACATTTGCACTAATGCCAGTGCTATAACGCTGCGGTACAGTTACAGTGCTAGAGCCAGCGGTCTAACACTGGCTGGCTAACTTAATATTCACATTGGGAGGTCACTCCGTATCTGTGGTAGTGACTGAAAGCACCCTGCATGTGCTCCAGTCCAGCAAGGTCGAGTGGATAGAGGAAAGCCGACTCGACAAAACCTGGACCAGGAAGGGAAAGGACAATGGCAGAGAAACAAAGAGCAGAGAGTAGGTAGAGGGAGATCCGAGAGCGAGGGTAAGAGAGAGAGAAAGTGAGAGAGGGGTTGAGTTTGAGAATAAGGGAGTCAGAGAGAGAGAGTGAGAGAGCAAGAGAGAGGGAGGGGCAGAGCAGGGTGTGAGTCAGCAGTAACAACAGAGGGCAGCGGATCTGCAAAGTTAAAATATACACATGGCAGAACAATACTGACACGCAGAGGCAGGCAGACATATTTACACAAGAGACACACTGTCTGAGATCAGGGAGATATGAGATTTAAAAAGTATTTAATAAACCAGAAGGCACTGATACTATTAGTGTTGTGAGTTTCTGCAGGTACTGTGTGTAGTGTGATAAAAGTACCGGCTGGCGTGCTGGGCGTGTTTGTCTGCAGTGGCCCTCCCCAAGACCACCGGTTGGGCTTCTGTCTGGTTCTCTGGCTCCTCTCCAACGTCCGACGGATCACCGCCTCATGACGGGCCTTCAGTCACGAAAACAACACCACAATAACGGCGTTAAAAAACACACACACACACCCTAACATGTAAATACTGCTGCACGACTCGAACAATTCTGCTGTGAATGGACACTTGTGGCGTGTTATGTTTGGTCTCCGAGCATGAAGCGTGTTTAGGGCACACACCAGTTGTACAAGTACCTGGCAGATACAATCTCTAGACTCATAATGAAAGCCAAACCACCCGGTATCTAAAACCTGTCCTGAGAATGTTAGTCACTTGACTCATCAGTGTCCCAATGCTCATTAAATCAAGAACCTAATTAGAACCTGAACTCACTGGAAAGAGAGTCACTAACTACTGAACCTGCAACTTCTTTAATATGACATTATACATAGACATGGATGCTATAAAGAAACTCCACCTAAAGAAATCCCAACATTTGAAAGCAGCAGTATGAGACAGTATTGGATGTTTTGGAGCGTGTTTGCTTGACTGACAGCTTATCTAATTCAGCTCTTCTTACCTCATCTCCAGCCTTGACTTTTGTTTGTATTCTAAAGCTCTAATAACTTCTGAAATCAACCCAAATCAAAACTTCAACACACTGCGTCTATGTTTCCCCACAGTCTATGGTATTGTACGTGAGTACAAACTGGAAATTAATTAAGATTAGGAGATAGGAGTCGGTAGTAAAGTTCAAACTCCAAATCACTAAAGAGGGAAGAGGCATAGAGCGTGTAAATGGTTCACTGGAAAATATTATTTATTAGCCAATGAGTACGTTGCCCTTCTGGAGAAGGTGTGCATGCAGGTGTGTTCAGGTGAAGAGTAGCAGATTGTGATGCACAGGTGTGGACAGGACCATGCGTGTCAGACCTTGTCTTCCTCCAGTTTTTGCCGTCGTTTCTCCTCCACGGCAACCCGTCTCCTTTCTTCCTTGACTCTCTGCTCATCCAGCCTTCTCCTCCTCTCCTCCACCTGCCTCTCATAGTGCAGCCGGGCTCGCTCCTCACGCGCCTGCCACTCGGCCTCCTTGACAGCTGTGGCACGCACAAACACACACACTCAGTTCATAATGATTTTGATGCACATGCATTAGTGTGTTCATTTTTGCTCACACGCTAAAAAAAACCTGGTACAAACACACATGCCACATGCACGCACACACAGGCTTATAGCAGCAGTGTGATGGGTCAACTGTAGATCATGTGACTAGGCTTTAGCTCTCAACACAAAGCAAATCCCTCTGCCCCTCAGCTGGGGCCCGAGGTATGACCACTGTACAACACTATGAACACAAACACACTTCAGTGATATAAAACATACACAGACACAGACTTCCTCAAACCCATCTGTTGTGGTATGTCACACACAAAATCCCACACATTCAAAACACAAGCCTCCCTAAACCCTGTACCATGGCCTGACCCATTATGCAACATTGACACCATGGCAACAGGGGTGCCTGGCTTCAGTTTGGACTTTATGTAACACCCAGAGAAATGGGCCCTTCACCACAGCACCCACCAAATTCAGCTGGGATATGTTGCGGGCAAGACCAACAAGAAAGTGAGGGATGCATTAAAAGCCTCCTGCACACTAATGTACAGTCTACAGGCAAACGCACACAGTTGAAGAATACACACCATTCTGTTTCTCACGCTCCCCCCGCCGCTCACGGGCTAACCTCTGTCGCTCATCGATCTTGTTGAAGAGCAACGAGTCTGCAACGCAAACAACTGTTAAAACAAGCAGATTTAACAACTGTGCAACTGGGGTGAAAGACAGAACCGATCCTGTATTATCTCTATTCATACGTGTGTGAAATATGTATTTGTATGCCAGTAGGACTGACCTGTTTTGGTGGCACCATTGTTACTGGGGCTGTTGCTGGTGGTGGTGTGAGGCGGGGTGGGGCCGGGGGTAGGGGTCAAGGTGGGAGTGTAGGTCTGCCCGGAGCCCGAGGAGCCGGGGCGAGTGGCTGAAGATGATCTGCCATCCTCCGATATATAGTGGGAGGAAGACGCTGGAGAGAAAAACAAACCAGACAAACAAACAATAGCAAAGAGTTGGCAAGACAGAGACACCAAGAGAGAAAACAAGAGACAGAGAGAGAGCGAACAGGATCATTTTACATTAGGTAGATCCATCACATCCAAAACTGTAATAAGTGTTACATTCAGCAGCATCTCCATCAGTCCTCCATGGGGAAAATCAAAGCATATGTACTGCAATGTGTCCATAGTAAACAGCTTTTAACCACACAAATATGTCAGACATACAGAGCCTGGGAGTGACCATGGACAAAAAATAATCAAGTCAATCAAGGCCACGATTTATTGATTTGTGTGCACACGATAAGACAGCACAACAGACCAGTCTTTCTCCCCCCAGGCATGAAGTATAGTGCACCTGCTTCAAGAACATCCACAGGCGGTAACCATGAAGTTTTTCCAAGGCCATCCTCGTTAATTGAATGTTACTAACAACAATCCCTTGCAAAGCAAGTGTTGTCAACATGTCTTAATAAGTCATTCCCAAGCTAAAGTTAAGCCTTATAAAACTCTCTATCCAGAGCTATCTGCAACCAAGGACAAGTGCCTAAAGAAGGTGGATGAACGATGTGGCTTTGTGCACGACCAACAGGTTGTAATTATTATGTCGTGCTCACAAATCAATAAAGAATGTGGGAACAATTTAATTACCAGTCATGACAGCGTGTGTTTGGTAGTGTTCTCAACTTGTGAGTCTGTGGGTGTGTGTTGTGTGTGTGTGTGTGTGTGTGTGTGTGTGTGTGTGTGTGTGTGTGTGTGTGTGTGTGTGTGTGTGTGTGCCATGCCATCATGGTAAAATGTGGTCTCAGAGACACCAACTGTAGCAGGTACTATCACAGAAGCGGCTTTCGGTATTTTGCCAAGTGCTTACATTTCTGCCCGTCTGCAGATTTAGTCACTGTCACAACGGCGCTAGACGCAATCAGAAAACTCTACAGGCGTGTAGTTGAGATCAAAATGAAGACAAGAGCATGACATTTGATGATGGGTGTGGTCCTTGTAAGGGCGTCGAGTGTGGATAGGAAGTAGTGAAGGGGGGCACTTTTATTGAAAGAATAAAGGAGAATTTATAAACCTCTCGTTGCAGCTTTTTTTTTCTGAAAACAAACACACACACAATATGTAGTAACACATATTGTAAATGCGTTTATGACCTATATAAACACATTATACTTCTTGTGTGTTTATGTAGGTCATAAAAGGTTATGGTGCTATATTTTACCCATTTCATTTGTGTGTAATCAGACACATGGTATTGTGTAGTCTAAACTCAGAATAGCTGTGTGAATGATGCATGCGAGTGAGGAACAACTGAATGCAAAGATTGATTGACACTCTGCATGTGTCTAGTGCATGTCTATTGCACTATCAAGCTCAGTTTTGGGTAACATTTGCAGGAGAACGTCTGCAGTGTAGCCTGCGGGGAAACAAAATGCGGTGGAACAAAACTGTTCTCCCAAGCGTTCCCTGTGTGTTGCAATGTTCCCACTCAGCTCAGAGCTAGGCTATTGATTAATGACACACACCATCAGGCTCAGGGTGACTCAGCACTTTCAGGTCAGCCTCCTAGACACAGACACAGAGCTTAACATGGGCCTCATATGCACAAACAGATGAGCCTGTCTCAAATTTTCCAACATGTGCACACCTTTGTGATTTGGGCTCAAACTGTCAAGGATAATAAGACAAACAGTCTCAAGGTGGCAACTAATTAACTGAAAGAATTTAACAATATGCAGAGATACTGTGGGTGTGCAAAAAATAATTCTTGCCAGCTCCACAGACACCAATCTGTCCCAGAATGTTGGAGCTAGAATTAAATCAGTCGTCCTGACCCAGATTTAACTGACAAACGGCCACACGCCACACTGAAATAGCACAAGCTGAACCCACTAATCTTACTCTTCTCTCCATGGTTTCGTTATCTCTTCACTTCAGTGACTCGTTAGTTCAGTGGGGTAATTAACTATGCCGGTGGCAGAGAGGAGCAAAGTACGAGTTTCAAATCCACTGCAACAGGTTGACCCTGATGCCTTACTGAACAAGCTCAAGTACACTTTGCTCTTTAACGTCTCCATTGATGTATGACCAGACTAGTCTGTGTGATAACTATACGCAATTTAGGCAATTAGGCACAGTGGACTGTTTTTCATGTACTGCTACACTTCATGGTTTATGATGTGGCCTGTTGCAGATACTGTTATAGATCTAAACACCATAGCCGTCTCCACCCCAAGTCATTGAGGTATTTTGCAGAATACCACAAAGGACGTGCTGGACAAAGATATGAGGTCATAGCTGCAGAAATATTGCATTTCGCAGTCTATGGGACATCCGCGGAGGTGTGTACACAAGTATTAACAGGTCTACCCTGCCTCTGGTGCAGCGCTATTGAAACTGGTTACATAATGGCTATTGTGACAGGAAAGGCTGGGCCCGGCTGGGTTACAATAATGTCTAGTCAATGAATGTATTCTTTCCCCTAAAGTAATTTTCCTTGAGCAAATGATTAGCTCATTGAGAGGAGTACAATGCCCTGCCGCCAAATACTACACTGAGGATTATAAGCAACTTCCATAAAGAGGTCACATGAACAAAAATACATAAAGGAGCTCTTTTCCTTTTGAGCAAGTTAACTTCTAGTGGCTGATGAAGTAGGCCGCCTGACAAGCTGAGTGGGACACTATACATAATAAGCCAGTGGTGACTGGCTAAGAGCAGAACCGCTTTCCTCAATTTGACAGCTTGAACTGAACCACTTCACTGAAAAGTGCTGGGAACGCTCTGAACCACACTAATAAGAAATAATTCTCTACCTTACTCAGAAACACAGGGAACAACAACAACACCGACTAGTCCAAAGAAAGAAAACAGAAAATGCTCCATTGCCAATTTATACTAATTGTATATTCATAGCATATAACACTGTTATTAGAACATCTCACATTGAAATGATTCATGATTGATTAATATAATCTATAATATACCATGGGTGCAAATGACTCTTGTGGGAAATTAGGATCTCTACAATAGGAAGTAACATGATACATAAAGAGAAACTGTGCTTACAAATGACTAAGAAAGAGGACTAGCAATGAAAAACAGGTGTTTATCAAAGCATAAATACAGTACAGCTGGTGTGCAAGATGAAATGTGGCTAATATTTTACCAATGAAATTTGAATAGCAGACAGATGTCCTCTTGTCTGATAGTATTTGCAAATATGGCACACACACCTCCTGTGATGAAGCAGGTCAGGGAGGTTGATTGATGGTATGTCAAAGGTGCGTGTGTTTGCATGTGTGATGCATCTCCAGTTCTGAGAGTATATGCATGACAATCTAGATCAATCTAAGACCTAGATTCAATCTAAAATACACTCTGACATCTCACTAACTCTACAGCCAGTCCAGCTTTGCTCTACATATACTGTCCTGAGTTAGACTGAAGAAAATGCAGCTTTTGGAACCTAAAAAAAAAAAGTCTATAGGTGTGGCTTTGCATAGTTAACCAGACAGAGCCAAATTAAATAAATAGAAAACTATGGACTGGAGTCATCCTGTTTCTCAGACGAGGTCAGCTGAGGCCAAATTTGCAGATGAGGCTGTGTGCAGATGAGGGTATAACTAGCTGAGATGAAGTATAACTTTAATACATGAAGCCTTTAAAATGAGAGACAGAGTACACAGAGATGAATGCTTTGAATGCAATCCACACATTGAAAATGAATCGCAAACCTAACCTGATTTTTCTACCCTTCTAACTCATCTGCCTTCACATCCCATCGAACATTTTTTGTCGCGCAAGCAAAATTGCGTATTTATAACCAAAACAAAGTGCTGCATTTTGCGTGGGGTGTCAAACTGAACTTAAAACACAATAGTCCATTGTCTCCCATCACCATCACAGGCAATGCTTTAACAGTTTATTATGCTGGACTTATTTCAGGTGCAGTTTGTTTCCTCCTGCTGCATCTCACAGCCTCGTCCATCTGTTGCTGAGGTCATTAAACAAACAAACCTCAACAGCATAAAGTATAATTGCTTGCATGCACCAGGAAGCCATTCAACAGCCTTTGCAAACGCACCAAAGACATTTCTATTTGGAGCATAGTGCTAGCTCCCAGTCAACCTGCAAAGACCCTGGCCACTTTTTGCTCCCTCTGTCTTTCATCAAACATGGAGGGTGAAAGACACAAGGTGCAACACTATTGAGGTACTGCAAATTACTCCAAGAAGGGCTTCTCATATCCATATTAGGTTAACCGTAAAGAAGTAGCACCTCTTCTGTTAGTTGTGGACTGTGAAGAAAAAGACATCTCTCTCACCTCAAGTGGATGTAAACACCCTTAACTTCAAGCTGTACTTTAACATCATAGTCATATTTCAAATCCAATCTGCTGGAGGACAGAGCCAAAGCAACACTGTCCCGTTACTGACAGACCGTAGCGTACGTGGGTTCATTCCCTGCCCTCCATCTTGTTCAACCTGTGACGATTTATCAATGAGGCAGAAGTCCTTGGATCAAATCGCAAGTCTTTACCTGGAGGTTGGTGCATGATTTCAGGGGTGCCAATGCCAGGATGTGACCTGTTGAACCCCTAGCTATAGCACCCCCACTCCTACTAGTCAGATCGGAGGGCCAGAAACAACGTTCCCACTTCCTGTAAACATCTCACACAGTGGAAGATAAGCTCAGATCCAAAGACCATGGTGCAATGAGTAGGACGAAGGAAAAAGCAAAAAGAAGAAATTCCACAAAAACAAAAAAAGGGACCACCCCAAAAAAGAAATTTAAAAATGAAAGGGAAAGCAGGAAGGGAGAAAGAGAGAGGGGTCAGCTTTGGTCGGTGTCACTGTTATTGAGAGCCGACTGACTGTGAGACAGGTTGTGGTGACTCTCCAACCCCCATCCTTTTGTTCATGTGTGTGCGTGTTTATTTGTGTGTGTGTTTAAAAGAGACAGAGAGTGAGACATAGGGAGAGTGTGACTGTTTAATCTGCCCCTCCCTCTCTTAGTGCTGGAGTGTGTGTGTGTGTGTGTGTGTGTGTGTGTGTGTGTGTGTGTGTGTGTGTGTGTGTGTGTGTGTGTAGACGCTCCCCACCCCCAATCTATCTGCATTCACTGGCAGTCAGATTAAATGGTCAGAGCTAGCGATTAATACTGGGCTGTCCAGGCCAGTGGTTAGCAGGCGAGCATGCTGTGTGGCTCCAGCCTACCCTGCAACCTGAGAGGATTAGCTCGCTGCTAATGCTAAGCTAAACGCTAAGCTCCAGCCAAAGGGGGCAGGGGGAGTCCTCATTTCAAGCCCCAGGACAGACAGTCAGGCCTGGTAACAGGTGCCTTCAGAGGAGGGTGCTACTGCATTAGTTGTACATGACAGGTACAGGTTTCAGCTCAGATGACAGCAGGTATTTCGAGAGTCACTCATTATGGCATTTGACAAAAAAGGATGTGAATATGCTTTTTTTTTCTTTTTCCTTTGTAATATCTTATTCTATGATTGTTGTAGTGTTGTCAGGAAACTGGTTATTGATTGATTTGTTTAGAGTTAGCATCTAAATTGATATGAGATGACTATGTCAGAGATTAAGAATCACTAAAGGCACTCAATCAACCAAAACGCACGTGTATCAATGTTGATCAAAACTCCATCTAAACACTGAAGGACACGTTTTAATGAGTAATAAAGGCTGCACTATTCTTGATAAATTTAAAGGTCGCCTAAGGTTGAACTCAATAAAACTGTCTTACATGCCTTGATGAATGAGGGCATATATAAATGTTTGACGTGGTACCTTTGAAACAAAGACAGTTTCACAGTATGAGTCATTTTAAGATACAAACAAGTATCAAACAACTTAGCCATTACCTGACTTTACTTTGAGATCAAGCTCACTGCACAATCATCTCTTCATTCCCAACCCTCTATTGTCTGTTCTCCTTTATTTATGGTTTAAGTGAGATGCACATGCTTGTCTGCAAAGCCCTTAGAATGAGAATCATGTCTAACACTAAAAGGAAATCAACAGATCAACCTTTTGTGTCGTCTCATTTTTTATTATACTACTTTAGTTCCATGGAGTCAGGTTTAGCTTTGAGCTGCAAGACTGTATGACAGAAGCTAAGTGAATAAGGTGAATCATAAAAACTCCATCTTTAATTCACATTAATATTTGATCAACCTCCTGTCTCCATGAGCCAAAGAACAAACCCTTCCTCAATCAATCTGTTGTACAAGTTCTCCTTTCCCCTTTCAAAAAGAACAAAGTAATGGGCAGAAAATGCATATAAAATGGTACTAAACTAAACTAAACAGGCGCTCCATTGCGTCACATTATTGTCTTTGCAACCCATACTGTTTTACAGTATACCACGTTATTGGTTTTAAGGCCAGCAGCATGGTGCAGATTCAGTCTAATACTACAAGACCCATAAAGCACTCCCCATAGCTTTTTCTACTCTAGTTCACAACTAATTCTTCAGACCTTAATCCCAAATCAGACAAAAATAGTCTACTGAAACCAACTGTCCCTGGAAATAGGCCACAACAGCAGGTCTCGTCAACACTGAATGAAAACGTATGAAGTGGATGAATGAAGTAAACAAACAACAAAGCAAATCTGTTGCTCTCAGATATATGAAGCTCTGGACTAAACCCCAAAAGCAGAAGGAGAAGCTCGGTAACAAGTTTACACATTTATACCTGCTGTGACTGACCGCTCTGCTTACTGATGCATTATAGCCACATGTGTGAAGTAGACTGCACCTTCACTCTCGTCTGCTGACCTTGTGTTGACCCAATCTTACCTTGTCAGCTGTTTGTTCACACACACACACACACACACACCTTTCTCATCCGCCTTGTCAGCCACCTGTCTCCAGATGGTTGAGAATGATGGGTTAAGAGGACTTTTCCTCTACAAGATTACACACACACACACACACACACACACACACACACACACACACACACACACACACACACACACACACACACACACAATCCAAGCTCTTGGCACATACAGTATATGATTAACATTGGAACGTTCTTCCAACAAATACACACATACACTTTTGTTAAACACTCCACAACTTTGAATCTTTTTTCAGTAGGTCTACTCCTGTGACTACAGACACTGGTCGCACCTTTCTTTTCCCTGGTTGCCTCTCTGTCCAGATATGAAAGCCCTCACTCGCACACAGTTTATGAAGCTCAAACATGCAAATCCATTTTGGTCTCCACTTAACACCCCTGTCAGTTTCCCTCCATCATTTTCCTCCATACCTCTTGTCTTCCTCTTGCAAGCATCTCTCCGTCTCTGTCCTTCCTCTTCCTCAGTGATGGTGAAGAGTGCCGGGATGGCTGAACGGCTGCCTCCCTTCCTCAGCTTCCACTTGCCCCGCGAGCACCCACCTCCACCTCCTCCTTTATCTCGTCCTTTACTGTCTGGCATCGCCTGCCCTGTTGCTAACCCTCGAGCCCCTGGCTAACTCACCGTGCCCCTGCCCATCCCACCCTGCAGTGGTGGGTGGGTGGGGGGAGGCAGGTCAGGGGTGAGTGCCAGTAGATGGTGGGGGACGGGGGGGTCACCCCTAAAAGCCTTCTTCGCAGTGAAGACGTAGATAGCTATCAGCTAATGCTAACAGCTAATTCCTCTGGCTGTACTTGCTGCTCTATGTCTGAGGCAGCAGAAAGAAGAGAGAAGGAGGACACAACAGAGAGAGCAGGAGACATGGAGGAAATGAAATTATGAAATATGACAAGATGAGAGAAAATGGAGACAGTTAAAGAAGGTTAAAGGACAAAGTTTTGAGAGATGACGAGGGAGAGCACGAAAGAGAGACAAACAGAGCTGCCCACTGTGCCATGTAAATACTGCCTGTGATGGCAGTGCCAGCCAGAGAGACAGAGTGACAGACAGGGAGTGAGAAAGAATCTGAGGATGAGCTCTTGTAGTCTGGCTTAGAAAAGAAGACTTAATCCACAAGACTGGCTCGGTCGAAAGCTGGAAAGATTGAAATTCTCTTGAATCCCTCACTCCTCAAGAGATGCTGAAGCTGCTGCTGTCAATACTCTTTCTGCAGCCCCCGTTTTTCCCCTCCTCGCCTCTCTCTTGCTGGGCCTGTTCTGTAAACGCAAACTTGCCAGAGGAATCACATCACAGAGGCACTGACTGTGCACACACACACACACACACACACTGGCCCACAGATACACACGGGTAACAGAGTGCAGCAGGGCCGTTAAAATATTCAGTGCAAATCCAGCAGTGGAAGGTGAGCCGGTACCGGTAAAGAGTTTCCCTGACAACCGCAGCACAAGGACCAATGATGCAGTGGCAGAGTGGAAGAGCGAGAGAGCAGAGGACACACTTTAATGTAACACACAACTAGGGATGCACGTCTATGCACACACCAAAGCAAATAATGCAGTGCTGGAGCTGCCTGTGTGGAAGGGGTGTGCTCATAGAGCACATGGTATATATGTCCCCGCCCCATTCTCTGCTTAAAGAGCCATCAACTATTTGACGTACCATGGTAGTAAATATGCAAATCGTTCTATTCATGTCCTGCTGGCTCTTTACGGGAACAGAAGGACACGGTAGAAAGAATATGCAGATCAATAGATATATCCAAGCAGTATTAACATATACTAAGTTGTGCTTCACGTTCATTTCATACACTGATGCTGTTTTCTGGATATGAAAGTGTGAGAGATAAAGACGGTAAAGAGAGAAGATTTGCTGAGATGAACCTGTCAGACACACACAGTATGGCGGGTGCCATGGAAGGGAGAGCGACATAATAAAGATATCGCAGGCCACATTATTGGAGGCTTATCCAGTAACAGTGCAAACATCAGCCTGAACAACCATTATAGTGGCATGTGGTTACGCAGGCTAAGCTCACATCTACCAAGGCAAATACACACAGAGAATAAACAACCAGCATGACAGCTGGAAATTTTTCTCAAAAACACTGTGGCCAAGACAACAAGGCGACAAAATGATTAGACACAATTACTGACACCCATAGCGACAGAGCTATAACTACACAGGCAATAAAACACGAAGCATCAGCGGGAAGAATGAGAAAACTGGGCGATCCTGACTCTCAGTATGCCGAATGTTGAGTTAAGCAACTAACGATGTGTGCAGCTACAGTATGCAATGTTATTATTGTTAGCTTAGCTAACTACAATAAGATGCTAAAACATAGCTCGCTAACAGCTAACTTTTCCCGTCCCATCATTATCTGGTAGACATATGGTCCTAAAATAATAGAACTTTGACATGATGAATCTAATGCTATGAGATAGCTACAGGCATTTTGTAAGTGTTTCAGCCTCTGGTTGCATATTGTTTCCCTTTCGGGGTATTTTTCATAGTATGATGCGCTCTGTTTCTATAACAGATGCACGTCTTCTTTTGGTTGGATTTATATTTAGGCAACTGTTTGCGGAGCAAATAGCCTGATAAAGAGTAAGACTCATTCAGAGCAGGGCATTCAGTAAAGAACACATTCACACAATTCACATTTCCATCAAGCATCTACTGTATCATATAAAGACATTCAGGACAAGACTTGCTGCCTCATCTCCTCAGGGTGCACAATGCTGTACAACCACACATTCATGAAAGAGCAATCTGATCTTTGTCCCTGCAGGATAGAGTAATGCTGTAATCCTACCCTCAGATTTAAACCGGAGAGGCGAGGTTACACACCCTTCTCACACCTATTGAATATGTGCATAGGAGAGTCACAGACACGGGATTAGATAACATATTTTGACTGTCGTATAGACAGATACATTTAGCAATGAAAAAACATACACTTATTGACGCGGTTCATTCAAAGATTAACAACAAATCTAGTTGATATGCTCCACTCAAGTAAAAGGGCTGATTATCTTTCATGTGAATCACATAGACTTTGTTAGTTCTTAACAAAGTAGTTTAGTGCATTTTAAAAGTGAAATTCTTGACTTTCCTTGTTGCTCAGAACATGACAATGTGAATGTGAAGCCTTTGTCTTGCAAATATGTTCAGTATTTAGATGTGGTAAGCACATTGTCTTATACATAGATCTGTGTTTACTACATACGGTTTGACATGGTATAAAATAAACAACAATAGCTGCATAAGAAATAGGTCAAAGGTAAATGTAAAATACAACATGTTCAGACCGAGTAACATGACCAAGCTCTGAGATGTAAACAATCAATTTGTCAGCTGATAAATACAGAGATATTGAAACTGGTCTTGCCACCTAGTGAGAAAAAAAATAAACAAAGCATTTTTGTGCAGGCATATTATGGGGCAACTATTGGATGGCACGGATTAGAAAATGGCAGAAAACAGCGGATAATCCCGAAAGACAGTCACAACATTATAGCCAGGTGGTCGAACAGTTCACAGCAGCATGGGAATATAAGATACATGATGCATCGAAGGAAGTTGTTTATGAATACTACGATAGCAGCAGGATTGGAAAGCTCAAAAGCTTTCCTGTTATAGAAAATGGATGCAGAGAGTTGGCAAGCAAGCAGGTGTTCATGGGGAAACTGAAATAGGACAATAATGCTTAGGATAGAAAGAGGAGACAAAAATAGTGACTAGGGAACACAGTCTTATGTTGGAATTAGTTGTTGATAAAAGCTGTATGTTTTTTGGTGGTTCACTGATTAAACAGTTTGAAGCAGACAAGGTGCAGGTTTAGAAATGGTGGTGTAAACATGTGATATTGTAAGCTCCTTTAAGCGTACAGTGAAAGTCAAAGTGAGATACTTCTGGGTCACTGAGTCCTCAATAGGTGTTGTCTCCAATTTAATGACACACCCACTCAACATATAACATCTATGTTAGTGTTGCTAGTGAATGATGATGATGATGATGATGATGATGATCACATTATTGTACATAGCAGGTATTTCTGCGCTTGGTGCAACAATTTGTGGATTAATACATCTTTTTTTTCCCATCTAAACTGTGGTTAATGCCGGCACTGAAGTATCGAACGCCACAAGGGATCTTTACATCACATTCTCTGTGATGTCTCTTTATTTTTTTACACTTTATGAACTGGACATCTAACAAAGTTACGCATGTTCTTAACCTTTCATCTCAAACTTTAATAGTTTGTTTTTAAATAGATCAGCTACTGAAGCAAACTTACATGTTGGCCTATAGCTCATTTTATATTATAGCTCAGGGTCACAGATTTCCACTACCACTTTCATACGAAAACATTTCTTCACAAAAATGTGTTAACAACCAAAATAAATCCATTTCCTGGTCATATGTTGAATTTCTGCATGCTCAAACCCCAGCGTGAGGTTTGTGTGTGAGGTTATTTACTTAAAATGAAGACAACTGTGGCATCATCAACATTAACACATTAAATGATCAGCCTCCACCACATACAGTATATATAGATTGATCAGTAATTCAGGGAATAAACCCTCTGATTCACCGCTAACATCCCAATCAGAGATGTCACTGCAGGTATTTTTTTGCCATTAGCAGCTAATTGAAAACACCTGTTGTGTCAATACTAATTGAGAAATGGCCAGAGCTGAAACGTGCACATATACTGATAAATACACCGTGCAGAAATGTTCTGCTTTTTTATTTTTATTTAGTATTAAATTACAATAAGGGGATTATCCACAATAGTGTTCTTCCATTGATTCTGGCGACGTCACTGGCGGCACGTGGCCATTGCTCTGATGATTTGCCTTGAACAGAAAATTATTAGACTGACAGCAGCTCACACACTGCCAAACACACCACCATTTTATTTGGCTTTTTATTGTTTTATTGTTATGCATGTTATTTTAGAGAAATTGCGATTCAAATTGCATACTGGCCGACAAAATAAACCAGTAGCTAAAACAACGCACTGCATTGCAGCTATTGAGGAGGGGGGGCTTTTTAGTACTAAATATATATATATATAATATTTTAATGACACCATGAAATAAAAGTTTGAGGTCACGTCCGGTTTAAAAAGGTAATGAACACGTAAAGCAGAATAACAAATATTGAACAAAACCATAAGCTTCTGCCATCCCAATAACGACCCCTCTGTTCATTCCCATTAATTCACCTGTCACGTCAACTGAGCAGAATGTCAGCAACAGGTGTCCGCCAGCGCGAGGAGGCGCTCAAAATGTCTTTTCGGCAACGACGACAAGAGGTACAACTGAAAGCATTTGTTTTAGAGAAACGGGTCGTGTTTAAGAAACGTTAAAGCAACCGGTCGGGCGAGTCGGTGTGATAGTTAATCCCACTCCCGTGACCAAGCGGCACCAAAGTCTCTGTAGTTCAACGTCAGCGCTCAAACGTCGACAGAAATCAGCGGACGCTCCTTAAACTGAGCATAGCTTGTGCTACTATATTACATATCAGCTCGTGCTTTTTATTTTTTATTTATTTTTAAACAAAACGCTTTAAGAAAAGAGAAAGGAAAAACTTTTCTTGTCTGTAGGAACTCACCTTGGGACTCGGGAGGAGATGCGTCGCTGCCATCCTGGTCCGCCATTTCTCCTGACGTCAGCTGAGAGGGATCAGCGGCAGGAACCCGAGGGACCTGCTGCGATGATGCCGAGACGGGCACCCTCCTGACTCACCCTCCCACAGGACAGGTGGGGGACGACGCGGGCTGACGCCTCTTAGTGGAATACACTTCTACTGGTGTGTAAACGTCATCGGGACAGAATAAACTTCCCACACACTATTAGTCTCAAACATCACATATGTTCTTAATTCTGGGCATTGTTAATGCACCTTCATAACCCACCTGTAAACTTAGCAGAATTTGCATTATTGCCCAATCCACTTAGAAATGTAATAGTGGGTTAATCTATGTCTATATATTGATATTTGAACTGCTTGAAAAAGGACTGCTTGATAAACTTGAGATACAAAGGTACAAAGTGAAACATGATCTCAGGTCTGACTGAAGTATAATGCTGACATCTAGTGGCAATGTGAGTATAACAGAATGTCATACCAATATCACTGCTGTGATCTTTTGACCTTTGGTGTCTGTACAAGTTTAGCAAAGCAGTCAGTCATACTTAGTCACCTTTTTTACATGCATTTATTTGTTATATATTTACATTTATTTTGGAGCTCAAACATATAGCACCCATGAACAGCATGGGGAAGTAGAATATGAATAAAAGCATAAAATCAACTCTGCGTGCAAAGCCTAATGCTGTGTTCACACCAAACGCGGCGCGAATTATTCGCGCGACCAGATGACATGCAAAGTCAATGCACAGACGCGATAGTTTTTTTTTTCGCCGGGCGGCACAATAGACGTGTTCGAGGCGGCGCGAACAGAACGTTTGATGCGGGCCGAACAGAGCGAAGGACGCAGCGCAAATTCGCGAGAGTTGAAATATCCCAACTCCGTCGGAAAAATATATAATCGCGTGACGCAAAGTTGCTCCGCCCGTCACCACCGCTGTCTTGCCGTTGCTGAATCAAACTGTTGCTGCTCCGCCTGAAGCAGCGCTGGTAGTGGCCGTCATTCAGACGCTGTTGTGGGACTACGGATAATATTATGAACCTAGACACGATGGAGTTTGATGTTCCGACGTATGTGGAATTTACACAACAAGTGTAAAGCAGAACTAGTGGTTATTTCCATGGTAGATGGCAGAAACGGTAACGGTGTTTTTACGGAGTAAAGCCACGGAGATAAGCCACGCCCCCTTTCCGCAGCGAATGGTTGCCACAAAGTCGAGCGAGTAAAGTCAGGTGAAAAAGCGTTGCGAAAATTCGCAACTCTTTTGGTGTGAACGCGGCATAACAGCAATGTTGTGCTATTGTTATATATTTGCAAAAGATAATACAAGTTTACTTCTTTTTTTTTCATGTAATATCTTTTTAATTAGATTACATATGAAACCGAAAACAACACATTGAACCACATGTTCCTTGTGTATATGCACATTTTGAGACGATCACAAATCGCTTTCAATGTAGTAACCCACACATTAACACTAAATACAGCTATTTGAGTAGTTGGCCTTGTACTTGTCCTTTTCTTACTTTCAATAAGTAATAAGTAAAATACCATTTCCCATTTTCATTATTTAATTCATAATGCACATACTCATGCTTGGAACAGGTGCTAGGAATTAAAAGCTTTGCAGAAATGTAAATGTGAACACAGATTACTTAAAGGCCCTGCCCACTCTCTCTGGTGTTTTCGATAACTCTGGCTAATTACACCTCAACTCAGGTTGAATTTGGGTTTTTCTTACTGTAACCTATCGGAACATCTTCCATGAAATAGCCCTATATCACGGGTATAAATAGTCTCGTCCTATCAGATGCAGCAAAGCGAACATGAGTGAGGAAGCTGTCAAACAGTCTAATCAGGGAATATGTGACTGTGTGCTGATTATGGGTGTGTAGCACCTTATCGTATCAGTTATCCATCAGTATTCAAGATAAGGTTGTGCTCTGTTACTGCTTCACCCTGACAGATATGTTTTTTTAGCTTTGTGACTGATTTATTTTGGGGGCTGTTTCAGTGGTTTTTAATAGTATTATGTGGCTCATCTTCTTTTTTTTTCAAACCAAAAATAAACACTTAAAAAAAAAAAAAAACATTCAAACTCTCCTAATTTGGAGCTACATGGTCATCAACATCACTGGACAGCAATTTGTTTTAAACAATTGTATAGCAATAGCCTGAAGGTTTGAACTGGCAAACTGTTTCTATGCATGGCTATTGTTATATATGGCCAGCAGAGGGAGCCCTCTTCCTAAATGAATAATGTTTGACTCATCAAAACTGCACACATTCCCATTATAGGGATTCAATGCCATTCTCATTAGGTTTCATTGATGCATCATTAAGATGTTTAAATCACATGATTCAGCTAATTGCAGAGCTATTCAAATTAGTATTGCCTAATGCCCGGAATATGTATACGTATGCATGAATAACAGCTTTGATTTCTCTTCCGTTTTGTCACATTAACATAGATTTATTAATTCACCAAACATCAAAATCTGGCATCAATGAATAACTCATTCATAGAAATAATCAAAAGGCTGTTTCACCTCAGTCACCCTTTAATGAAGAAGCATTTCAATATAGACAAACTGAGATGTGAGACTTAAATAAACCGGACCACTGTTGTTTCAAATAACCCAGTGATATTTGAGCAAGGATTCTCTGTTCCCTGCTGGATGTATGCTAATCTCCACTCATATCGCTGCTATTTGCCAGAGCCCCCCCCCCCCCCCCCCCCCCCACCCCCTCCTCCTTGGACCCCCAAGCAGGGACTACTGAAACCATGGCAACCAGCTGTTTGGCAATTCCTCTGATGGTGAAGGGAGGAGATGTTGGCCTAAAGGTGCTCGCAGACTCACTTGTGGGTTTTTGAGAGGGTCGGAAAAGGAAAGGGTGGTAAAATGCTGATTGCAAATAGGGAACTTCAGCTTTTCAGCTCAGTCATATTTACTTATTAACTTGGGTTTAACCCGAGTCCCTTATTTGCCTAATTCATTTTCAGAGAAAACCCCCTTGAGACGAAACTACCCCCTGCTGCTCTTCAGTGTCAAGAGGGTTAGTACGGGGTTCAGTCGGTGTGTGTGTGTGGTGGTTAAGCCTGAAGTGGCGTTCAAGGTCACATGTGCATGATGAAAGTCTCCCCAAACTGTCTGTAATTGGTTCCCGAGGGACAGGGATCTTAAGATTCTCCCCGCACGGGCATCGATCCCCTCAATGATAACATGCACTCAGAGTCTCCGCATGGCATCGAGTATTTACTTGCTGATCTGAAGCGAGGGAGGACAGAGAGAGATTTTGTGTGTTTGCTTGACCTAAATGTGCACAAGATTCCAAGGGAATGGATGGCGGATGTTTCAACTTTGGGATGCTGATCCTTTGGAGGATTAATGTGCCGGGCTCCTCGTGGAAGATCAACTAAAGGTGGCAGCGGGCTGCTGAGGAATCAGCAGATCGAGGAACCGATTGGTTTTTGAGGACAAGTGGCCCTATTTGCTCCTTGACGATTTATTTGGATTAATTTGTGTGCTTATGTGTTTGTGTGTGTGCGCCTGAAGGGAGCCACAGCGTGGGCCAGCAAACATCACAGCAGAGATCAGATACATTTCTCGTTTGAGCAGGTTAACAAGCAGGATCAACAATCCAGGGACAAACTGCATCTTCTCATATCTTGAGGGATTTGGCATTAATTAAAGCCCCTTTAAAATCCTCTCTACACTATTAACATGATTAAATAAGTCTTGTAAAAATTTACTGGAAGGTTTTATTCAATAGTTTAAGAACTGAAGCCAAGCTGCATCATCAGGATGGTGTAGTTGTGGTTTGATTGGTGCAAATTGGTTAAAACAATTTCAAAAGGTACGTGGAAGAATGTCACCACTTTTTTTTTTTTTTTTTAACTGAGGCCTGTCCACTTCAAACCAGCGCGACAAGCACAGATGAAACATAAACACCAAATCTCTAATGCAAAAATTCTGTGACATTCTGATTTTCACGTAAAAAAAAATTCTTTATTGTACCTCGTACAAAGTATTTGTATTTTTAAAATGGTAATTATGAGGTGCTAAGCAAGCGATAATTAGGAAAACGATGCATAGGCTGCAACAATGAATTTCCAACCAGCTTGCTATGTTGACGGTAGTAACACACCACCGCCTACAAAATACAAATAAACAGATGTAGCGGTGATAACACTTGAGCAACAGATATTGGATTATGGAAACATTATCATGACTCCCATGGTCTTTTTTTTTATCCATTTGATTTTTTATTCATCAAATGATCTCATCATCTCATCATGGTGAATTCACGCGTTCTCTGGCAATTAATAATGAATCACATCGCTATGCAGGTTTAATTGCTGTCATGGAGTAACCCACGTACACTGTCGCTGCTGCCTTTTCACAGCAGAGACAAAAGTGGATTAACTATTAATTGTTATTGCTGTTACTGCACCGCACAGTATACTTTTTTCACTCCTGTGTTTTTATCTCATCACTTGTCCTTAAAAAAACGGACTCCACCTGCCTCTTCGTCTCTCATCACGTCTTCCTCCGCCGCCCGGTCTCTTTATCCTCATTTTACCTTTCAGGCAGCAGACAGACGGGACAACGTCTCCATAGCAACGCACAACTTTTTGTCATTGTTTTGACGATTGAGACCATCTACTGAAACCGCACTTTTTTTGGGATCACATTTATAAAACAAAGGAAACCGGCAAATCACAGGATTCAGGATGCTTTAACTTGTCTTTTTTTCTTGATGAAATAATTGTTTACGTACTGGATCAAATAAGTGCCCTGAGCATGTAGTCTGTGTTGTTTTGTTAGTATAATATCCTCTTTAATTATCTCTGTCTCTACATAATTCACTAGAAACAGATGGCATAATAGAGAATGATCTGAACTCGCCCCCTGCAGATAGACGGATCCCCCAACAGCACTCCCCCCATGTTGTCTAAATAGACTTGCCCTGCCTTAAGAGCACACACACACACACACACACACACACACACACACACACACACACACACACACACACACACACACACACACACACACACACAGCTGCACAGTGCATGCTGTGTCTAGGTATGAGACCCTTTACATCGGCCCAATCTAATCCTACTACACATGCACAGAAAGGGCCTATCACAAGAAAGAAAACAAACCTAAAAAAACAAGCAGTTCATACACACACGGGCCAGCAGACATATGGCTATGTGAACCTAGTAAATAGTGCTATTAATTCTAAATCCCTGCCATTAATCCCTCTTGTGGTCGCAGTGTTATTGTCTTTACTGCGGTGTTTATAACAGCAGTGTTTTACTGACTTCCAGGGATGTTTATTGTGTTGGGTGTGGTTCGGGTGCTACTTATCTATAAAGCTTTACATGCACAACATCTAGACTCTGTATGCATCCAAGCTGAAAAGGGTCTCCCACCTGTCTATTATAATGCTTTGGGATAACTAAGGACATTTTTACAGAAATGTGTCGTACAATTTTGAGGTGCTTGTACTTGTACCACATTACTTTCTACTTCTACTCCAATACATTTCAGAGTGAAATAATGTAATTTGTTTTGTAATTTAACTTGTTCCAAGGGTTTACAACTAGTTCCGCAGTAAAATGCTATGCATTGATGCATCAGTATTGGCATCAAATAATGTACATTCCTACTAGTACTTTATTTTCCTTTCGTCCAACCCATCATCCATATTAGTGATGACAGTAGTAACTGAGGTAAATATTAGTATAAAAGCGTTGAATTTCTCACTAAAACTGCTTCAGACAGCTGCACTAAAGCAATTCCCACTCATTCAGTCAAATGTGCTCTGTGTGTTCACCTCCAGCTTTAGCATCAGTAGTAGTAGTAGTCAAAGTAGTAGTGGTAAAAATGGTCAACGTTGGCTACAAAGTATGTGTGCTCATGTGCACACCTACCGCTTTTTATGCTTGAAGAGCAAGAGTTGTAACATTCATGTCTGGGGTGCTGGAAAATTGAATGAGCTCAGCGT
This sequence comes from Myoxocephalus aenaeus, assembly GCA_038501785.1. NCBI lineage: Eukaryota > Metazoa > Chordata > Actinopteri > Perciformes > Cottidae > Myoxocephalus > Myoxocephalus aenaeus. The sequence goes on from JBAMJR010000091.1 coordinate 3,034,199, forward strand.
AGTGAAATTAAAGAGATTTCCCACAAAATGCACTGCAGGTTTTGCCGCACACACATATGCAAGCTGTGTAAGTGGAACACGTGCATGTGTGTTATATAGTATTTATAGAGTTGAGAAAGGAGGTTGTTCCCAGGGATTTGGTTGTACTTAAAGTTGAAGTAGAATCAAATATTAAGGAGATGTCAGACTCACAATCTTGCTGGAAATTACTCAATTTGGTGGAACCTCGTTTGGCCCACTTTGCTATGCACTTTGTTTCTAGTAGCGGTCCCGTCGTCCTAGATCTCTTGCAGGTTACAATAGGGATGGTGAGCAGAGGGTTCTGATGGAGCAGGTCTAGTAAACGGAAGAGTTTTCCCCCTCTTCTCTTTCTCTCTGTCTGGGTAATAAGTGATGCTGTGTGGCTGAATTGCCTGTCATGTGAATGAATGAGCAGACTACAACAGCGTTTGTAGTCTGCAGCATTTGTCTGATGCTGCAGTTGGGTTCCACAGCGGTGGAGATGAGATGGGATCCATCTTCCAGCAGAAGGGAACTGGAGGGGGTGGAGACACTGCTGGTGTCAAGCCTATCTCTCATCTCTCCCTTTACCGACCTGGTCATATTCAGTGTCTGCCTGTCTGTCTTTTTTCTATTCTCAATCTGCCCCCTCCTCTCTCTTTCTGTTTCTCTGAAGTATTGGCATGATGGATCATTGAATCCACAAAGGGGGGGGGGGGGGGGGGGGTAAACGAGTAAGGGGGGTGGAGAGGAATATATAGGATCAAGAGAGAGAGAATGAGGAGGGGGATGGGAATTTACAGTGGGGTTTGCTTGGCGAGATGTGAGTTTTTTTTCTATTGTATTCCTTGAAAATGTGCTGTGGCTTCTCCAGTGTAAACAGATAACAGCTCATGTAAATTGCACTTCCTCTTGCCGATCACATTTCATATATCCGTTCAATTTCCTTTCTGCTGGCAAACGACTGTCTCCATTCACATCAGTTTTAATAATCTGAAACAGCATGACTAACAGCGGCTCGAGGACTGTGCTGGTGTGAGATCTGCTGGTGTGCAGCCAGCTGACTGAACTGGGCACACTGGCTGTCGGAGGGGATGCTCCCGTCCTTAACTATTCTCCTCACATTCACCTTGCAGTCCCAATTATTCAAGGCAGCGTGCACGAGCACTCCCTGCCAGCCAGCCCCAGCTGTGAAAAGTGGGTCATGGAATTTAAAGGCACACGCAGCCTTGTTGCACTGCACCGCCGCCGCACTGGCTGCTTAGGCGCTTAGGCGTTCTGTTCCTCCCAACATGCAGTACGTGTGTGCAATTCTGTCTCCAGCATTGAAATCCACGAGGCTGTTTGGGAATGTGTGTTAGTGAATCAGAAGACATTCACGCTCCCTCCGGGAATAATAATGTGGCACATTCACCAAGTGTGTCTCTCTCTGTCTGTCTCTTCTCTAAACTGGCCTATATTCCTCCACATGGCCAAAATAAAACATATGAGCTTTGATTTGCAGGGAGATTGATTTGACCCCTCACAGATTGGTTATCATGCAACTGTGGTCCTTTTTTCTTCTTCTTTCTTTCCCTCTTGAATTTCAGATCAATGGGCACTTTCTACCTAGCAACAGTGTACAGTAGGCTGGTCCATATGGGGCTAGACATGCTGCAGAGAAAAGCTACTCATGCGCTCATTGAGCAATAATGTCATACCCTGATGGGCTCTTTACAGAATCAGACAGGGTTGTCCTACTAAACTACTGCCACATTGTGTGGCACTCAGAAGGAACACATTTGGCAACCATGAAGCTCAAATATGCCCCTCGTGCAGAAACACAGACACACGAAAGCCCATATGCCAAGGACCACACATTTGCACACAGCAGCTGGTTAGCTTAGCTTAGCACGAAGACTGGAAACAGAAACTTGTCATTCATAGACTTTAGTGTTTGCACAAATTAAACAGACAAAATGCATTGTTAATTAGTGAGATTGTGTTACCTGTGAACTGAGCCTGGCTAGCTGTTTCCACCTGTTTCCAGTCATTATGCTACGCTAAGCTAATTTGCTACTGGCTGAAACTTGGCTACATTTATCAGACAGGCATGAGAGAGGTGTCAAACTATTGCGTTAAATAAAGCACAAAGACACACATTATTTACCCATTAAACAAAATAAAATCACACAGGGAAGGCATTTGTTTAAACAGTACAGAGTCCTTCTGCATTTTTATTATCAGCAAAAACAAACCACACACCACATTACATTTTAAAAACAAGAACGCTTATTGTGGATGTACAGAAAAACTAAACTGCAGCTTCAAAACGGAATATTTTAGTCTTAATAATAAAGGTATAAAAAGGAAAGTGTTTTATTTTATGAAATAAAAAGCTTTGGGCCAACAAAATGTTCCCCTCAACATGCGACTTTAAAAATACATGCAAACTTAAAGCTCTCTAGTTTGGACACTTTCAAAATACTCTCCACATGAGATCCCATATATTATGAAATATCAGCCTATTACCCCTGAACAGTTTCTTGACAGAGAAAATCCTACGGAGTACCTTGACATGAACCCTGGATGCATCTCATTTGCCTACAATGGCTTCCTCTTCAACTTTTCCTTCCAATTCACTGATCTAGGAAACACATGATCTTTTTCAACCATTGCTGGCTGAGTGTGCCCAGTCCAGACTGAGGGAAGGAAATGCAAAGAGGACGTCGCCTAAGACTGTATGCAGCCCATCAATAAAGACAGACGCGGTTCTTCAGACACATTTCTCTGGCATCAATTTAACAGTGAAAATGTGTTTTATACAACAGAAACCTGGGAAGAACATCAAAAACAGCACCATTTAAAAAAAAAAAAAAATGTCCTGGATTCTCTTCAACGTGACCGTCACGTTGTTTCAACCCAAAAAAGTTCTACAAAGTCAGACATGGTAGCTAAGTCAAAAAAGTATTTTTTGCTTGATTATAAGTTAATAATATCTATACTCTTTATCAGTGTTTTTTCTCTCTGTTGTTAGCGTGCAAGACGGGTGCTTTGCAAGTGTTATGTTAAAATGAAACACCGCCCTGCTTTTGTCTTTGGCAGCTGACGGTATATCATATGGCAGATTTAAGTCTGCTCCATTCCGGTCAGTACACGATTGACTGCTTGGAAGTGAAACTGGGCACAACCCCATAGCAGAGTCATGATTGTACCAGAGCGTACAGGTTTTTGAGTGTGTTGGTGCACATAGACAATAATAATTAACTGAATCCCCCTACTTAAACCCCAGGCTTATACAACTACAACATATTATCTGCAACCTGGAAAAGTTTCAAACATCTTAAAATTCTGCGCCCGTTCAAAGTTGTTTTTCCAAATTTGACAAACAATCTCTGTGTAAATCCTGTGTCGCACTAATGCTGCCATGACGTATGACATTTAAGATGTAATACTCCCAGTTTTGGCACACCTTCCCTTCCAGAACCTGACTGGTTTTAAGTGTCACGGTTTCAAGTTGTACTCAGGTTCTGACTCGTATCTGCCTTTAAGGTTGTCAGTAGTTAAGGTTCAGTGCTGACTAAAAAAAGGGAACTGATCCTGAACGTCCTTTGAAGGCCAGCAGAGTTAAGTGGACCAGAGTGTGTGTGAAGCAACTACAATGTACGGGCCTTGTGCTTAAACCTAAACAACCAACTGATATGTATTCTGATGAGGGAGAACAACGGACAACACCGCATCACATTATAAGTGAAAGGCTGCCAATCATACAGGTGTTGCAGTTCTCTGTGTGAGACTACAACACCCATCATGCCTTGGTGTGGTGAAAAGTATACTAGAAAAGTGGGTATAAAGCTCAAATATTCACACTATTTTAGCCTCGCCTGCTAAAATGGCCCCACTCTTTCCAGAGTTTACACATCACAAAAAGGGCAAAATTGATGTATTAACGCCTTGTGCTTCAAATAAAATTACAGAGCTCCCTTACATTTGCAAGCACTGACGGAGTAAGGATAAGCAGGGTGACTTTAAAGTAGGACAAAAAAACTGTTGAAGACCACATTTCAATCACATGAACAATAAATGGCAACATACAGTACTTTTTTTTTTTTTTTAAAGAAGTAACAGCAGAACACCTCAGTAAAAAAAATGATAAAATCATGAAGCACTGTGTTTACATAGTGCTACAGCTAATTTCACACTTACTGCAGTACAAACATTTTTTTTTACCACCTTTTATTTTTGTTGGTGTTTTCGACATTATGGCTGTTTGGATTACAGCATCAGCTTGTAACATGGCTTTGAAATGTGGAATTAGGTGGTATTCATGTTAACGCACAGTTGCAGTTCTGGCATGTTTCCAGGGCTCAACATTTTATTGTGACATGTTGGTTCTGTTTAGCTCCTGTACCTTTCAACAGTCAAATATAATTATACACCTTGTTATTCTACGTGATTGGGAAATGAATGACTAGTGCTATATGCATGGAGTTTATGGTGCCTGTTTGCAGGTTGCGAAATGGTTACTAATGCTGTTTACATAAGTTACTCTGTGTGATGACAGTCCATGTTGAATGGGTTAAGTAGGTGGAGCTGAGATGACGGAGTTTATGGCTGATTGATGGTTGACATCACAGCCATTATAGGCCCTTCTTAGTTGGCGCACTGAGTTTTCTCATTCCCCTTATCCTGCCCAGCAGCTCACGGACAAAGATCTGCAAGGAAGAGAAAAAATAGGTAGGAAGACAGTTGCACCAGACGACACACAAGCAAACACGCAGTCACAATATGTATTTCATTCAGATTAAGTTAAATCTGATTACTAAATAAAGTAAACTCCAGTAAAGAAGGAGACCATAATTTGAATCTTTAGATTCCTACAATCCATCTTTAGCTCTCTATTTGATTTAGCAGAATAAACCTGCAAGTGTCCTGCTTTTATTTGTGTGACGGTGGTTTGATTGGAACGTGATCGACAGAAGTCAGAAAAATAAAATCACAGCAACAAACTTCAATTATGGTGGCACTGCCCTTTGAATGACAATAAGAAAATGCTAATAATGAAGACACTACATCAGTGAGGAAGGAGGACAAAGATAAGCCACATCTTGGATTTAAGTTAGAGGTCATATAGAGGTCCACAACGGTGTAAGTGCGGTGGCAAATATGTTGGACTATCATATCCCTTATTATATCAGGGGTGACTGCTCATGACCCAGTTACTGATGCCTCCCCTGCTCTCTCTCCCTCTGTACCTCTCCTCCTCCTCCCTCCCCGACATTCTTGTCTGTCTTTCTGCCTCTAGCTGTCTTTTCATATGTTCCTCTGCATCCCTCTGTTCCCTTCTCTTTGTAAATGTACCTTTTTTCGTAACAGGGCTCTTGTTCTTCCTTTCATCCTCCCTCCATCACTCCATGCCTTTGCCACATTTATCTCCATTGCTTCTGTCTGTCATTGTTATTCCCCAACTGATGCCTTCTCTGTGGGATTGTTTTCAAAATGGCATCTGTGCTACTCCATTCTCAAGGGATGTGTGTGTGTGTGTGTGTGTGTGTGTGTGTGTGTGTGTGTGTGTGTGTGTGTGTGTGTGTGTGACGTATCATCGGCTGTCAACCTGGCTGAACACTTGTGTAACTTTGGATACCAATGACCTTGGAGTGGTTGTCATAGTCTGACCTAATGGGGCGCGCGCGCGCACACACACACACTCTCTCGCAGATGACAGATGGGGAGTCCAGGCTGGACGAGATCGCCGTATGGTAAGGTAATGTGATTGGTCGGCGCTACCTGTAATCGTCAAAATTGCTTAAACCCACCCAGTGGTGTATAAAGTACCCAAAAGCCGTACTTGAGTAAAAGTAAAGATACCTTACTGGAAAATTACTCCAGTAAAAGTCACCTATTAAAATACTACTTGAGTAAAAGTCTTAAAGTATCTGATATTTTCTGTACTTAAGTATCAAAAGTATTTTTCTGATATAAAATGTACTTAAGTATTGAAAGTAAAAGTACAAGTACATGCTTTTAATAAAAAAGCAAAGGGTCAGAATTTTGAGAATTATGAAGTTTATTCTTTTAAGTGCTGTGGTCACCGTGACCAAGGACCAGGAGTTGTGTTGATAAAATAACTGGGTTGGCTGTGATTATCCATATATATTATGTTTAACATAATATATTGTACCTAAGTATACTTTTGCATCTACTATGAACTTATCATCATAATTCTCCAAAAAGCAATATGACACTATGAAGGAGTTGTAACAGTACAGTATGCTCATTCCGCCCGCCGTGGGTCTCTTGGTACCGGGCGGCACAGAAAGAATGAATGAAACATTTCAATTAAATAAAAAAATCAAGGCCGGAAAGATGTTTTATTGTGAAAAATGACCGCATACATCCATCTGTGGTAACCTCAGACGGAACCTCTTGACACATGTCAAGATGTTACGTTACTCTAAAAATGAAACTTAAGTCTGTTACAACTCTGTCGGTGATCTGGATTAAAACCAAGGCAGAGTATCCGGAGAAAAGCATGAAAACCTGCTTCCATTTCAACATCCTGTCTTTGTGCAGCGCGTTATAAGTTAAGCAGTAGACTGGACTAAAGGTTTAGTTAGGAGTAGACTGGACATAACAAACACACGTCAGGTGTCGTTGTCTCCTGCCTCTCCGAGGTCGGACCCGGTCCGTGAAAATATTGTCTTCACGTAACCGGTCTGTGGCGCATAAAGGTTCGGGAGCGCTGGACGAGAGGATGTAGAGGGAAAATGCAAAACATTGTGATTCGCAAAACCTGCTTGGTGGAGTCTGTGTTCCACCACAGTCCCGGATGTTTTTTTTTCTTTTTCTAAAGATAGATTCGATTTTGTAGCGAGTAACGAAGGTTTCAGGAGAAATGTATCGGAGTAAAAGTACCAGTTTTCTTTGCAAAATGTAGTGAAGTAAAAGTAAACAGAAATATAAATAGTAAAGTAGAGTACAGATATCCCCAAAAACTACTTAAGTACAGTAACGAAGTATTTCTACTTTGTTACTATACACCACTGAACCCACCTCACCCGAAGCCAAACACTTTAACATCTCTACACACACATACACACTCACAAACTCACACTAAACACAATCAAACCTAACTAATAAATACAAATGCTGTGTATATTATTTAGCTAACAGTGTCAAACAGCCCCTTTTGTGTGTTAGCGTGTGTGACTTTTAGTCCTTTAAAGTTTAAACCCCTTCATCGTATTTAGGTCAGGATGACATTGGCAGCAGAAGATGAATGTGTGTATTGTCACAAGACATTAATTAACCACACGTGCACATGTGGCACACAATGCTTCAACGTGCAGTGCTCTATACGCTGCAGATCGACATGTGAGCATCAATACTGTCTATCTACACACACAAGCTGCTGGGTCGATGATGTTGAGCGTGTTATTGTCTGACAGACGCACTAAACATACTCACCTCTGTTGGTTTGTAGCAGTCTGTTAATGATTCCTGTGTAAAAAAAAAAGCAGAAATAGAATAACTGAGTCAGATGTTGAGGGATTAGATGTTTTCAAACGTTATCTTCACAGGTCTTGTATTTTGCATGTATTCACTAAGATGAACTGTAAAAAGGTTTGTACAATTCAACACGCTCTGTCATTAGTTAGTGAGCATGTCAGGCTTTGGTATCAGTCTGCTCATCAAACAAGAGTGTCTTTGAATGTATAAAAAGATAAATACAGTAGAAAAGGACACCGATGCAGATTTCCCAATCAATAGTTATTAATTCACTCACTGGACCAGCATGCAAAGCAGAATTGTGCTTTTATTTCATCTGGAAAACATGCTGTCGACTCTTAAAGGGTAACTTGACATTTTTCAACCCGGACCCATTTTTGCCATGTTTTTTGTATCTAAGTGACTACTGGGGACAACCCTTTTAAAAAAATAAATAATTGGCTCAGTATAGAGGGAGAACATTGCAGACGACAACCGCTAAACAGGCGGTAATGTAATCACTGGGGCAACTCCTCACCGTCAATTGAAGTCCCTTAGAGGGCTTGTTTTTGTCACTGACAGGCTCAGGTTGTTATTAGAATTGTCTGACAACATTATGGAAAGGACCCTACAGAGAAATAAAGCATTTGTATATTCCTTTTTGCTGTGTTAATGTCTCATGTGATTTGTTGCAGAAAGACAACGGTGGATACATGAGTGACAGTTGGAGAGAGGAGTGACACAGAACACAGTTTGTTGTGTTGGAGGACAGAAAGTGTAGTCTAATTTAATCTATGTCATGTCAATATATATTTAGCTGAATATGACTGTGTGTGCAACACGAGATTTCGGAACGAGACACAAACACACAGATCAGATGAAGTGAAAGGTAAAGAAAAACATTTTATTTGTGTTTAGTGGTCGTACATTGCTAGCGGCTGCAGCGTAATCCCTCAATACTGGACCAATTTCAAAAGTTGTTGTCCCCATTTTTCACTTTGACACAAACATATGGGACTATAGGGACTCGGCAGAATAATGCCAAATTACATTCTCTTTTATTAATGTGCATTCAGTTGATGTGTAGGTAGAACAAAGGCACACACAGTCTCAGGGGTATACCTGTAGTTTGCTGGCTCTATCATCGTCACTGCTGACCTCCAACAGGTCATCAATGTCTATCTCTACCTCGGGCATCTCTTCCTCCTGAAACACAAAAACACTCTGGGTTAGTAAGCTGCTGAACAGATTCCTGTCAAGGCGAGAACAACCAACAAGAGAGAGGAGGCAAATGGGAAATAAAAAATGGAAAACTAAAGAATCTTTGTTTCGGAATGATATTCATAAAACACTGATGCAATGACTTGTCATGATTTTACATTCTTTTTTCTGTTTTTAGAAAATAACCCCGGACCAAAACCAAACCCAATTACACCTTCTCTCATTTCTAGTTCCTTCATTTCACCTCTGTATTCAAAATGCTGTTTCTACATTTCTGCACTCCAGGCTCCAAACCGCTCCAACACATATTTGCCTACTAGCAGCAGACGTCATATGGAAATGTCATTTTCCTGCACCGCGCTGCCGGGGCCGGGCCGTTTAGTGGCTCGGTGGTTAGAGGCTGTATTCTGCACAACACCACTTCAAAGGTCCTGCTGCTCTTCTGGTTCATTTTATATAACCGCCAGGCTTGTGCAAAAGAGGCAAACGGGGAGGATCAAACCTTTCCTCCCAGCTACCACTTGATGTATCTTCAAAACCCTCCCTTCTGGGAATTGAAGGAAAAGAAACCATCTGCAAGTGCAGCTTCTTTGTCCAAGTGGTCTTTATCAACTGCAACATACTGCAGGATTGCAGCAAAATGGACTCTGCAATTTCGCCCCAATATCACAAGTAAGTACGTCCGTATTAGACGATTCCGCACCTCACAGTTTACGTCCGACGCCAACATTTATTGTCAATCCAGGAAGTAGTATACCCTGCATTGTGAGGTGGGAGGTGAGGGTTAATGGGCGTGTAGCAAAATGGGACTTTCATGGCGTAGACCGCCATTTGAGTCATGTTGCAGACCTGCAATTATGTGTATGTACCTTTGTATTACCCAAAACCACGATCTTAGGGTAATCAAGTTCTTTAGTTGCCGAAACTTCTTGTCTCCCTGGATATTCAGCATCTCCTTCAACTGCATCCCTGTGCAATCTTCTCTAGACTATCTCTCATCATCTTCTATCAGTGCAGTCAGGTGCATCTTCAAGCTCCATTTAATATCATTTTGGCAGTTGTGATAATCCCACTAAGAATCACCACCCAACTCTTCAGCTTTTTGTGGCATTCATCTCTCTCAGTTTATTGATTTGGTCGTTTGGTTGAATCCTAATGCTCTCACATATTCAAAACCTCAAATAAAACCATGGCCACCTTTTTCCAACAAATACATTCACACCAGTAAAAAGTAAATAATTGCCCTATGATAAGACGATCATATATTAAGGTTGTGTTGCTGTTGGTGTGTTTGAACGTTGCTCACTTCCTGAAGATAAAAGATTTATTCGACGGTTCTCTAAAATGGTTAGCCATAACCGACACAAAACAAACACATGCTATTTTAAATTCAACACCTTTGTTGGGCAGCAAGCAAGCATGTGATATCGCCTTTGGTGCATGGTGGATGATCCCTGGTTCCCTTTGCACAGGACACAACACTAAAACTGCTTAAATTGTGTGTGTGTGTCTGTGAGAGTGTGTGTGTGTGTCTGTCTATGTGCTCTCAGAGGACTCCTTTATGCTTTCGCCTGGAGCGTGCGCTGGTATTCAGACATGGGAACAGAGAGGATGGAAGGACAATTTGATTATGCTCTCAGCATTAAAGCTCAGTCGCTGTGATTTCACTTTTTGCGTTGGTGGGTTGATGTGCACAGAGAATAGAATAGAATTAGCTCACAATTATACCTTCTGAAATTACAGTACCAAATGCTAAACAAGTGGTAAGTGTTATACATGGTGTGCTCTATGTTTGACAGCACGACTAAAAATTAATTAACTGTTACAACTGGAGTTGTTCAACTTAAGGATGAATATGAAACAACAGTGTATATGCTTCATATACGCAATAAACATATATGCCTAATCTAAAAAAATCCACTAGGCATCAGTAAACTCAAACCTTATTTGCACATATCTCATTTGCATTTGTTCACTTGCACGCGCACACACACACACACACACACACACACACACTCACACACTCATACATACATACACTTGCACAGAAGGCTACCCCACTTTCATCCTCGCTTCTGAGCCGTTAAGAGGCATTTACACAACCTGCATTTTAAGCATCTCAGTCTCTCTCTAGACGAGCGTCCCCTTTGACCTCTCGCTCTGAAATCACTCTCCGCGTTTTAGCGAGAGGGTCTCGCTCTGAAATCCCCCCTCGTTAAGGAAACAGTAAAGGAAGGCGGAGAAATGAGGGGAATGTGGCAGAACATATCAAAGCCTGACATCTTCTAGTACAAAGGTGAGTGGATCCAGAGGACTGAGGTTATATGCAAATGTGAAAACATCAGGGGAGTTATTTCAAACTGAGAAGAGAGATTAAATGGATGGATTATGTTGCTATTTAAAAGTATCAAAATCAGATTTTTCTTCTTCTTTTTCCTTCCTTTCTACTGTCCTACAAAGCCCATATCCATAGCCACTTAATTATTTAAGATTAAGTCAATATCATATAAAGTTATCATGCCATAGAATTTTGCAATTTTGGAAGAAAGACCTGTTTTCTGCATTTGAAGAATCATTTTAGATGCATGAATATCTTAGTGATTACGTCTGTTATACCACATAAATAAGAAAGTAACACAGATAAACTAACATTCTCAATATAGGCCTTAAAGAAATTGGCAGACAAAGATGAGCGAGTTTCATTCCCTCAGGACAGATGAAACTCATCAGAGATCCAAACTAGAATTTCAAGAACGAATCACAACAGACGGCTGCTCCTTCTTCAAAGGTCAGCTTGTTTACACCTGACAGCAGCTACACCTGCCAGTTCTAAAATGTGAGCAGGGCACTGAGATCACGGCCTCGGTCATGAATGCCATAAAATAGAAAATAAAACACAACAGTGAGTGGTGTCCTGCCTGCGTACTGTGGTTTGCTAGTTTATATATGGCCTGTGTGTGAGGCATGACTGCAGGCAATAGTCAACGACGTGCTACCATCCATCAGAGAAACTCTCACCACAGGGCTTCTGTCAATGTGGAGCTTGTGAGAAAGTACCTAAGTGTGTTAAGTACGCTGACTACAATGACAGGAATGGAAACACTCGCACCCTTAACATGCAGATAAACACAGAAGTTGTCGCTGTCCTGCTGGTGATTGAGAGTCTGACATAGTTTAGGTCACACCCACTGCCACCGGGGAAAATCATTTTCCATCTTGCCAGCAGTGGAAGGGTGACAAAATGACAGCGCACAATGCCTGGAGACATAAAGGGACAGGCAAGACACACATACACACACACTCACAGGAATACTTAAACGTAGCGGCAAAACAATATCTAACGTTGCGCTTATTTTGGAAGACGGTAGATAGAGAGGCACATACATACAGCTCATACAGAAACCTCATCCTAAAAAATGTATATTTTATGGGAGGTACAGCTTGGTACTCCTACACCGGGTGCAGAGATGAAGAAACAATCTCAGTATCATCATCAGTGTGCCTGCAAGCATACTGAGGCTGTCAGTTGCAAACTACATTCAAATTATTTCTGTGTGTTTAGTATGTTGGACAATCGCACAACAAACAAAATAAGGATGAATGATGAAAAAGTATGTTGTTTCTGAGTGTGGTTTTCAGGATATTCACACAAAAAAATTAAAAACGGTAGGGAATCCCAAAGAAATGTAAACAAATGCATGACAAATATTTTGTTTGGTCATAATATTAAAAAAAGTGTTACTTCTCTGTGAATAGTAAATGCTTAATGCTAGTAGAAAAGTGTGATCTCTGTGTTAAGTGCCAAAAGAGGGCACTGGCAACATTGTGTATAGTTTACAATGTGATAGTGTGAAATTGGGCACGGGATTAAGAATGTGTGCGTTTGCATATCGAAGAAAGACACCGTGATGAAAACAGGAAAAGAGGCTGTGTGTGTATCTTATGTGTAGACGATGGTGTGTGACAGATAACAAGGAGCAAAGTGTTAGTTCTAATGAACGCAACTTTGAGTCGATTTTGTGTGAGAGCCAGCGAGCAGAAGAGAGCGAGACAGGCCCGCCAGTGTGTTTGTTTTTGTGTTTGCGCGGAGAAAATGTGTTCATGTGTGCACATGTGTCAGACTTGTTTTCACCAACAGCTCAGCAGCCGGCAGCGTTTTTCAGTCTGGTTCGCCTGCAATGAGGTGAATCAAAGTTAATGCAAGCGGCCCGACCCCGTGACTCACCACAAACTATTCAGACTCTCTTCAAACACTCTCATTGAACAAAGAGTCAAACTCCATGTGACAGGGAATCACTTCACTCGGCCAAGTGATTCATGATCGTTTCTATTCATAGCCTTCTTACGTGAACTACACCTACTAGATGCATTGGACGGTGGCAAAGACTTCCTGAATAGATTGATGCTAAGGCCGCTTGTACAGAAAGATAATTATGTGAGGTAGGTGCAATATTTTGTTGATGTTGTACACGCACAATCTACCAATAATGATTAGATAATGGCCGGGTGGAAATACTACAGGAGAACTTTAGTTTCACCTCAGAAATAAAGTCAGTTTGGTAGCCGAGATGGCCTCTCAAGGAATTCCCCAAAGAAGAAGCACACAACACAACTGTCCCTAAAAAAGTAGTACAGCTCTACAGCAAAAGACAAAATAAAAAATAAATAAGTTAACTGACCTGCAACTTTATTTTCCCACCTCTATTTATAGTTGACAAAGCTGTGTTTGGACTGTAATCAATGCAAAAACAATTTTGACCAATTATAACCAACCACCTTCAAAATACAGCATATAGGGCTGAGCGATGTAGAGACAATCAAATATCACAATATTGATATTTGATTGTAGGGTTGACCATTTGCTCTTTCACCAAATATTTACACAATGACATTTTTGAGAAAAAGGCTAATCATCAAGGCAAATTATAAAATAGCTGACTGGTTACTACAGAACATTATATAACGTTACTGTAATGCAGCCTCTAAAACCAGGAAAAGAAACGTATGCGATATTATGATAATACAATATCCAAAATCAAAGGCAGTATCTAGTCTCGTATCAAAATATCAATAATTTATTTATATATTGTGTGTTTTTTTGCTTATGGACCTATGAGTCTGAATTAAAAGGAATATACAGTGTATTGGCCAGTATGATTATCTTGCTAGTGGTGGTGCTAGGTCCGCTATACGTCTCCTTACAGGAATGACACATTTTGCTTTTAGGCTGAAAGTGTGAAGTTTGAAAATTGTATCATAAAGAGAGAGATTGTACGATCTATTATTTTAGCACTTTAGCACCCAATACGGCCCGGCAGTTGCAGAGTGGGATGCTACTGTAGCGAGAAGGACAATCATGGCAGCCACAGATGCTGAAAATGGAGGCTTAGCAGTCTATCGGTTGTCATTTTCTCTCAGGGCATTTTCAATGTATGTGTGTGTGTGTGTGTGTGTGTGTGTGTGTGTGTGTGTGTGTGTGTGTGTGTGTGTGTGTGTGTGTGTGTGTGAGAGAGAGAGTCAGACAGAGACAGTGTGGTTATGTTCCAACAGTGCAAAGAGCACAGGAACGTTCAGTCTCTGCCTGTCTCGGTAATACACTCAGAATATATCTGACATAACTTAGATAATATTGTGAACACACACGCACACACACACACACACACAGAAAAGGTTTCAAATCAAGGTCAACAAAAGAATAACACCCACGGCATCTTTAATCACCGCTCTGTATGCAAGTGAGTGATAAACATTATAGAGAAAAAAGATTTCAGTAGCCTTGAAATATAATAATAATATTGTTAGAGACTATGCAGAGATGAGATTAGGGATCTCTATGAGAGAGGGATACAAATTTGCAAAAGGGAAGTGAAAAGAAATGGAGACTGTAGTAAGAAGAGAAATTAGGATGCAGGTAGATGGGGAGCGGGCAGATAAGTTGGTCACTGTGATGATGAGGCAAAGGAGGATTGCGCAACACAGTAAAAGCTCACAGCTCAGCTTTTTTCCCTCTACACCGCCTTTCTGTGTCACATCAAAGGGATGAGTTCATCTGAGGAGCCCGTGTGAGCTGAAGGAGAGAGAGAAACTACTGCGTGTCGGAGAATGGAGGGTGATGGATGGGACAAGTGGAAAAAAAAAACAACGTAGAGGTCTGGAAAATCAAGGTATACAAAAGGACAAAATCCCCCATGTCGAACAAAGTATCGGAAAACAAAGAATGTATATATGTATATTGTGAAACCCCTACTTGGAACAGTAACGACAGAATGTGCAATGGTTGAAGAAGTGTTTCGACTGTGCAGCTTTTTCCTCCCTTCCTCCCTCCCTCGTCTTCGAGCACCTCCCTCCTCCCCCTCCTGCGATGCAATTTGCTGAAACCATACAGCGCGGATGATGTGACTTCACTGGATAAAGTTAGCTGCTGCAGCAAAAAGCTCTTTCCCACGCTGATTCAGCTGTACTCTAGAGGACATTGTATATCAGAGAGGGGAACCGGTAGAAACAAAAAAGAAGGCTGGGAGGGAGGAATTAATCCTCAAAGGAGAATCCCAGTGGAAAATAACAATGCTTCTGGATGCTGAATTTGGGAAGCTAATCGTGTAAATGTCTTAATCCTTCATTCACTGCTCATTGTGGCGGTTGTAGTCCTGATGTCATTTTCCTTTACACCTTCCATCAACTCAGCTATAGGTCTTGGTATCCAGCCATGTCTTCATTTTGCACCCCCAATCACTTTCTGGGGAGAGAGCCACAAACTCAGATGTATAGAGCCAGGACAGCAAGAGGTCAAAGGTCGTCCCACTAGATTGCTATATAGATATACATAAGTGCTTGCCGGATGCTTTGGGACCCCCCACACACATACACCCTTCCAACATCCACACCAACTTCATGCCGTGGTTGGCCAGCCATTTATTCCACAACTATATCTGTGACAGGAGGAACGTTGTCCCATATTTAAACAATGCCGAACACAGTGAATATCATGCACTTTATCGCTGGAAAGACAACATCATCCGCAAACAGCAGAGATGCCACTAAATGCTGTCACTAAACTGAGGACTCTCCCAAAACCTCAGAAACAGCTTGAAATGCATAAACAGGAGCTGTGACGCCTCCATATCGGCACCCACATCCACCCTTTAACAATTCCTTGTGTGGCAGCTGTTGACATGCTGTGTTATGCTACTGCTGCACAAGGTCAAAATCCCTAAAATCCCCTCACCTTCCTTTCGTCAAAGTCCTGATTTAAAGCCCAAACAAAATATTGTTGTGGATTCAACCATGAAACTGCCGGCATCCGTCATGTGATTTGTGATTCATTTTACTGTGTTTACCAGGCACACGGCTCCTCCCCGAGGCTAATGCAGTGACAGTCGGGACCAATTTGGACCTTTGCTCTCGGTGCCAAGCAAAGCTTCCAGCCAAACTGGACTTAAAGCTTCAATAGCACCAGGGTCATACACTGTCAGCCAGTCAAATTAATGGATTTATTCAAATTCAGAGGCAATTAGAAAATCCTTTATTGTGAGGACATCGAGTGGAAGCAGGGATATAGACGCGATAAACCAAATTGAACTGACTTTTTACTTGTACTTACTTTGCACACATTGAGTAGATAAGAGTTCTTCCTTGCTGATTGGACCATTACCACTGCTGCTGAATGTGCGCAGTCCTTCAGCACATGCAAAGGTGGACATCCAAGTAAACGCACACCAGCATGAACACACCCCGCTGACTTTGACAGTCAAAACAATAATCTTCCTCCGCTCCGTCTTTCCCTCGGTCTCCCTCTCGCCGACACGTGTGAATGACGGCAGTGTTTTTGTATCTTTTCGCCGTGCCAACCACAGAGAGTGAGTCAGTGTTTGTGCACAGCCAGTCTATAAATTGTGTCGGCCTGCCGACAATGAAACCAGTGATTAACTGGATCATCTTGGGATGGGAGGGGATGTCATGGAAAGACAAGAAAGTCAGTGTGCGAGTGTGAAAATTCAACATATCTTACCTTTCACGGTCTCAGCGGCTTTCCATCTTTGCAACTCTGGCTGCACAATTTCTATTCGGCATGTCACTCGACTATGATTGGCAATTACAGTCGCTACTTAAAGATCATTTGTATTGCCGTCCGACTATGTCTTGGGACTCTGGCTATATTTGCAAGACGTATAATTCAAGTTAATAACCGCCAGACATTTTGCTCTTTCCACATCATTTTGTTTTTCCCCCTATCCATCTTTATTTTCTCTTCTATGCAGCTGGCAGACGGATATGTCTCCCTGGGGTTTATAGAAACATCTCAAACTACTATCACAGCATTGTAGTATCACAGCTTAGCCCATAAACACAGCATACAGGGTTAATATAGTGGGAAACCATGAAGGACCAGGGGGAAATGGAACAAGAAAGGTGTAGGCTAACGGCAAGAACAAACTTGCTCATTTCAACATTTTATCATAATGTGCAGTGCTCTATTCTGTGGGGAGGTTATCGCACTCTCGAAGTAGCAATTAAACCCTTTCGTACACTTGGAAGGCACATGTGATTAATGATGTCAACTACAGACATAAAACGGCTAATCCACATGTATGTGAAAGCCACCGGGATGACAGCAGAACAAAACGCTCAAGGGAGAACCACTGAGAAGAGGAGGAGGAGGAGGAGGAGGGAAAACAGGTGGGTGGGTGGGTGTCCCGGTGGGTCGGAAGTTGAAACCAGAGAGGAGGATAACGGTGGAAGCATGAAGCATGGATGAAGCATAGAGAGGCACATACATACAGCTCATACAGAAACCTCATCCTAAAAAAATTATATTTTATGGGAGGTACAGCTTGGTACTCCAAGCATGGTACTAAGCATGAAATAAAAAGGGGAACAAACGCATTGTAACCTTTGTAATAGATATTTGACAGCTTTCTGCTGTTTACAACAGCTGGTGGCTATCTGCTCGCTAAAAGGTCGTCTTGTCAACACCTCTGATTTGTTTAGCAGCAGATGCATAGAGCTGCAGGTGCTATGTGAAATGTGGCAACAACGCGCTCGGACACAGACGCTAAGCAAACATCTATTTTTGGGCTGTGCAGTTTAAATGTCTGCCCTCCCCAAAGATAACAAACTCAACAATGACCTTCCGCGCCAGATCCATAAACACATCAGGGTCATCCATTAAAACAAACATCCAATTGACTAAACCTCCCAGTGTGTGGATCCGTCAGCCAGTAATTAAATGAATGGCGTATGCATGTATGTTTCTTCCCCTTTTTCTGTTTAATTCTCACACTTTCTCATTGCTCATTCCCCTCGCTCCCTTTTCTTTCTGTACAGTTTTGATCCTCAGCTGATTAAGTGTAACAGGGTGCAACCATTTTCAAAAATAATGAGGCAATCAAGTTTAGCCCAGTGAGATTAAATCCCATCCATCAAGTATCAGAGGTGATGGATGCACATTGTAATGGGCTAATGAAGGGGTAAATGATGAAGACACCCTATAAACCATCATAACAGTAGCCTAGATCATAAAGTAGTGTTTGTCTACACCTATATGTGTACAATACAGTAACTTTAATGGTAACGCAATGCCTTTGTGTGTCGATATGTGTGCGTCTATCCCCGGGGTGCTATTCCTAAATGTATTGAACACTGCTAATGACTTGGCTTGAATTCCACTGTTTACTCCTCCTCCGCTGCCCAATGAGATTCACTTGATACACGGCCATCCTCCTTCCCAGCAAGACAAACGTGAAAGGCGAGTAAAGTGTAATGTTATTGACAAGGTCACAGGAAAAGCAGGGGGGAGGAGGGGATAATGATACAAGCAGATAGGGATGAAGATGTTTCGGGGGGAGGGTTCAACCTAGATGTCAGTGTTGATGTCAGCTACCAAACACACATTCCTTTGTCCACAGAAGCCTTGAGACAACCCTCCTACACAAAACAGAGTGGCAACTAACCAACCCCCTATCTTGAGGTGATGATCCAGAGAGAAAGAGAGCAGCAGACAGAAGACCTATCCAGGAGAAGATGCTCCATCTCTTAGTTCCTCTTGCTCCATTTAGTCCAAATATGCACATTGACCTGTGTGTGTGTGTGTTACAATTGGATACAAGGGCACGTGTTCATCCATTCATGGAAATGTACCCTTGACCGATCTGCCAAAAAGCAGCAGAATATCATCAACCCCCCCCAAAAAAAGCATGTGGCCTCCAATACACACGTCGATAATAACCTCCATAGACACAAACACACGTGCACACACACAAAGCCTGAGGGGCAGAGCGCTGCATGTCGGCAGTGTCTGTGCTCGTACACATGAATACACTTCAATGAGTGGGGCTCTATTGATGCAGAGCCATGAAAAAGTAGGGCATTTCAGAGTCCCTCATTCTGCAGCATGCACCCCAACAGCACACACATGAAACTGCAGAGTCAGTTCTCTCTCTCTCTCTCTCGCCTCCATTGATTGTGTTTAGGTGCTCTCAGACAGATATCACTGTGGTGACCAATCTGCCTTTCAACAAGACTTGACTACGGCATTAATCGGCCCTCCAATACAGTTTATTCTGGTTGCTCAGCGGGCTTGGATGAGGCCAGCTTCTTGTCAACACATGCTTCACAGAACATGGGCTAAAAGCTTAAATCATTTTTGTTTTTATAGATTTTAACTTCAAATATGAACTCAATATTAGAGCTGAAACAATGATTGCAATGTATTATGATTTTAAATAGAAATGCCAGCCATTCTTGGGTTCCAGGCTCTCCAATATGAGGGTTTGCTGTCTATTGATCCTTTTGGACTCTTGGTTGGACAACATGCCCCATCCTTAGGCTTCAGAAGATATATATGTTGCTTTTTTTTCTTACATTCAAGTACCAAAAATAATCTGTCGAAATGGAGATATATATTGATTCACTGCTGTTTTACATCAATGATGGACAGGAGCCAAACGGCTATTTATTTAAACAAAAGTTAAATAACCAGTGAGGAGAAGTACTGACTGTAAAGGAGTTTGAGGGGGAAAACACTGCAGCACCATATTTAAAATGTACTGCAATTGTGAGCGATGGCTTTGTCAGACCACAGCAGAGCAGAACATGAGAAGGAGAGAGTAAGAGGCTGTTTTCCATGGCTGCGCTGTATCAAGAGCTGCACTGGAAGCACAAGGCTCTATCCTCTCTCCTCTGTTCTTTGAACAGCAAAATTAACAGAGGCAACATATCCCAGGAGAGCAGAGGTGATCCATCTCTGACAGAACTCACCTTCTGTTATCCTATTGCCCAGAGAGAGGAGGAGGAGGAGGACGAGGACGAGGACGAGGAGGACAGAGGCTCTAGGCAAATTAGAACCAAAGTCGGAATAAAATATATTAAAATAAAAGATACAGAAAGAGGAAATAATTCAATTGTTAAGTAAATGTCACACTCAGCCATATTTCAAGGTTGAAGAAATAGTTTGACATTTTGTGAAACAGTCTTTCTTGCAGAGATTTCCATGTGAAGCTTGATACTACCCTGTCTTAAGGAAGCTGTAGGTCAAGCAGAGGTGAGCTTAGCTGAGCATAA
Source organism: Myoxocephalus aenaeus (assembly GCA_038501785.1). Classification (NCBI taxonomy): domain Eukaryota; kingdom Metazoa; phylum Chordata; class Actinopteri; order Perciformes; family Cottidae; genus Myoxocephalus; species Myoxocephalus aenaeus. The sequence goes on from JBAMJR010000091.1 coordinate 3,054,446, forward strand.
CGACTGGAAACTGGGGGTTGGCTCTGCCTCTGCACTTGTCATTGGATGAGTTAAACAAAAAATAAAACTATACTCTGTTGATTAGTGAGCTTTAGGGATGCTAGTAAGCATACATGTATTATTGTTAACTTTAGTATGGTAAATCAAGTCCATCCGCTGATGTAACCTGCTAAATATATCTGCAATTACCTCTTGGGGCTTGTAGGATCTATTTATAGGGACCTACTTTATTTTACGTGGGCTTATTGTTATCTAAAATATCTGTTTTGTGAGCCCTTCCTGTATTTATAATGGTGATTTGCATTTATTTAATAATGCTGACTTTTCATTTTTATAGGAGTCTGACAATTTAATGTAAATGGGCATATTTGTGATTGTTACTAAACAGTGTTTTCTAGCTCCATATATGATATTAGTGATTGCCATAGAGTTTGGTATTTATACCTTTGTTTTTAAGATATGAGGTGGGTGGTTGGTTGCAGCCAGTCTCTATTTAAGACGGCTTCTCATTGTTACCAATAATTTGACCAATGAAGGTCTAGTCTCGATACAACGCATAAAAATGTACTTTTGCAAGTTAGACAGTGTGCGGGATTTTGTTACAAGGCATCTTTAGTTACCTTTAGACAGAGCAGCTGTCCCTTTGCCAGTCTTTATGCTAAGTTAAGCTAAGCTTAAATTGATTTCTGTGGAGGGAATACAATGTTTAGTTATACTTTGAGCTCATGAAGATGCCTTAAATCAGCCGGCTTTTCTTGGATTTGCCCGCCCACACACACACACACACACACACACACACACACACACACACACACACACACACACACACACACACACACACACACACACACACACACACACACTCTATGTGATGCTCTCTCCTACCTATCAGGTTTTCTTATGAAACTGATACAGAGGCTGACCTTCACGCCAAACCAGCAGTCTCCCCATCTCTCTATCACACACACACAAACACACGGTCAACACAACAAAAAAATACACACCCACATCTAATTTAGATCTGGGCATGGAGGTGTGAACAGGCGTGAAGGGAGTGTGACTTCCTGTTTACTGACACGTGACCAAACATCATGAGTAAAGCAGAAACCCAGCTGCTCAAACACTGCCGTCATGTATCTATTCATGGACGGACAGATGAAAGCAAGCCTCAACAATGCACCACAGAGACAACATGTCAAAATAATGATGCAGTGGTTTCATTCCCTTCCGTTCTCTTAAACGCTGCCAGCTTCCATGTCTCTCTACAACCAGTCAGCACCGTGCTTATTGCAGCAGCCAGCATGATATCAGACCGACAATGATGCCAGAGAGCCAGGGGATTATCAGGTGATATTATCCCATTTGCTGTGTGAAAGACAGAATTTGAGGAGGTGTCATGCTGCTGGGAATATCTATACTGGAATCGAGATTGAAGTCTGGGGAAAATAGACATGTGCAGGCAAGAGGAGAGTCTTTTTTAACAGTAATGCTACAATAGTGAAGTAAAAGATTGATTTCCATCCAGAAATCACAGCAGATACTGAGTGCAGCAGTCTAACAAAACACGGATTTGTTGCAGTGTTTTTGACTATCGAGCTTTTTGCATTTGCATTAAACATTACCAGCCATTGCAAGAGGAAGGCAAATGAGATGCACTCCAGCCCTCATCGAAAACATCAAATAGTCGATCCAAGCGGGGAAGCATCGCACGACTTGTAGATCAAGCGCACCTGCTGACGGAAGACTGACACGCAGCCAAGAGCTCGTCCGGCTTTGAAATGTAAACCAGTTCACACTCAGACGGGCTATGCAGCTCGTTGCAACTTAAGTGAGAACTCCCAGCGGGGCTATGAAGAGAGGATGAAGCCTGCAAACAAGATTACAGCCGTAAAAAAACAGCAGTTTAGGGTTATAGATGGCTACAAAAAGATGAAATCTTTGGTGATGTTTCAGTAGATGGAAGCAGTTTGGAGCTGCAGGGAATCGTAATGGCTTTGCACACACGCCGACAGCCTATTTGCCTTCGGTATGGGGAGATTATTTGCATTGCAATACTCTGTCAGCAGACAACTGAGACAGACAATCATGCTTTGATGTTGACAGCCAGTGTCCTGCTGTGATTTGTGCAGGTATTTCCCTCCTGCACATGCGCACACACTGTAATCAATCTTTGTAATAGTCTGAGATGCGTCGCATAAATGAATAACCGCATGCACCTTCTGCTTCATAATTAAATGTGTGGTGTCATCTGACATTTTCATGTGTGCAGGCACACGCTCACACTGCCTGGTTTCTTCTCTGATTGGCTGAGTCTGAGGCGACAGACTCACTGTGTGTGTGTGTGTGTGTGTTTGTGTTTGTGTTTGTGTTTGTGTTTGTGTTTGTGTTTGTGTTTGTGTGTGTGTGTGTGTTTGTGTGTGTGTGTGTGTGTGTGTGTGTGTGTGTGTGCTCTTGTGCAGACCCTCTGTTGCGAGGAAGGGGGTCAGAGCCAGGAGAGGTGATTGGCTGGTGAGGAGAGTCACAGCATCAGCACATCCTTAACCCACTGCCCTTCTTTCCTCTCCTTCTCTCTCGCTCTCTCTCTCTCTCTCTCTCTCTATCTCATCGACGCCCCCTCCCCCCGCCAGCATACTGTGGGTCGAGCACTCGCGCACTTACACATCACCTATAGAATCCCTCGCTGCACCCCCATCCTCCCCCCTCTCCCAATTCTCTCCCTCCCCTTCTTAAATGTTAAAGAGAGCGCCGAATAATGGGGCTGTCAATATCGTCTGGCGACAGATCATCCCTCGAAAGGTGAAATGGGTTGAAAAGGTCAGAAATGTGCCTCAGAAAGACGACAGGAATTAATTCCAGGCGTCGCTTCACACAAACAGGGAACCTGAAACACTGCCATAGCCTCGTAACATGCCTCTTGCTTTCGAGGACTAAATCCGATTTAGAAGTCAATACCAGCGACAGGGAATACACAATGACTGCATAATTCAGTTTCTCTATCTACACCTTGAACATCATTTTGGGAATATGGACACAATCCAAAAAGATCGAGGCGACATGTTGCGTAAAAGGCGCAACCGTGCGGTTTCTCTCTCCCCATTCTCGATTTAGTTCAACCAGCCATCACTGTCTCCCCTCAACGACAGAGACGATACGAGGCGTGTGAATAAATGCATTGTGTCAACGTCGTAGTGTAAAGAGCAAAGTTATTAAAACCAGACAGCTTCTGTGTCGCTTTGACGCCCCTGCTATTCTCGCCTCAGCCATGCAGGCAGGTATCAGTGTTGCAGAGGACAAAGAGACATCAATAAACCCAAAGACACAGACTGTTTAATGGAGGGTGATGGGGTTCGCTGTAAAATATGGGGGACATTTTTTCCGACGTTTTTTGCAAAGACAGTGGAGGGGAGCATCGAAAATCCCAGATGAGCATGCATAACTGATCCATGATAATGTGACTCAAGGTATACAGCACGCGTAAACTCGGCCAAGCAGAGCAGGTGTTCACACATTCATTTGATTAAGTGAGTTTAAATTTGATATCATGTTGGGTTTAAGCCATACATTCATCATCACCTTGACGAATCGGGTATTCAGGACCAGTGTCCCCGTGTGCCATTCTGTTTGTCTCCCGATAAACGTGCATAATGATTTTGTGCGCCCGCTCACCTTGTGTGATTTAAGATGTGCGACCCACTCACCTCGCAGTCATACAACTCGCTGAGCTGCTCGATGATCCACTCCTCCAGGACCAGTCTTTTCCGCAGCTCCTTCCTATCGTACTTGACCGTCACTTTGCCCTGTCTCCTCTGGACCGGGTCGTCGCCGGTGGAGATGGGGCCGGACCCCACGCAGCCAACTCCGGGCGCACCTTGGAAGAAGACGCGGCTAACGGCGGTTGGCAGCGGGGCGCTGGTCTCAGTGCTGGCGGCCGACATTGCGGGATGTTTGGGCTTCTTATTTAAGAAATGTGTGAGTGAGTGGAGACCGCTGTGTCGAGAGGAGAGACTGAGAGCTGCACAGCAGACAGGAGAATGGTGGGGAGCTTTTAAACAGCTGCTATTTAAAGCGCAGCGCCGGAGACAGCTGAGAAGGCGGAGCGTATACGCTGCAAGAAATGAGCATCTGAGGCGCTTGTCTCGTGTTCAAAATAAGATCGATTTCCATTTATTTATTTTAGGAAGAAAAACCATTTTTGTTTCTGTTGTGTGTGACCTTATGATATTTTCACACAGCCGGTAAAATATAGCTAGAATGTAAATGAATGTCAGCCAGATCGATTACAAGCATGATGAGTGTCAATTAAGTCAACTTTACCTGGACAAGAACAAGGTTGACTTGCTCAAATCTGAGGTATATAATTCAGATTTATGGAGTCTGCTCTGGTGGAAATGTTGAACTTGTTGTGTCAGAATAATAATCTGAATCCTGTCTCTCCATCTTTATTTGCGAGAACATAATTGGCGTTGTCGGCCGGATTCGAACCTGCGCGTGGCGTGAATTTACCAGTTTCCAGCACTATGTTTCGTCAAGGGACAAGCAGCCTAATTGTAAAACATGGCAAGACATGCCCATCCCTCGAATGCTAATATTTGTATCCATTGTTCTGCAATGGTTTGTATTATACTTCGAAAGATGACATCAGCAGTTTCTGAAGCTTGTTTTAGAAAGTACAAAAATATGTTTTAAGGTGTGTCAAAATCATTCCTTACGGTGGGGATTTTTTGGAGTGCGCTGGCCAAATTCCCTCAATGCTGCGCACTGGAGAGCGAGCAGATGCTCGAGAGCTTCAGCAGAGGGTCTTTCCCCATTCTTGCCAAGCTCTTCTGCCCCCTTGTGTTATCATTCATTGATTTGAATTACTTCTTTTATGTATTGTATGTGTGTTTTACATGTAAACAAAAAATGTTCACCTGAGACTCCAGCAAAGATTTCCGCCTGCAGGGAGAGTTCTTTGCGACACCTGCTGGATTTACCACATGCATACTGTATAAATCGTCAGATTCTGATCATATGAATACAGTATTTATTAAACATATGAAGACTGGTTATTTTCCTTCAAGGTATATGTTGCATCGACATCATTTGGCTCTATGTTTATCCTTACACATTTACAACCCATAGTATGAGTCGAGTTGACTGCATTGCCTGTTAGTGACACCATGAGGGTATAAAGTGATTAGTCAGAATGTGAACTTTACACACAGGGAGAGGTGGTGGGTTTTCTTTGCATAGAGCAGTAGCCTGTCACAGTTGAGCAGAGCTTCAAGTTTTAAGGAGGCGTTTCCAGCTCTGACTCAGCAAGAAAAAAAGAAAAAACATTTAACAAAATATTTTAAAAAAGGACAGATTAATACGGGGATCTGCACATCAGGTTTGCGCTCCGTCATGGCTCTCCTGTCGGTCCTCACGCCGGTCCTGGCGGTGGTCCTGTGCTTCGTGATCGGCTTCATGCTGGTGAGATCACGGGAGACAGAGACCACTTCCACGACCTCCTCTGGTAAAACTGAAGGGGCCACCAAAGCGGACTTTAGACCGTGGGTGGACCACGACCTCCAGGACGATACAGAAGACAAAGGGAAAGAGGACGGTAAGAGCTGAACACACTTTTATTTCACAGGCAGGTGGAAACAAAGTGTATGTAGGCCACAACCACCATCTCACAGTATAAACACATTTGGAACAATGTGAAAACCCTTTGTCAACAAGTGGGCTAAATGTATGCTGGATTCAACATATTCATTCCAATGCTCGGTTAATCAATAATGGCCTGCTGCCAGCATAGCGATAACAGAGAGCGTGACCTTTCCACATTTCCATTTGAAATCGTGCAATTTATGAAAGACTGCACGAAATGAATACACACAAATTGTTGACATTTTATGAAATGGTTGATCTACTTTGCAGATTCTGATGAAAACAAATAAATTCATATACCTTTAACTTGATTCCTCTGGGAAATTCACCAGCTAAGTAATTCAAATTAGCTCCCTTACCAACTGTAACGTGAAAGCGATAATTATGCATCAATAATTATAATCCAATAATATAATTACACTATTCTAAAGTGGGTCATTCTGTATAATGAGTACTTTTACTTTTTGTATTTTCATTATTTTTGATACTAGCTCTTTCACGAAAGTAACATTTTGAATAAAGAATGTTTCATTACAAAGGCAACATATTTGACTATTTTCGCTAGTGAACATTATCAACATTATGCTCACATGATGCATATTACAATACATGTGTATGATTCATCATATGAATACAAAATGGTTTCTGATTAATTATCAATTTAGCTATATAGATGACTTGAACTCTCCAAGAATATTGATTTGACCAATGCCCCAATTAACATCTAACAAGGAATTCCATTAGCAAAGCTGCTCAATGGTCCTGCTTTTGTGCCTCTCATTATTTTAGAGGATGGTGATTGGGTGGACAGCAATGAGGAGGAAGACGTTCTGCACGTGCCCTTCTCAGCACCAGGTTACCCGGAGGAAACGATGCTGGAGAGATCCAAGGATTTTTACACTCTGATGAACCAGCGGAGGACTGTTCGATTCATCAGTCCAGAGCCGGTCCCACGAGAAGTCATCAATAACGTCATCCTCACTGCAGGCAGGTGCAAATCTAAAGAGGGCAAATGGACCGCTTTTAATCCGCTATGAACCAAAATTGTAAAATAAAAAACAACTAATGTTTTGGTCTTTTTAGTTCCTTTCTGACTGCTCACCCCTCCTTCTTTTGGACAGGCACGGCCCCTAGTGGAGCCCACACAGAGCCCTGGACGTTTGTTGTGGTGTCAGACCCAGAGACCAAGCACCAGATCAGACAGATTGTGGAACAAGAGGAAGAGGTCAACTACCGTCAGAGGATGGGGGACAAGTGGGTCATTGATTTGGCCAAATTCAGGTGAGGACTTACTCCACACTGACACTGTACTAGACACTGTACTAGAACTATAACCGTACTGATATAATTCAGTCCCCATCCCCTTATCATAAATCCTAGCCTGACTTGCACAATGATTATCAGTCATTATGGACCAATAGACCTATATTTTCTAATTGCATTCTTATTCTTATTTGTTATACGGCTTAGGACCATGATGACACACAAACAGAACATACAATAATAACAAAATGACACACGTCTTCCCCTTTTTTCTCATGCAGGACAAACTGGATCAAGGAGTACTTGGATGTTGCGCCGTATCTAATCCTCGTCTTCAAACAAATCCATGGGATCCTACCAGATGGCAAGAAAATGACACATTACTACAACGAAATCAGTGTCTCCATATCGTGCGGCCTCCTGCTGGCTGCATTACAGGTAAGGAATAACATCACCCATTGAAATATAAATCAGCCAATCCCTGGTTTCTTTCAAACAAGTGCAACTATATGGATCTTCTCGAAGATGCATGCAATCCCTGATAAATTAACATCTGTTCTCTCTGTCCATATTCTAATCAGAACGTGGGTCTTGTCACCGTCACATCGACGCCCCTAAACTGCGGGCCCCAACTTCGGCTCCTCCTCAAACGGCCAGCCAATGAGAAGCTGTTGATGTTACTTCCTGTTGGTTACCCTGCTGGTGACGCCACAGTGCCGGATTTGAAACGCAAGCCTCTGGAGGATATTATGGTGCACATATAAAAGAATCAGTATGTGTGGAAAATACTGTATGTTTTGCTTTGCCCGCAGCTAAAAAACAATCAACAAAATATATACCTAATGTGATTAGAAATGTTTTAATTGTCTAATTTTTAAATACATAATTCATATTTTCATGAACATGTTTGCTCATTATCTTAATCATTCACGATTATGGTTGTAGAAACAGGTGTATAACCTTGTACATCAATATAGGATGAGATGTCACTGCATAATGGCCACAGTACACATGTTAAATAATTCAAATAAGCACAAGGTCAACTGCACTCTTAACAAACTGAGATCTAAATGGTTTCCAGCACTGCTGCCAAGAATAAAGTACAATCTGTCTTCAGTTGTTTGTTCTGGGCTTGCTTGTGTAATTCAATTTGTAACTAACTGAGCTGAAATGTAATGTCCTTGCGCATTGAATTTAGAGTTTGAGTAAAGGTTTTGTCTCATAATAATGACCACAGTACTTTGAAAAACATTGAAATAGCTATATGTTTGTACTTTATTAAAGCCACATAAATTATTATGACTGAGAATTAATTAATATATATTCATAGCATTATTTGTATTATATGGGTGCCACTAAATGTTTCCAGAGGGGGAACAGCTCCTCTCAAGGAGTTCTTGATGTTTGACATCTTTATTCTTTCAGCACATATTCAATATTATTATTATTCTGCAAAAGCATGACCCAGAGCCAAACAATCCAACACTAAATTAACATTGCAATGGTATCTCCCTCAATTAAAACAAATAAAATTAAAATAAAGTACTCATGCTGGGATTTTTGTGGGACCTCTCAGCTAGAATTCCATCTCCTTACACCAAACATGATTGAACAAGGTGTTCGCAAGTGAGAGAGTTGCAGAACCCGCCCTTGTTATTCTCAATGAAGTCATCAAGTAGATTTTTTCTTAACGACTTGCTTTAATCGAGCTCAAAAAGCCATTGCACGCCGATTCACACGTTATACCGCTAGGGGTCAGTAGCGCCACGGGGAAAGCGCTGAATAGCCCAGCGTAGAAGAGGAAGAAGAAGGGCAACATTGCGCATGCGTACACCACGTACACCGATGATCGGAGCTGTCTTGGCTGGATGCTAGCTGGCTAGCTAACGGTCTGTCAAGTCGCACACATTGGGCTAGAAGGGGGAAGCGCAGCGGTGGAGAAGAAGGGCGACTCGAGCGCCGCGACGAAATGGCCGGGCAACAGTTCCAGTACGACGACAGCGGCAATACCTTTTTCTATTTCCTCACGTCCTTCGTCGGACTCATTGTGGTCCCGGCTACATATTACCTCTGGCCCCGGGATCAGAATGCTGGTAAGGCCCGATGTCTGGCTCGGCGCTAACTCCGCGAGCTAACTCAAGACCATAGCTGGTTTAACGTGAAGTTTTGTCCTGTAACGTTTAAAGAATCACCAGTTGTCACTTCTGGTAATCTGGGAAGCTTCCTGCTTGACGCGGAAGGCTGTGCGACTTAACCCGACGTTACTTTAACTTGTAAACGTGAGCTAGCAGACGTTACAAAGATGATGCCCACGTCTCTCTTACTGTTCAGAGTTAGACTAACTACAAGTGGTAACCCAGTTAAACCACCAACTTTAACGTTTCTCTTGACGTCACATAAACGTAATGTTCGCCTTCTCCGCCGGGTTAAAAAAACGAGTTTAAGTGCTGGCGAGTTAAGCCAGAGCTTAAAACGCCAAAACCCAGCGTCACTCTCCCCCCGCTGCTTGTGGTTTTATTGACCTTATCCCGATGCGGTCTTATCGCAGCAGCGTTACAGCTATCTGTTTGTCAACAATCGAGCATATCTAACGTGGCTTATGTAACACATGCAAGCTAACTTTACTCAGCTGCTCTGCTGGGAATAGTTGAATGACAAGTCTCCATGGATGGGAGTTTGAAGATGTTGTTGACAGTTCAGGGTAGATTAAGTATTGCCTTTTTATAAACCAGGTTATCCCAGTTAACACCCCAGCGTTAACTGGTAAGAAATTAATACACATTCATTAATTCACATTTCTTAATTTATTTCAAGCTGAATGAAGGAAACGTACGCCTCTCCCTGCTTGGCTAACATATCCACATTAATGATATATTCTCTGTGAAAATGTCACCCGCCCCTGATTTTTAGATTCTTAACTTCAAGCACCAGTATTGTGGCCGGTATGATGATGGGAGTGTGTCAGTAATCACTCTCTCTCTCTGTTCATCCTCTTTCCAGAACAACAGCGTCTGAAGAGCCTCAGGAGGGTGCATGGCAGGTGTCTGTGGTATCGGCTCAGACTGACGAAGTCACAGCAGAGCATCATCCCAACACTAAAGTGAGTCCCATTACTTGGGTTTGTAGTTTTCTTTGTGAAGATCAAAATTATTTGTTGGCCCGAGACGACTTGGGTTGGTTATTCTTTTGAATCATTGGTAGTTATTTTTGGCACTATGTTATGTGTCATATGAGTCTCATTTAAATGTCTTGACATATAATTGGCCATAATTTGCTTGGCACGTTAATAACTTGGTGGTTTGCTCCATTCTCCTTTTTGTTGTCAAATGTCACATCACCTCTGTTGTTTGGGTGGGACCTGTCTGAGCTGTTTGCATCTAAGAACGCTCACTCGTCCTTCCATCTGGAGCTGTTCCTGATATCATACTGGTTCACTCAGTGTGTGACTGCAGCTGGACAGAGATGCTGTTACTGTTGTGTGAAGAAGCAAAGGCCACGCTGTCCACAGCGTAGGCAGCTTAGATGTGTGTATGGAGATGCTTGTATTTGGTCATGTTTGGCACAAGTTCGGCTTATGTGATTTTTCCTGTGTAAACCTCAAAGTGACGTGTGCTGTCGGTGTAAACACCGCGTTGCACTGTTTAACATTTCTCAGATCCTGAACCTGCTTTCTCTGTTTGTTTATTGGTTCCGTGTGTGTGGGTTAACGGAAAGGTGGGTTTTCAAGTGAGGTCACAGCGTCTCACTCGTTTTCTGTGACCGAAGCAGTTTGAAGCGTCCAGCCTGTATATCAGTATATCAGTATCAGGGGTCATCTCACGATCTGTTTCCCCCTTCACAACTCTCTCATAATGATGATGTTTATTATAGGAATCCATCATGTATTTTTTTCTGTTTGAGCCACAAACACAACTCAGGCCAGTGAGCGGTTGTCATGGCAACAGATGCTGCAGAGTAGGCCATAGGGTTTTGCCATTGTCATGGAAACAAGTTAAACTTCAATGCATAAGCAAACAACAACAATGCCAGAACATGTCCTGCTCCTCCGCTTGTATGTAGTGGATTCTGTAGTCTTTAAAATGACCTAATGGCCGTGGCTTTACATCCCGAAGGCTAGATGACATTGCAGATTGCTTCTGCATCCCGTCTGAAATCCAAACAGTTCTTAGAATTGAGAGCCAAGGCGTGCAAGTGTCTCGGGGAAAAAATGAGACAGGTCTGATGTTTTCTCTGGGGAGCACAGACGTGTGTGTGACATACTTTTCCTGTTTGTGTGTTGCCGTTTTCAGGAAAGCAGCCTTGTTGTTTGGCTGGGCTGTGTTCCTGCTGCTAGCCTACAAGGTGTCCAAGCTGGACAGAGAGTACCAGGAGTATAATCCATATGAAGTCCTCAACTTGGACCCGGTAAACACAAACACACACACACATACAAAATATAAAGTCTGCTGTATTCTACAAAGCCTCTAAAGTCCCCAAAGACACGTTTTATCTCGTGTGCACAAGATATTAGACCCATAACTTCTGAAGATGAAACACAAGATAAAAATACCATCTTTCATCACTTTTGAAATTCCACTGTGTTGTTTCTGTTACCTACACTATTATGTGGTGTGGAAATGAATTGCAAGTATAATTCTGTCCCCAGGGTGCATCGCTGTCAGAAATCAAGAAGCAATACCGTGTGCTGTCACTCAAATACCATCCTGACAAAGGTGGCGATGAGTCCACGTTCATGAGAATTGCCAAAGCCTATGCTGCGTAAGTGTCCTTCAGGTCTCGACTTTGTAAGCCAGACAGCAAGACCACATCTGCATTTTGTTTTTATTTCATCTTTATTTAATCCGGCAGTCACATTGAAATTATGATTTCTTCTCCAAGAGAGAACAATAAACATTCACAAGAGTACAATCGGCAAAATACAAACTGTACAGTACTACACAATAAACGGGTATTATAAACAATTACAAGAGTCAGTTATGTACTGTAGTTACGATATTTCAATTAGAGAAGAGATGTGAGGTCATTAGGAAAAGAGTTTAATAAATTCATATTTGCATATTAATCATTGTCATTTAAATATTGACTTTCAAATTGTTTTCCCAGTCTGACCAATGAACAATCGCGACTAAACTGGGAAACATACGGCAACCCGGATGGTCCAGGAGGTGAGTGAAGCTACCTTAAATCCCACACACTTGCACTCATGTGTGTTGCAACACCTTCTGTGCTCGATTCCAGCGAGTCAGCCTCTTGTGGTCATGAATGTGTTAAACAATGGACGATGAGCTGAAATACGGCAACCCATTTATTTCAGTGAGAGCCGAGCCCACGGTGAAAATGTTTCCCACTTTAACACACACTTCTAATGTGGCTTTTCATTATGCATGTTCACTCTGCTGCAATTATTGAATGAAATATTCATGTTGCTCACTTTTCTCTTAAACTTAAATAAAGAATGTTCAGGCATGATTCCTGGTAGATCAATACATTAATAGTCTATATGTATGAATTAAGTACTTGACAGATAAAAATAAATGATTTTATCAGTTAGTTAAGAACTTGAGTGCAAAACAGTTTCAAGTGAAATTATATAGCGAAAAATAGATATTTCCATATACACACAGTGTTCATCACATTGAGAGGTAAAGTGTGATGTAAATACAAAACCGCATTCTTAGAATGATATTCCCTCAAAATATTTGCCATGTTTGCCTCTTATGTCTGTCTCTTTTTCTAGCAACCAGCTTTGGTATTGCCCTGCCGGCCTGGATTGTTGACCAGAAGAACTCAATGCTGGTATATGTTTATTGATTATGTCAATGTCATTTTAACTGATAAACCGAACTTGATTTGCTTGAAATGTTCCGTATTATACGACCAGAGATCCGATTTCGTCAATATCCTGAAGAGTGTATTATATTTTGCTTTCTTCTGTAGGTGCTGTTGGTATATGGACTCGCCTTTATGGTCATCCTTCCTGTGGTTGTGGTAAGTCCTGTGCAATAGTGTGTATAAAACAATTGCCCTCTCTTCTTCTTGAGTTTCCTTATTTCTCACCTTTCTTTTATATTAATTTGTTTTTGTGCATCCATATCGTAGGGCACATGGTGGTACCGCTCCATCCGATACAGCGGAGACCAGATTCTCATCAACACCACGCAGCTCTTCATGCATTTCATGTACAAGACGCCCAACATGAACATGAAGCGTGAGTCTCCTTTCTTCTCATAATATACAACAAGACTTTGACCAGATACGACCACAGTTAAGCTAAACAAGCCGTAAAACTGGGATAAAATGACAAAACAGTCAGATAAGCAATGGATTCAGCTGTCGCCAGAAGTATTTCATTTATATATATATATATATATATATATATATATATATATATATAACTAGAGATGCACTGATTGCAATTATCTTGGCCAATTCCGATTAGCTCCTCTTTTATTAATTTTTTTGACTCATTCTGATTTTCACTAATTCTTCCTTCCAGGGTTGGCGATGGTGTTGACAGCAGCGTTTGAGTTTGACCCTCGCAGCAATAAAGACGCCACCATACGACCAACAGACAACATCGAAGTGCCACAGGTAATACCAAACATCAGTGCTTATGTATACGTGATGTGTGTGAACAACTTCAAGCTTGTCAAGATTTGCATCTGTGTGAGCAATTTAAAGGGAAACACTACAAGAAGGGCAGAGTATGTGCGTCATAAACAACCTCTCCTGTCTGTCTTGCAGTTGATCCGTGAGTTGGGGAATATCAACGTGAAGAAGAAGGAGCCTCCATTCTGCTATCCTTACAGTTTGAAGGCCAGGGTCTTGGTGCTTGCCCACCTGGCACGCATGGACGTATCAGAGGAGTTGGAGGAAGGTAGGACATTTAAATTCATAACGTTGTCTGCGTAGAAATATCAAGAAAATTATGTTTTGTGATGAGGTATTGAAATTACTGTTCTAAAAGCGACTCTAAAGAGGCCCATGTCCTTTGAAACACTGGTGTGTCTCACATGGTCACAAAACACAGTGGGTTAGCTTACACAGCTCCACGTCCGCCTTCTCCAAAGCAACACCAAGTGGTTTAGGAAGTGGTTCGTTGTTGGACCAAAAATGAGCAATCAAAACAATTGCACAAGCTGTTTGGAGTTGGAAGTCCCAAGATGTCCTCATGAATACACAACCCTACTACCCTGGTTGTATGTTTACACTCCTACACCGAGGTGATGTTACATGCTCAAAAGGGACATGCCGTTTAGAGTAGTTTCAGTGGTTTTCCAGCTGTTTGTGAACCGTAAGGAACACGGTCTTAGCAAGCTGTGATGTCTTGTAGAGCTGCAGAAGTTATTATAGGCACTGTGTATGTAAACACGCGTGTGAGACACTATTGCATGTTATCCGGACAGTGGAAAGGTTTCAATACATTTTTGAATTGGAGGACAATGAGCATTATCTGCAAAATAACACTATCTTTTTCAAAATATTTCCAAACAAAATGATACAATGAATGTTGTATGTATATTTCGGTTCCAGATCAGAGGTTTGTGGTGCGGAAGAGTCCAGCGCTGCTGCAGGAGATGATCAACGTGGGCTGTCAGCTTACTATGATGGCCAACAGCAGAGGAGGTACACACACACACACACACACACACACACACACATACACACACACACACACACACACACACACACACACACACTTAATGGGAGCAGAAGTTATCACTTTGAATAATATTCTCACAAGCCTCAACCCACATAACAACTTCTTTGATAATTTCGGCCATTGCCTCCAGGTTTCCATGCTCCTCGACTGGTAACCATAGAGAACTGCATGAAGCTGACCCAAATGATAGTGCAGGGTCTGCAGGAGTCAAAGTCCCCACTGTTGCAGCTGCCACACTTTGAGGAGGAGCACCTCCGGTACTGCATCTCGAAGAAGGTAACTACAGAGTGTCTTTACGTGCAGAGAGAGAGAGAGAAAAGATGAAGAACGGTTTCGGTCGTGCAATGGGTCAATGTATAATTTTCCATCTCTTCTCTAGTATAAAGTTCGGAGCCTCCAGGACCTGGTGAGCCTTAAGGACTCCGACAGGCGCAGCATGCTGCGTTTCTTGGGGGAGGAGAAGTACGACGAGGTCTTGGCTGTGCTGGGCAGCTTCCCTCACATCACCATGAGCACCAAACTGCAGGGTGAGTCCTAACATTCCCACTTCCATACAGACTTTGTTTGTCCACCAGCCGTCTGCGGCCGTAACCACCTTTAGTCTTTTACACCAGCGGTCCCCAACCTTTTTTGCGCCACGGTCCGGTTTCATCTAAGACAATATTTTCACGGACCGGCCTTCACGGTGTGGGCGATAAATATGACGTAATAAAATGATACAACCGGCATAAAGACAATTATAAAGTGCATACAAATACAACTCACCATTACGCCAAACTATTGGGAGCCCTGAGCTTGTTTCTGCGAGCCGGTCCCATCTCGGGGTGATGGGAGACAACGACACCCGACGTGTGTTCTCCATGTCCTGTCTACTGACTCTACTCCGTGACTTAAAACCCGCTCACAAAGACAGGATGTTGGAAATGGAAGCAGGGCTTTCAGGGCTTTTTTGGCAATCTCTGAATATTCTTCCTTGATTTTAATCCAGAACACCGGCAGAGTTGAAATGTATTTTAAAATTTCATTTTTGGTGTAACGTACAGACGGACGTATCCGGTCATTTTTCAAAATAAAACATCTTTCTGACTCTTTTTTTTTTTTTTTTTTTTTTTTTTTTTTCTCCCTAAATTTCTTTCATTAATTCTTTCTGTGGTTGGGGATCGCTGTTTTACACAATAACTGAAGACGTCACTTAAGTATTAGAGAAAGATGTATAACATTAGGAGTAACGGCTCAAATAAATAGTTTTGGGCCGCACACAAATGTATGAGTCCAGTTTCTCTGGAAATGAGTCAGACAAACTCTTGCATGCAGTTTTGAAAAAGTGTGACGTGGTCCATCTTACCGTGACCACAAAAATATTGTAGAACTACACAGATGCTTCAGTTTTGTCAAACCTTTGGTTGTTGAAAGATGTATTTCTTTTTCTTTGCAGTCCTTGATGATGAAGACAGCAATAACATCACAGCAGGGTCCATTGTTACAGTAACTGTCACCTTAACCAGAAAACGGATGGCGGTAAGGACTTGTTTGCATTTGGTTAAACACTGACACTATCCTATCAACGAGTTACTAGAAATCTGGGACTAATGGATTTTGTTTGTTGCTTTGGAGATGCATTTCCGCGGATGGCCACTAGAGTGTACTGTTGACTGCATGCATTGTTGAACAGCATGAATGAACTTTCCTGTGAACTGTGTTTGCAGGAGGTGTTTGAAAAGGAACAGGACTCATCACCGTGTCTAACAGAGGAGGCCGCCACTACAGAGGAAGCAGTAAGGATAACACACACACACACACACACACACACACACACACACACACACACACACACACACACACACTCTCTCTCTCACACGTCATCTCTAACCCATTTAGACCACACATTCCCTCTGTGTACCTAAAGTGTGTACCTAACCTCATTTTCTATGTGTCAAGCAGGGAGACTCGAGTAAAACCAAAACAAAAGTGTGGCAGAACAAGAATAAAGCTGCTAAAAAGACAACCAAGTCAAAGAAGAAAAAATTAACCAAGAAGAAGGCCACTCCTGCTACACCTGCACCTGCTCCTGCTCCTGCACCTGCTAAAACCAAGCAGGCCAATGGCAACGTGGCCGGAAATGTACGTGTCCAATCATAGCTGAATAACATGTATTCATTTCCTTATTATTATAATTTTTTCTTTTTTCTTTTTTAAAACCGTTGCCGTGTGCATCATATAACCCTGGTATCAATGTTGATGTCACAGGAAGTTGTTGCAGCACCAGCACCAGCTGCTGCTGCTGCTGCATCAGCATCAGCATCAGCATCAGCAGTAGTAGTGAAGGAGGAAGAAGAGGACGTCTCAGACAAGGGCAGCGAGTCGGACGA
The DNA here is from genome assembly GCA_038501785.1 of Myoxocephalus aenaeus. NCBI lineage: Eukaryota > Metazoa > Chordata > Actinopteri > Perciformes > Cottidae > Myoxocephalus > Myoxocephalus aenaeus. The sequence goes on from JBAMJR010000091.1 coordinate 3,071,375, forward strand.
GGGCGAGGCCAACAAGGACTCTCCAAGCGAGAGAGACGAAGACAGCGACAAGCAGAGCGACACGGAGGTGGACGAGATCGCCGGCGACGATGAAGAGGTCAGAGAACTTTAAAGGGGGACGTATGTCCATATCAGTGGCCAGGCTGGAGCCTGTTTCAGTCTTAATACTTTCAATATTTAAAAGCACAAAAATGCAGCGCTCAGTCCACGTATTGCCCTGAACACAAGATGACCCTGATATCTTAGTTCAAGCCAATGAATGTAAAGGAAATGAAACGCTGCTCGTCGATGTACCAAAACCTAATCCTCCACTCTTTTGCACCCGCCCGTCAGGAGTGGGAGGCGTTGCAGCAAAGCATCCAGCGGCGAGAGCGGGCTCTGCTGGAGACCAAGTCGAAGGTGACGCACCCCGTCTACAGCATCTACTTCCCTGAGGAGAAGCACGAGTGGTGGTGGCTCTACATCGCCGACCGCCGAGACCAGACCCTCGTCTCCATGCCCTACCACGTCTGCACGTTAAAAGACACGGAAGAGGTGGGTTTACATAACAAGTATATAAAATGGCATATCATATTTTCTCAGTGTCCGTAGTGCAATTTTCAATTTCATTGTTGTCCTAACAAACTGACAAAAGCCCAAATATACGATGATATTAAACGGATAAAAAGCCCCAAATCCTCACATTTGAGAAGCTAGAACCAGCCAAGATTTGGCATTTGTTTAAATCACTTAAACCATTAATTGATTATTGAAATATACTACTATAAAGGTGTTGGTATGTATTATACTAAAATACATCAAGGCTGTATTGTGGCTTATGCTTGAATCCGTCTGGAGTAGACGGGCCTTAGTGTGTGTGTGTGTGTTCGTGTGTGTGTGTGTGTGTGTGTGTGTGTTCGTGTTTTTTGTTTCTACTGCACCATAGCCCCTCACATGTCCTGTTGCTAGGCAACCCTTTGCACTTTTGTCGTTATTTCCTCAGAGGAGGGTCTGCAGACATGTATGCGTGTTTGTTTTGCCCCCTCTGATCCCGACGTTCTCCGCCAAACAATGATCACTGACAGCGAGGCCAAAGCCTAATGGGGCCCGTGTAAAGTCTGCACCACCAGGAATGTAATGGCTCGAGCGGACCCACCCATACTCAGCGGCTCCCTGTCTAGCAATCAATTAGTCTGTCACTTCAACAGTTCCTGCTGTTGTTTGTGTTGTGTGGCTGCTTTGACGCTGGGTGTTTTGACAGGCATGTTTTTGTTGGTGGGGAGGGCAGGAGATCATCCAAAAACCCAGGGCGACGCTGTATTCACGGCTCATTCGCCGCTCACCCGCTGAATAATAATTAGCCTCATTGTGCTGATAATTAGATGTTTGCCATATGTAATTGCACGGCATAGCAATCACAGCCTGAGGTACTGCTGGTCTGATATTTACAGTTGGACCCCATCATCATGTCATATCCATTTTATTCATTCAGCCGAATATCACAAATTACTCATTTGCCTCAAGGTGCTTTAAATTGCGTACAGCGTAGGACTTCCTCCCTGAGAGGGTTCATATGTGCTCAGCCATCGCACTGCGTCCCTCTGCAGCTCCACGAGTGTGCGTCATCATCATTATCGGATTGTCTTTCTAATAAGTTTACCATCTTCTGTTTTAAGTGTTTTGTCCTTTTCAGGTTTGCCTCCTTCCGTTGAACCTTCTTAACAGCTGACGACTGTCACCCTGTTTCTTTATCTGGTGGATATTTTAGTGTGGACATCAACAGTAACCATCGAGCCACAATGTAGCATCGCCACACACTTTACTGTAACACTATACCTAGTGCATCGAGCAATTATGGCCCTTCCAGTCACACAGTTATGTGACTGCACTTAGAGAGTGCTCCTGTGATTAGGTTTGACAGCTGTTTGTGTGTGCGTGTTGTTCTCCAGGTGGAGCTGAAGTTTCCAGCCCCCTCCAAGACGGGCAACTACCAATATTCTATCATCCTTCGCTCTGATTCCTTCCTGGGACTGGACCAGATCAGGCCACTCAAGGTGACAAGAAAGCTCTGTGTGTGTGTGTGTGTGTGTGTGAGTGTGAGTGAGTGAGAGCTTGTGTGGAGGAAGTTGGCTGAGATAATAGCCACCCACCCACCCACTGGCCACAGCCAAAATGTACCAGCAGCTCGCTGAACAATGGTGTTAATTGCTTCCAAGGTGTTGGGAATACGGGGATTTGTTACAAGCCAAACAGAGCATGAATTGTACTGTTATTTATTCATTCATTCCAACACCTGATAGACATTTAGAGAGAGAGCGCCCTTGTGGCGTGATCAGTCCAGAAATAGACGAGTTTCACTGATTCTGAGAATGTATCTTAAAAGGCTTTAATCTTTTTAATGTAATGTGTAAGGTTGGCCACTGTTCATACAGCTATGTGTGTTTTATTCATTAAGACAAAGTGACTACACAGTCTCTGCTGCATATTCAGTTTGCAGTTAAAAATTTGATTTGACTGTCAATCTAATGTATTAAACATTACCGCGCAAGACCTTTTTCATGGTGCATTTATGCGCACATACATATGGCAGCAAAAGAGATGATTGAAGAGGAATGTGGACCTAATCTAGACAATTTGAGTAGTGCCTCCAAGTTTCGTCTCGGTCTCGCCACACAATTCTGAAAATCCGTTATTTCTTGGTGACACCGGAGAACATAAATATACGCAATAGAAGCATTTATGTGCTGCACGGTTTGCTTTCTGTCACTAGTGTTCGATTTCCCCAGGTAGGTCCATGTAACGCTGACGATGATGTCCAATGAATGAGTTACCTGCCCCGTCTGTATGATTGTATGACGTCATGTTTACAGCTCTTGGTTTGTTTGTAAAAAGTCAGCGTGAACCTGACCAGAACTAAAAGGCAGCAATGTATCGATGATCCATGTATGATTCTGCTTTGTAGCGCTTAACGACTCGAGAGTTGGGTGTGCCGCTGTGAATTGACTAAACCTGTAAATCTTTTGTGCCGTGCTAGCTGGAGGTCCACGAGGCCAAGGCCATGTTGGACAACCACCCACAGTGGGACATCCCCGACACGGAGGAGGAGGATGAGGAGCAGGAGGACAGCGACGGCATTGAGGAGAGTGAGGACGACGAAGAGGACAACGACTGATGACGAATACACACACGCTCAGCCCCGCCCCCTCTCCGATGGACTGGCCACCCACCCACTCCTAACCCCATAACGGCACCCAAGAGCAGCGAACGAGGAGCATCCAAGCTGTGCCCACCACACACACACACACACACACACACACACAGAATCACCGGGGACAGGTTATACACACAGAACCCTCCTTCTTCTCTTCCATTTTATCTTTACATGGACTGTGACCCCGGCCCTCCACTTTCCCCCTTTTCTACAGAGACTTGTTCATTAACTTTCCGTTGCTGGCGGAAGAGAATTCTGTGAATACTTACCCAGGCCCGTGTGTGTGTGTGTGTGTGTGTGTGTGTGTGTGTGTGTGTGTGTGTGTGTGTGTGTGTGTACGCGAGAGTGTGAGCGGATAGTGTGCGTTTGTATCCTTGTATGTGTTTGTAAAGGTATGAAAGATTGACACACTGTGGACTGGAGGACCTATTACCTGGGCTCTTTTCTTCTTTTCTTGAGGGGGAGTGGGAAATGTACAACAGCTAATTCCGTTTGCAAAATTAACAGAAACCCATGACCTCCGTATGGACTTCATGACATCGCTCTCGCTCCTAATTTTTAAAATCACTCTGCACCGATGTTTTCCACACCAATGATACTTTCTATTGTACAATTAAAAACTGCAGAAGTGTGAGCGTTGGCCCTATTTGTCGGGGATCACATCAACCATTGGGACGTTTGCTCCTCTCAGCGCACAGGAGCACCGTTGAGTCTCTTCAGGGTTTTTGTTTTTTATTTTGTATTTTTTTCCGCTGTCAAACCAGCGAGTCACTTGTATGTACTTATACTCACTGTATGTTTCAGGGGATGTCTGCGGATAGACGCTGATCTCCACGCAGTTCCGTTAATTATGCTTGTTCTGCCCCTGTGAGCCGCGTCAGACTGGGTTTTTCAGAAAGAGATGACTGTTGGTTGAAAGCAGATGATTCCTGAAATGAATTGGCCTCGCGTATAATGGGGGAAATGGCATAACTTCCAGTGTTACAATTTTTTTAAATTATTGAGTAGTCTTCTTGTCCATATACTACATACAAGTTGTGAGTTTCAGTCTTTTTAAGGGGGCTCAGATACTGATATATACATATATATCTATCTATCTTTGTGACATTTCAGAGAAGCGACTTCCTTTCTCTTCAACCTTTTCTTTTTTCCTTTTACAATTGTAGCACATTCCAGTGTATACTCATTGTCCGAAAAGGCCTTATGAATACAACTGAAATACCACAACACACAAGTCCTTGGGTGCTATGCACCAGTGGTTCTTGGGAGAGCAGAGAAAAAGGTTTTTCCATGTGTGTTTTGTACCAGTATTTTTCATTTATTTTGATTTAGAGTTAGTCTCTTTATAGTAAACTACCGCTCCATCGTCTTGGAATACATATCGGGAATCGTTCCAGGACAAAACCTCTCATAAGTACAGTTTCGTGGGAAAGTCTTTCTTTGAAAGGGGATTGGCAGTCGTACGTGACGTGTGCTTGGCCCTGTGTCAAAGGGATCGGAGCGCATAGCACTCGTGATCTGGATAGTGTCTCCAACAAAAACAAACCTGTTGAAACTAACTTTAGGGTAAGACTAAGCATATCCTGTAGAACGAGCTTCATTTTGTAATTACAACTGCCATTTCTGAAGGAAAAGTTTTTCTCCCACCACATCATCTCAAGGAGTTTTTTTTCTTCTGTTTAGCGATTTCTGGCTATCCAAAAGAATCCATTTTCATTTAAACTTAGTTTTTTGTTATAACAAATGTAACAAATTGTCTTGTTTTGTTCCAATTTATATTTTTTCCTTTTTTCGGCTAGATTCCAGTACAAAAAAGAAAAGAAAATCCGAGCGTCCTTGTGCAGCTCTGGGGGCTTCATTCAGATAGGGGTATGCATCCTTGTGGGCACGCTCTCCGAACACCACATAGGTTACTCGCAAAGACATGTGCTCACTACACCCTCCTGTAATTGCGTTCAAAGCAGGTAATTATGTACGCTGAGTATTTATCGCTCTGCAATAGAATGTAGCATCATTGATTTTCGCTGTGTGGAAGAATAAAAACAAACAATAAAAGCTGCAGTGAGGTTAAATACGACACCATCTCTCCCGTGGCAGACCTTGTCCAGGCGACTGGCCAGCAGGCCGCCTCCGTTTGGACAAACTACCCAATGACTAATCTATCTGCCACTTTTGTTTACAAAGGAACTGTCATTGTAAATGGAAAAATATATTATTTGTATTTAAAATCATTTCAAATAAAAAACTTTTAAATGAGATGGTAATATTGTGTGCAGCCTCCCTTTGCCAAGATAACAGCGCTGAGTCTTCTCCTATAAGCGTGATGAGGTTGGTTAATACGAGTGCCGTGCAATGAGAAAATAAGCTAATAGGGAAAAATAATTATACATGTAGTGTATTTGTGAAAAACAATTACCGGTACATTATAAAATAGCTATAAGCTATAGCTTTTAATTATAAAAAATATATATAAAAATCTTTTTAAAATTACTAAATTAAATTATAAAATAGCTATAACTTTGTGATTAGGCCAGCAGAGAAGGCTTAGCAGGCCCTGACGGCCCACCACTGGTTAACACATGGCCCTGGATCTGAGACCATTCCTTCATGCAGAATCTCTCCAGATCCTTCAGATTCCGAGGTCGACGCTTGTGGACTCTCCTCTTCAGCTCATCCCACAGATTTCCTATGGGGTTTAGGCCGTGGGACTGTGATGGCCATGGCAAAACCTTTATTCTGTGGTCAGTGAACCATTTCTGTGTAGATTTTGAGGTGTACTTCGGATCATTGTCCTGCTGGAAGGTCCAACCACGGCCCATTTTAAGCTTCCTGGCAGAGGCTGTGGTTTTCAATTAATATCTGCTGGTATTTGATGGAGTCCATGATACCATGTATCCTAACAAGATGTCCAGGGCCTTTGGAAGAAAAACAGCCCCACAACATCAAAGATCCGCCACCATACTTCACACCATATCGTTCTGTCTACGCCAAACCCACCTTTGATGTTTGTTGCCAAAAAGCTCTATTTGGTCTCATCTGACCATATAACCCGGTCCCATTGACAGTCCCAGTAACATTTGGCAAAGGCGCTTTAGTTTGTTGTTGATTGAGAGCAGAGGATTTTTTCTGGCAACCCTTTCTGACCCCAAGACTCAACTAACCTCTGCAATTCTCTGTGATGGGGATCCTTGGAGATTCTTTTGCCAGTCGAACCATCCTCCTCACGGTGCGTGGGGTCAATGTGCACACACGTCCTCTTCCAGACTGATTCTTAACATCTCCTGTCGCTTTAAACTTCTTAATTATTGCCGTGACAGTGGAAATGGGTATTTTCAACTGTTTAGAGATTTTCTTATATCCATTTTCTGATTTGTGCAGCTCAACAACTTTTCGTTGCAGATACTCACTGTTTTCTCGGGTCTTTCCCATAGTGATGAATGACAAAGGGAATTTGGCTTGTGTTACCTCATAGTTATACCCCAGTCGAACAGGAAGTCATGGTTGACCACGTAAGAGTTCCTAATCAAACAGGTGAACTTAAAAATGTAAAATATGACTGGAAATATACTTCAGTTAGATTTTAATCATGAGATTTTCTCGGGGTGCCAATAATTGTGGCACACATGTTTAAGAGAAACATATTTATTTATTGTCCAAAAAAAAAAAAAGTTTCTTTCAAAAGTTTTACTTCAATGAAAAGGTACGATTGTTTTCAATATTTTGAGTGAAAGACCAAGAGGATAAATAGCAAAAACTCGTTTCCTCTTCATGTGAACAGGTGCGGGAATTCCCTGTCGGTATGTTTTTGCACATTTGAGGTCAGTTTCTCGAGATAACATCACGATTTGACTACTGTCCTCCAAAGATATCTTCAGTGGCGGCTGGTGGATTTTTTTTGGGTGGGGCCAGCCAATCAATTTCAGCAAAAATCCTAGTATGATTCAATGCAAAAAAGGTATAAAAAACACATTACTACTTTGCAGTTGAATATTTAAACATTTATTCCAACACTAACATAAGGATATTATTCATACAATTCAGTATTTTTTCTATATATATATAAATAAATAAATACACACACACACACACACACACACACACACACAGTCTAATAGAACAAGTTTATATTTTAACATTCCCCATATGAACCTTGTTTGTTGGGGAAACACAAATCAGTGTGGTGAGGAAACCTGCATGTTTTTAATGAGACAGATTATTTGTAAAGAAACTTTGCTCTTCTGTCCTTCTGAGTGGCAAACCTCTCATATTACCTTCTTATTGAAGTCAGGCATGTCCCTGACAAGTTTCTTCTCCATGAGAGCGTAGCCAGAGCATTAAGGCGATCCTGTGTCATGGTGTTTCTCAGGAAGGTCTTGATCCTCTTCAAAGTACAGAAACACCGCTCGGATTCAGCTGTTGTCACGCGTGTGGTGATGAGGATCCTGAGAAGACTGACAGTCTCTGTGAAGAGGAGAACCGCTCCTTGGCTTCATCAGGATGGCATCACATACCTGTAAAAGATAAATCAACTTACATTATCAATAAAGCTATTTTGATGAAAGTGATTCTGATTGAACACTTATGTCAAAGTCAAGTATTTCTACAATACAATGTATGTAAAATCTTACAAATAACTTTAGATGATGGGAAATTATAACTACATCATCAGAATGTATCAGACGGTCAGTTACCAGCGTGTCCTCCCTTTCAGAAAACAGTCCACTATGTTATTGAATAGTTGCCAACTTGCCATCTTCAAAAACAACTAGGCCTCTTCTAGACATTGACTTGGTGGACACCTGAATAAGCATGTTATTAACTACCCGCACTTTTAAAATATTTAAACAAATATCATTGTGATGTTTTCTATCATATTCGTTCACTTTGATGACTATGCCCATTTAGGCTTTTACAGACTGTTGGACGTGAGCAACTTATCACTCCCTCCAGGAAATACACGACCCCTTGGTTCTTCTGTTACTGATGGATTTATTCTTAACGTGCGCCTCAGTCAACACACGTCATCAATCCACCGTCCAACTGTTTAATTACATTTCAACAGACAAAACAAGTTGGCGTTCACCTTACACAGTAAACTGTTTGCACGTAAATATGCGCGACGAATCATTAACATAACAACATACCTCGCTGCTGCACACAACTGAGAGGGAGATGGTCCACTTGGATAACAATATACTTCGACAAATCAACACTTTGTTGTCACTTTAACTTATATCTTTTAAACTAGCTTTTAGCGGAGTAAAAACTTCTACCGCGGCACATGTTTCCAGGAGCTTGTCACAACTAAAAGTGTCCCAACACAAAGATAGGACGTAAAGATGGTTCCTATCACATGTAAATACGAGACGTTAGCTTGCTTATTGTGTGTTTATTCGCTAACAACAGAACAGGCTACTGTGGGCCGTAGCCTAGCCCAGAACAACAGTCAAAACCTCTTAGCATGCTTCACTCTGCTCCCGGTCATAGCCTCCTCTCCACGGGCTCCACAACAACAACAACAACATCCCACCTCACTCGCTCTGCCGATCACAGGTAGCTCATAGGTAGACAAGCTACAAGCTACACAGCCCATGAGACATTCACTGACCTCCTGAACCCAGTAATTACAATAAACAGTAATCTTATCTAGAACAACTTCTTCCTGTAAACACAATAACACTTTAAACATAACAGGTTAACATGACATGTCACTCAGTCCGTTACAGTATAGTTTAATACCTTTAATGAAGCAGGGTCGATGTTCCTCTTCTGCAGCTGGTTGAATAGCATGTCCACATTTGGGATGATGTTGTTCCGTCTGTAACTAAACAACCGTTTTCTCTTTGTGTAGCAGTGCTAGCGGGCTAACGTTAGTCCGCTAGCTAACGGTAGCACGTTAGCTCCCTCCCCGTCGCCGCTGCTTAGTTCCGGAGGGCAATGTCGGGAATAAAGCTGCACTGTGGCTCCCCTCATTACAGCAGCCCGTCATAAGCGCTGGAGCGATGGTGTCCGCGGCGTTCTGGATAGTGATGTACCGTTAGCGCCGATGTAGCTTAGCATGAGCATCAGCTGGAAATATCAGTTGACTCTTCTCGTCCACTTGGCGATACAAATCAGCGTTCTTTACTTCCACCAGAATGTAATTAAGCAATAAGGTACGAGAGGCAGTACTGTGTCGTGCAATAATGTACTGTTCAAGGGAGTTGTTAGGCCCGACGCGCAGCGGAGGGCCGGCAAACCCTTGAACTGTACATTATTGTAGACACAGTACTGCCTCGAGTACCTTATTGCTTTTATAATACGGGTACCTGCGATTTTATAAATAGTAATGTAAGCTGCCTTTCAGCACAAAATAGTTGTAGCCGGCAAAACGTTGTGTATCGCATTTCAGCGGCAGAGAAAATAGTCCCGGGACGCACGGGACGCACATACGGGACTATAAAACGGACGAGCTGGTCAGTAAATCTGCGATTTACTGACCAGCCCGGTTGAAAGCAGGGTGGAGGATGACGCTCAGCCACCGATGTAAAGAAGTGCTCTCGCTGCTTCTGTCCGTCTTTTCTCCGTCATTCTTCTCCTCCATGATGTTTAGAGAACTCGCCTCGCGTCGGGAAATTATCGACGTAATTATCTCTCACTGGAAATTATCAGGATTTTGTGATCAAACCCTTTTCATTCCTCATCTTTAGGTTAGGGAGGAAGTGACGTGTGTGTTGTCGTTCGTTATGCTAGTGTGGGGGACGCTACGTGAGCTTGTTAGCTGTTCCGTTTGAGCTAACTTACTGTCAGCGAAGAGCCCCGTTGCAATACTGTGAACACTCAAGCAATAAACCTGCAAGTTAAGGAAACCAACGTCTGCGAGTCGTTACTGCAGACGTGACAATATCAAAGTTTACACCAAACATGTTTCGTAACTGTCAAGCTTGAAATGACAACTAACGGTCGCGCAATTTAAATCTACCTGTTATTTTAAGTGCGCACTGATATGGAACGCTCTAAATGTAAACAGGCTGTACAGTACTTTATGGCTGAATAAACTACACCCCGTGACTCACTCTCAACCAATCAGAATGCTTGATTTGATCTACCCGTATTATAATCCCTTATAACCAACAGCAGCATGCAGTCCAAGTCTTGGAGGAGAGATTTGATTTAGTTAGGCTTGAGTCTTAGGGCTCCATTGTCATGACGTTAAAATGGCGCTGAGAGACATGCACGAGAATACAAGCGAAGAGAACGAGAACACGCGAGATGAGAACGAGAGACTAGCTGTGAACGCGCACCCGGGGCCTGGCCCCGCAGAAGTCCTTTTTAGGGCGCGGATTGGATAAATGATATGTCCATCATTTATATCTTTAGTCAGTGATTGGCTAAACTGCGTATTAGACCCGACTTTCTTTGGCCAAATGCTTCGGGGCCCCAGCATGTGCCTCAGAGCAGAGAGGACGAGCAGGAAAAGCAGATATTTAGCGCAGATATCCTATTTTACAAATATTACTGGGTACATTCCATAGCTCAAACACATAAATATTGACAATTAGTATAAGTTATTAATATTTTTATAATTTTTTTATAATTAAAATTATAAATAATGTTTTTTTTCCTTCTTTTTTTTTTCTGGCTCAAGGTGGGTGGGGCCAGGCCCCGCGGCCCTCTATTGGCCGGCCGCCACTGGATATCTTAATGCCGTTAACGCAAGAGGCTGAATCAAATGCAAAAAAATATATAAAATAAAATAAATGGAAGAAAATTTAAATAGTTAGCATATCTGTAAAATACGAAATAAATCACAATTTATTATTATTTAAAAAAAGACTTCAACTCAAACACTCAAAGTGTTTCTGGGTTATCCAAAAGGGGGCTGAACCTCTTCAGCTTGAGTGCTCCAGTTTTATTTACCGTGCCGTCTCTGCTCTCTGTCTGAACCGGGGCAGGTAAATGAGAAGCAGGCTCAGAGCCGCGCAGGGGAGCCTCCTTACCGACGGCCCCGGGGGGAACCACTCGGTCGCACGTCCCCCCCTCAACTTGCGCCCGTTGCGGACGTTAAATAAAATCCTCCTATCGGCGTTGGGAAGGTCAAGCCGCGGCTCCAGACTCCAGACCTCCAGGTGCTCACGGTGCCCGACGCGCCACCGCAGGGGCGGGACCCGGACTGACCCGTGCCGAAAGTCCCCCGGTGCTCCCCGTCGCCTCTGCTGCTACACGCGCCGGCTCGCCGTCTGCACGCGCACCGCCTGCTGTGGAGGGGTATGGATTCCCGCCGTTGAATCGACCCTTCGAGAGATAGGTAATGAACCACGGACTCGACCCCCCCCCCCCCCCCCCCCCAAAAAACAAAAAAAACAACAACTTGAAGGCATCTCTTACCCTAATATCATTCTCAGATTATTGTGATCGCAGACTATTTATGTGAGACTATTGGAGAAGTCTAACCTACAACAAGGTCACACTAAACTCACCTCGGTCCCTGTTGAGTCTGTGATGATCTATACAGAGATGCCATATCCTGCCTGCTGATGACATGATGCTACTTCACACATGCTTGTTCCTGGAGGACCTAACACAGCAATTTATATTAGAAAAGATAAAATACTAAACTCATCTTTGATTTCATATGCTCTATGTAGGATATTGTTAGGGATCCTTAGGGATAAATGTGATTGTCATCACATTTATTATTTTCTCACGACACACCCATAAAGTTAATTGCAGCGATGCATGCCTTTGATCAATCATCTGTAGCCTAAAGCAGGTTATGCACACAAGTGCTTTTTATTTTTTTAAGATTGCAATGGTCTGTTCATATTGTATTCGGAAAGTTACATATTGACCCCGCCCTCAAACCAGACACAATTAGCTTGAGGCCACAATGAAAACATGCGGGGGTGGAGGTGTTCGTGCAAGCATGCAAATAGTAAAGAAAACTGCACCAGCTCTTCTTTCTTCTCAGCGGAAACAAATAGGTCTTTGTGTGTTTGGGGTTTAAAGCCTGGTCAGTGTATCTACAAATAAAAGTTGAATAAATGGTTGGACTTTTGCAGAAGGACTGCATTTCAAATACAAAAAAAAAATAGTACACGCAGACTTCATGCAGTGGGTTTAAGTTTTATTTTTTTGTTTGTTATCCATTGTTTTCACATTTCCTTGTATGAAAAATACTGGATAGAGGCAGCGGAGCTAAAAAGGCCTGAGATTAAAAGTTATATCTCAGAGGAAGTTTATAATCAATTTTTTTCAGCTATACCAAATCCACTCTCTGCTGTGTTTTTGGTTTCAGATTGTGCTCTGCATAAATCTAATTGAATCTTCTGACTTAATTGCTTATTTCTAATGCACTTCTGGAGACTGTTATGAAAACGTAACTGCAGAGTAGCCAACAGATGTTGCTGTTGTGGCACAGTTTGTTTTGAGCCTTGATCCTCTTTTCAAGGCGGTGTTTGAGAGCGCTTTTTAATAAAGAAAAGACAGCCAGCATTGAATTGCAGAGGGAAATATACAGGGGGGCCACGTTATTGGTGCTTTCACACTGACTGCATGAATCTAAGTGAAGAGACGTCCACGCCTAACACACACACACACACACACACACACACACACACACGCACACACACACACACACACACACACACACACACACACACACACACACACACGGTGTTGTGCAGAAGAAGGTCGGCGTTCACAATGAGGCGGCAGATACACTTTTATAAATATAAAGAGCTGCGTAACGGAAAGCAGAACGCTGGGAGATTCTCTGCAGGTATTGTGCCCAGAATTCTGCTTTTTGACCCTCAAATATATTGCACAAGGACCAGGGCCGGCTCTAGCCCTTTGGTTGCCCTAGGCGAGATTGAGTTTTGCCCCCCCCCCCCCCCCCCCCCCCCCCCCACAGACACACACAATACTTTACATCACTGAAGAGACCTATATTAACTTAACTGCTTTACTTTGCATAGCAGTTTTTCACCCACTTATAATACTACTATTCTACATTGCAGTTCAACAATAAATGATGCATGGACAACAAACACCAGAATAGTTTCAGAACATTTTCTTTTTTATTATTTTAAATAATTTATTACACACTCAAAGTTAGGATTAAATTAACTCCATAAACTGTGCAAAACACTTTTTTTTCAAATATGTTTCTTGAACGAACCTCAAAACATGATACAAGCTGTATAGGGAATGACTATGGTTAACAAGATTTGACAGGTTTGACAGTTTTTTTTCCCTTACACACAAACACAGAGGGCTGGCCAGTCAGCAGGATCTATAGGTTCTCCCTGGATATCAGGAATTGCGGAGGGTGAGGTGTCTGCAGGCGGCAGTGTAGTTTCACTGGTGCCCTGAGTGCTTGATGTGGTCCTGGATGTCCCTTCACCTTCACCTGTATTAAAGCAAATTGTATAGCCAGACAAGCGGTGTTTAATATAATAAGTGAAATGATCATGAATGTGGTTGAACTTCTTTAAGAAAACAAGCTATTGTATTTAATACATGCTAACATGTTTCTATTGTACTTATGGAGTATGGATGTGGCTTGAATAAATACTATTAAATAGACTCACCTGATGCAGGCTGTGTGTTCCTGGCCTGTGTGTTACTGGCCCCTTGAGTACTACTGGATGTCCCTTCTCCTGCAGCTGTATTTAAACACAGAGTTCATCCATGCTGTTCGTTACACAATTGCATTTGGTCATTTCTATCATCCTACCACATAGTTGCATTGTACAAATACATTTTATCTGACCATGTAACTTGTAGTAGATAAATTACAATTACTGCCACCACTGCTACAAGGCTAAATAATGCTAGTGATTACAATTAGTAGTATTAATGTGATGTGATTATGAAAGTAATAATTGATAATAATAATAATAATAATAATAATAATAACAATAACAAAAACAGCAACAATAGTACTAGTTGTGTAGGCTACTTACAAAGTTCAGAGGGAGGCGAATCAGGCGTCCTTTCTCCAGCAGGTGCCGGCCTCTGAAAACATTGCCTGAGTGCATCTGGCCAATTTAAAACAAAAATAAAAACAAAACAAAAGACACATATACATTTTAGTATATTCCTGGGGAGGAACTGTACAGAAGGGTGAACACCACCACTATCCCCCAAATGGTTACTGTGTGTGTATGCACCTGCTAGTTGTGAATTCACTAAACAGAATTTATGCCATTTATAATGAATGTAGACAGCAACTGTACTTTTCATAACTAGCATACGTTATCCAGATACTGGTCTTTTGACATGTACATCCATGTAGGTTATCAGTGAAGTTACGTTTGCTAGTAATAGCCTACGTAGCAAATTAGCAAAGTAACAGTTGCTAGCTAGCTATAGCTAGCCTAAGTGACAGCAATGAAATGTCCAATATTAGGTGATGCACAATACTAAATATATTTTGTTTGACACCTTAATGGCTGAGATGAGAAGACGTACCTCTATACTTGACTTTCTTTTCCTCTTCTTCCTTTTTTCGTTTTCGTCCCTGTGCTCCAGATGGTTTAGACCAGTCAAAGTGGCCGCGCAATAGATTTTTCAGATCGCGCACATTTTTCAGACCGCACAGACGATTCTTTTTTTTTCGAGTGAGCCATCTTTGCAATAGAAGATCTTTGATGTGACGTGTCGAGTCTTGGCCAATCAGCGTCCCGTTTTCTCGACAAAAAAAATCAGATTTTTGGCCGAGTTGTTGTCCCCTCCATAATAGAACATCTTTGATGTGACGTGTCTTGGCCAATCAGCGTTAAGATGTCTACAGCGCCCGTTTCTCAATATGCGTGTCTCTCTGTACTTGATGAGGAAACTCACAGCTGAATCGTCCCTGCTCGCGGGAGCCAGCGCCACCCCCGGTCGCGTGGTCGCGAATTGCTCACAGTGCTGAAATGTGCGCTGTGAGGGCGCCCCCAACCCATTTGTCGCCCTAGGCAATCGCCGGCCCTGACAAGGACCACGGCATTGATTCTGGTGGACAGGAGGTGGCATTTTCACTGACTGCAATTTTGCTGAGCAACCGTTTTTGAAAACAAAAAATCCATAAATGCACTGCCTGCAGCTTCTCAAATGGAAGCATGTGTTGATGTCAGCCATGTGTTTATGAAATTGAATATCTTTGGGTTTTGAACTGAAGATCGGACAAAACAAAAATGTAAACTTGACCTTAAATTAACTTAATAATGATCAAATAATGATTTATTAAACAACTGTACACTATGATCATACCAGGACTTAATTAGCAAAAGAGTCTCAGATTTGAGAACGTGCACTGTGACTTGTTTATTCCACATTCTGATTCAAATCAGCCTCTTATCAGATAGTAGACAAATAAAAACATATACCTGGAAATTATTACTATTAATGGTACAAATCAGATATAGTCATAGGCTTTTCTCTCTCTCTCTCTCTCTCTCTCTCTCTCTCTCTCTCTCTCTCTCTCTCTCTCACACACACACTCACTCACTCACTCACACACACACACACACACACACACACACACACACACACACACACACACACACACACACACACACACACACACACACACACACAGAAGCATCCCCCTGTGTGTGTTCAGTGTTGCACTCTATTTCGTCAAACCTAACTATTTTCATTCCGGTTGTTTCACGGTGCTCCAGATAGCAGCTCTGTGTGTGTGTGTGTGTGTGTGTGTGTGTGTGTGTGTGTGTGTGTGTGAACCATCATCTTTCATGTTTTTTAGGATGACTGTTTGATGTTTCTGATTATTTTTTTTGGGGTAAATGTGAAATATTGAGGTTGAGGGCAGAGGTGTTTCATCTCCAACCAGATTGAAGCTGACAGTTTAGTCATGAACAATGTTTTATCTGTTTTTCCACTGCTTGTTATTTTCTAATATTTCTCCTTTGACTTTGATTAACTTAAACTTACAATGGATTAAGTGTGTTTTGGTGTAGGAGCTTTGTTTAGTAAAGGTACTGTTAAAATATTTTGTCCTTTCTCCCCACCAGTTTTCTTCTCATCTTATTCAACTCATCTTATTTCCTATATCCTATATTAATTCTGTTTTCTGTTGATATATACTGTATATACTGTATATAGGTGATAGGCTATGATCAATCCTACTGACTTTGATGAGCCCCTGGCTTCTCATCGAGGGCCATCATGAGATTTTTTGTGATGTATCTCTGACCAAATACCTGCTAACTAATGACACTCCCATCAGCCTCAGCTATACTTTGTATATTACATTGTTTTTGTTGATAATCCACCACTTTGGAATGAAGACGTCTTTGTTTAAACTACTGTGCTCTTTATATCCCTATTTGTTGTGATGAGACAGAATGCTTTAGAAGTCATGTTGTCTGATGGTGCGACCCAAAATCTAACCTCTAAGTAGGCAAGATAGGCTATAAAGTTGCACACATTAAATGCGCTTAGCCTGAGAGTGGTAAATAAAGCCCTGCGGGTATCCTCTCCAACTTTAATTACTGCAGGAATACTAGCCCCCAAAGAAAAATAAGATCTGCTTGCAGAACAGGGCACTGGGTGATAATGTGAAAATTTTCATCAGCTTTCAAAAGTCTCCCAGCTTTCCTCTTCCTGCTCTTCCCCTGCCTTTGTTCCATCCAATACAGAGGAGACTGAAAACCTACTTAGTTAACGTTAATCAGTAAATCCAGCACCCTGGAGGCCAAATTGCATCCACTTTACAGCACAATAGACACATTGTCCCTAATACTTTTGTCATTATCAAAGTCATATTCTCCCATTAGCCACCAGTTTATTTCTTTGACCTCTCGACTCACACACACCGGTATAATCACACACACACACACACGCACGCGCACGCGCGCGCGCACACACACACACACACACACACACACACACACACACATTTCCCTTTAATGCTCTTTCCTCTCCTCCTGAGTCTTCTTTTCCATCTCCATCTTTCCTTCAGGCTGCCCACTGTTCACTGTCTCATTGTTGTGGATTGAAAGAGTGAAGAGAGAAAGTGGATCTGAAATGAATTCATCAAGGACAGGTTTGATGTTGAGAAATAGAATATTGAAGCACGTTTTCATGAGCGAAGGGTGACTAGTAGAATTCAGATTGATTCACGATTAATTATGAATATCTTCACATTTGACAGCCGGCCTATGAACCTTTCCAACATTTGATGCATATTGTTGTTTTTGATTGTTTTCTCTCTTTCCCCAGTGTGATGTAGCTCACCTTGCCCTGGCAGGCGGCGAGGGCATGAGACTGCGAGGCGGGCGGGATTTCCACCCTGACTCCTCCTACCTGGAACTGGCCCCTCCTCCTCCGAGTCCTGTTGCCTGGCTGCCTGGCGTCCTCAGCAAGGGTGTGCGCCTTCGTCTGCGCTTGGATGGGCGTGACGATCGTGGGCGCGGCTGCTGGCAGCTGGTGGACTTGGAGGCGGAGTCAGAGCCAGTTGGGCGGACGCTGAGGACTCGGGCCCCCGGCGCCTGCGCTCTCAGTAAGAGTTGCTTCTCATAAAGTCAATTATGAGGTGATTAGGCCAGACTGCTGGTCGTGGTGTAAGCCGTATAAAATAATTAAAATAATACGTTAAATGTATCTTAGCTAGAAGTATGTAATAATTATTAGTCAAATATACTCATTATGGTAGCCAAATGTCACGTTTTTAATTTTATGGTTGGATCGTTATATTGATGAAAGTGCGTTGAATGTAATTGGAGTTGTATCTAAAACAATGCCTAAAACAATATTTGTACGGTGGTTTTATATTTTGTATATGCAAGACAAATCGGTAACTGCAGCTGTCAGAAACATGCAGTGGAGTAAAGAGTACAGAAATACTTTCCGTTAATTGAGGTATTAAATTGTGGAAATACCTCAACATGTTAAACATAATTAATGGGACATAGAGCCACTCTACAGAAATCAAACGTATGCAGTCTATTTTGAATATTCCTGGATGTGATTTATCAAATTCTCTCATTTCCCCCCTCCGGACCCATAGCTGATGAAAAGTGCAATACTCTCCACCTTCCCTTTCTTTTGGAGTGTGTTATGTTATGAAGGAGCTCAGTGGAGATAAGGAGGGGCATTGTGTGTGTGTGTGTGTGTGTGTGTGTGTGTGTGTGTGTGTGTGTGTGTGTGTGTGTGTGTGTGTGTGTGTGCGCGCACTCATGTGTGTTTGGACACCTTATTTAATACACACATTGTTATTTATTCCCACTTTATCACATGACTTTGGTGCAGGATCCGATTTCACTGTCTGTTACCATGGCGACGCCCTGCCTGAGCTGTAAATAAATTCAAGGGGTTTGTTACATTGATTAGAGAGCACACACACCACACACACACACGCGCACACACACACGCGCACACACACACACACACACACACACACACACACACACACACACAAATCTATTCTAGACAACCAGGCGAGGGTAGGCTAGTTTCTAGTTAAAATGCAATTATTCTATGCATGCATTTTGGTGTGTGTGTGTGTGTGTGTGTGTGTGTGTTGTGTGTGTGTGTGTGTGTGAGAAAAACAGTGTTTAGATTGTTTGTTTGTATGTGTGTAGTTGTGCAGGTTAGTGAGGCATTAGCATAATTCACTTCATTGCAGTTTTCCCTCTGCATAAGTGAAAGCAGATACAAATCTCCATCCCCTGAAGCTGCTGATTACGTTATGCTAATCATTGCTGATCATTGCTGCATTACTGTGGCCATAACAGTGGGCTCCAACAGCTTCAAATGCCTCCCTCTGACATTCAGCGTACCAAAAAGGAGACAATATCCCTTAGTCGGAAAATTAAATTGGGCGTAGGGGTTCACCGATCTCCTAATTGCTTAATTAGCCGTAAACAAATGAGGCTGCGGTCCCAAATGTATTGTGTTCGGATGCAGCGGTGCAAATCTCTCCCTCTCGCCTGCAAAAAAACTGCCAGTGTTAATGGGCTTCCCCTCCTCATATCCAATTCTTTTAAAGTAAAAGATGATTATCTGTTCTCTCTCATTCTGTCTGTCTTGTATGTGAGTGCGCTTGTAATGAGACAGGACTGATTGAGGAGGGACATCAGGATTAATCTTCCTGTGTAATTACTTGTATGATTTATGGGTCCCTTCCACACACACACGCACACGCACACACAGGGGCCTCCTACCATCATGGCCGTTGTATTCCAGCACTGTCACAGCCTTATTATCCTGGCCTTGCTGTTTATTTCCCCCCTTTTATTTTTTATCATGTGTGGGCTTCAAGTAATGAAATGCTGCAATTTGCCCATCCCGTCCCATTCCGCGTTAACGCAGCGTGTGAGCCGCCCCCCCTTTACTGCAGACCCCCGACGCGTCTTTTTACACGCCAGCAAGCTTGCGAGCGAGCGGGGCCAAGCCAGGAGTTTGATTCTCCCGCGAAAGGTTAACCTGGTTTTCATTGAGCATTTAAAACCCACCAGCGTGGCTTCTTTGACCGTAACTAATCGATATGTTGTGTTGAAGGGAACAAAACCTGAGTTGTACTCCGAAGACTTGTAGACTGTAAGAGCATATAAGCCCTCTGGTGCCTGCTTTTTCTTTTCATACCTGCACCTCGGTGGGGTAAAACCATGCTCAAACCGTGCCTCTGGCTGGTGGGTAAAACCTGCTCAACCGTGCCTCTGGCTGGTCGTTTTTCTTCCCATGTGTAGATTGTTTATTATAGATAAAAAACAGAAACACCATACATGAGCTGACACAAAGCAGAGGAAGTCTATAAATAAAAGGAAGGCTGTGAGCTTTGAGAGCAATATGATCTTTTATCACAAACAAAAGCAGTAGAGAAATCCTGAAGGGCTTCTGCTCCTGCCGTTTGATGTTTACCGAGAAATTGTTCTCTTCACCTGGAAGTCAGACATCACAAAAGTTCAAGCGTGTCAGAGTGATGAAAAGATTTAATTCATTAGGCATTTGGTACATTTGTTTTGGACACAAGGACATTGCTTCCTGTGCAGAAATTAGAATTTCTTCAGGAATAATTTGAGGACAGATTACAGTTTTAACCCGAGCGCTTGTAGCACAAAACACTGCACAGCGTGAATCCCTTGTCACTCCGCTCTGAGCTTTTTTTGAAGACCGAAAAGAAAAACCCTGAGCTGTGGCAACTGTAATTACATTACAGTCCCACACACACACAGACATCGTTTTGAGCTCAGCACGTCTGCCGGCTGCCGCGGGATGTTAGAGGCGTGTTGCTATGACGACTGAAAGGGGACACAGAGGAAGGGGGTTAGCGTAGAAGGGAAGGAGGGGGTTGTTTCGGGGGAAGGTGGTGAGAGAGAGAGAGAGAGAGAGAGAGAGAGAGAGAGAGAGAGGAGAGAGAGAGAGAGAGAGAGAGAGAGAGAGAGAGAGAGAGAGAGAGAGAGAGAGAGAGAGAGAGAGAGAGAGAGAGTTGCCGGCGTCTTGACAGTGTGCAGCAGTAACAGTAGATAGAGGCTGCCGGAGAGCCATCAGGGGATTATTCAGAGACCTGCTGCTGGAGCGGAGCATCACGCAGACAGTGATTACCAGACGGCTGAGTGCATGGTAGGCAAATCCTCAGCATGATCATTGTGTGCTAATTTTGAAGATGTGTCGGATTTGGTCTGAGCGGCATCACGCATATTCACATGCTGTCTCTGTTCCTGTTTTTCCTCGATTTGCAGTGACACATTCTTTGTCATACCAAAAGGGGGGATTTTTATTCTCCAACAGTTGCCACTCTCACTGCACGAATGAGTATTAATATTAAAGCTCTCAAAAATAAGATAATAATTGGCATGGCAGCTAATTTGTAGAACACCATCCTCTGTAAAAAAAAAGAGCAGTCAGCACAGAGCAACTTAGCTTCAGATGCAAAAGCCATTTCAGGTTGTGTTGTTGCACGAATGAAATGATGGAGAAAGGGATGTATTGTGAAAGTCAGGGCCATGTGGTACAGAGACAAACACTTGAAACACTGCTGTGTGTGTGTGTGTGTGTGTGTGTGTGTGTGTGTGTGTGTGTGTGTGTGTGTGTGTGTGTGTGTGTGTGTGTGTGTGTGTGTGTGCTTTGATTGATTGTTTGATCATGTGGGTGTTGGAGGTTTATGTGCTTTGCTTTTACTTCCTATATGTGTGTGTGTGTCTTTGTCTGTGTCTCTGTGCAGTAATGATATTTGTTGCAATCTTTGCAGTTGGAGAGGGGGAGGGGTGTGATGGAGTACAAAGCTCTATGTGGCTTTGTTTCTACTATTTCCTATAGTTTCTCTCTCTCTGTGTGTGTGTGTGTGTGTGTGTGTGTGTGTGTGTGTGTGTGTGTGTGTGTGTGTGTGTGTGTGTGTGTGTGCGGTGCGCGCAGGGTCTGGTCTCACATGTACATTTAAGTTTCCGCTGCAGTTTGGAGCTGAGGCAGTGGTGCGTGCAGTTTTAAGCCGCCACTTCCTGTTTCTTTGAAATTACATTGAATAATCTCTCTGTCGCTCTCAGGTCTGATGAGTACCTCGTCTGCCGGCTCAGAGATGCAGACTCCCGCTCTCGGCCCCCAGTTCACAGCGGGGCCCCAGGGTAAGGTACCCGGCAGGAAGAGAGGACGGCCTCCTATCCGTAAACTGGAGTTCCAGAGTCACTACGTTGAGCCGCTATCGCCTCTCAAGATCCCGAAGAAGAGAGGCAGGAAGCCTGGCTTTAAGGTCAGTCAGTCATTTTCATTGTAATGATGATAATTTACTTCAGAGTGAGAGGTAAATACACACCGTGAGATATTTTAGAGCTGACTTGTTACGTTTTCTTTTAAAATAGCAAGCAGTCCTCTTCTTCCGTGCCTTTAGCTGGTGCTTTGCTGGGTTTGTTGTCATGATGCCGTGCAAACTGTCGGTAGGAAAATACAAATGTCAAACACGTGCTTGTAGAACAGGAGATAAACAAATGAGGGAACCACTCATCAAAACATTTCTCCATAGTGCCACTAGTGGTCAAAAACTCAACTAAGTACCTTTAATTATTGCTGCCATTGGTCTGTATAACATTTAGTATTAGTATAGCTTTTGTCATTAATATTGGTATCGATAATGGCACGTTATTATTAATGTTAGTTTAGCAGTATTTCTCTAGATTTTTTTTTTTACATTTCTGCCTTCACTTGTCATCCCACAGTGTAGATATAGACAGGAACCATGGGGAGGGAAAGGGTCCTAGGCCCCAAATTGATAGATTTAGCGATATTGAATAATACAATTCTTGGAGTTGGAATGGGTATCGGCATCAACATCATTATAATAGTAATGACATTGCTATTAATAATGATGTGGTGCTGCTATTTTTAGTGGTAGTACTGGTAATAATGGAATAGGTTTTACTTGTACCAATGCCTTCTTCATCCAGTGACACCAATAGGTCAACATTTACACCCTTCTACAACTTAAGTGGATCAATAAATCTAAAACTAATGACCAAATTATGATTATTATGATTTGTATATGTAGTTTTGTGGCGCCTTTCAAATTCTTTTCAGCCTCAGCTATATTTTCTACCAACTGTGGTGCCACTTAATGGCCAAACGTTACTAACTTTTGCCTAACTAGCAGTAAGGATGTCTGTAATTCCAACAATTCTGGTTTCTGATGTGTAATGAGAATGAAATAAGGAGACCTCATTGATTTGTGTGTGTGTGTGTGTGTGTGTGTGTGTGTGTGTGTGTGTGTGTGTGTGTGTGTGTGTGTGTGTGTGTGTAGCTGAAGCCCAGGATGGTGATGTCCCCACTAGCTAACTCTCCTCCCAGCAGCACACCAGGACCTGAGATGGGCTCAATCCCACATGATGCCGCTATTGTGCCCCACTCTGCCACCCCACAGGTCCTAACAGGTAACACCACACGGACACATATCTTAACCGTTACACGCTTTTCCATCCAGTAACGGGCTCATCAATGATAATGGTTCTGTACAGAGTGAAATACAAATCAGAGTATTAAATGGTCAGAAGCACGTTTTTTTCATTTTTTTTTTTCATTTACAAGGTCTAATGATTTCTTTTAAAAGCCTTGAGAGCTGGAGCCATTCAGTATGAGGAAGCGGATCCTAACATGTTTATACTTATTATACACTCACAGCTTAATTTGGGGGTGTGACTTTGTGGTTTGAAATGTGCCCTCCCGTCCTCTCTTTTATTTGAGTTTCTTATCTTTTCCATCCGTTGGCTACCCTGCTGTCTGTGACTTAAAATCAGTTCTGAAACACACACACACAGGGCCGGCGATTGCTATAGGCGAACTAGGCGACTGCCTAGGGCGACAAATGGGTTGGGGGCGCCCTCACAGCGCACATTTCAGCACTGTGAGCAATTCGCGACCACGGGCGCTGGCTCCCGCGAGCAGGGACCAAGACACGTCACATCAAAGATGTTCTATTACGGAGAGGACAACAACTCGGCCAAAAATCTGAATTTTTTGTCGAGAAAACGGGACGCTGATTGGCCAAGACTCGACACGTCACATCAAAGATCTTCTATTGTAAAGATGACTCACTCCAAAAAAATAAATCGTTTGTGCGGTCTGAAAAATTTGCGCGATCTGAAAAATCTATTGCGCGACCACTTTGACTGGCCCCTGACATTTGCAAAAATGAAGCGGTCTAAACCATCTGGAGCACAGGGACGAAAACGAAAAAAGGAAGAAGAGGAAAAGAAAGTCAAGTATAGGTTTGTTCAATAAACATATTTGAAAAAAAAGAGTGTTTTGCACAGTTTATGGAGTTAATTTAATCCTAACTTTGAGTGTGTAATAAATTATTTAAAATAATAAAAAAGAAAATGTTCTGAAACTATTCTGGTGTTTGTTGTCCATGCACCATTTATTGTTGAACAGCAATGTAGAATAGTAGAATTATAAGTGGGTGAAAAACTGCTATGCAAAGTAAAGCAGTTAAGTTAATATATGTCTCTTCAGTGATGTAAAGTATTGTGTGTCTGTGGGGGGGGGGGCGCAAAACTCAATCTCGCCTAGGGCAACCAAAGGGCTAGAGCCGGCCCTGCACACACACTTGTCAGTGTGGTGCCTTTCTTCTTTGTTCTCTAAAATACACAGATGACTTGTTCTCTGTGTGGAGATATGCTTTTAGATGTAAAACATTACACTCTTGTGCTTGTCTGCATGTTAAATCAAAAACAGCCCGAGTGTCTACGGGTTTACTGAGTGTGTTTACATGCCTCAAAATGAAAAATGCACACCTTCAAGCTGAACCCAAACATGTTATGTTTCATTCCTTTTCAATCTTCTTGTCTAGCTTTCCCTTTCTTTCTTAGGCTCTGGAGAAATTCAGCCTTTTTTTGTGTGTGTCTTCCACAAAAGAAAATATGTTTCATACAGCCATTCTTTCTGTCTCTCTTTCATTTTTTTCACCCCCCTTTTCTCTCCTCTGTCTGTCCTGCTCTGAATAAGCAAATATTTAACGATTGCCTTTAGTGTATTTGAGGTGGGAATGGGAATCTCATGTGTCAAGGACCAGTGGTTTGCTCTTTGTTCTTGCAAATCGTGAAAAGTGTTTGATGTCAGACTGTAGACATTCAAAAGGGAAGCACACACACACACACACACACACACATATATATATATATATATACACACACACACACATTACAAACCAGTGTGCTCCCTGTGGTGCCACCCAGACAGATATGTAAATCATTTATCTAGTGAAATGGAGAAGTCTTTCAAAAATAGTCCCTGTATTGTGGTGTATTGTATGTTTTAGCATATTATCTCAGCAGTACTATTCCTTTCAAATACGGATCATTTCCCCACATATGATTTTTTTCAGTTAATGTATGAAAAAAAACATTCTTTTGTCATCTTTTATATCAATTGATGTTTATTTAAGAATATTTTGAGGTTGTAAAGATATAAGAAACCTGATGTACAAGGACAAAGATAGTGTTTATATAAAATAAATTGACATTTGAATATATCTATATCTTAAGTGTTAACATATTAAGCTTGTACGGTCGGATATGAGGGCAGTTCTGCTATGTGTGTGTGCCAAAATATATGCCTCAAAACTCACATGCGCAGATCTTATCACATAATTGATTTTCCAGAATACAATAAAATGCGTTTGACCTTTGTGTGAGCACAAAGTAGAGGCAATTCAGAATCATCTCAGAGGACTATTTCCATTTTCTAAATCTGTCATCAGGTGAATCTATAACCGCCCAGTCCCGGCAAAACCAGCAGGCATCTACATTATTGACGAGCTGAAAAACGTTTGGCTCAAAAGGGACCACATTCAGAGGAGTTACTGACTACCTTTCAGCAGTTTCTCATCCGTACAGGCTGAATGGAGCTCTGTGTTCATTTTACTCAGTATTTAAAGGACATTAAAATTATTGGTCTGGCAGAAAAAGTTAAATCCTTGACGTGATATAAAACACACAAAAAAAGGACAACATTTCGCTTTAATGATGCCACTTCCTGTCGTTCCTCTTCCAGCCGAGACATCAATGCCCGATGACTTCCTATGTGACCCGCCAGTGGACTCCAAGCGCTACGCCGTAGACCCCAGCGACTCTGCCTTCAACCTCATGACATCGCAGTACCCGCCAAAGCACTCCTATGGTTACCGGGGCAGCAGCTGCTCGACCCCGATGGGCTTGTGCAGACAAGCATCGAGCCCAGGAAGCTTCCAGGATGTAAACAGGAGCGGTGAGTTTTTACATCTTTTCAACAGCTTTGTACCAAGTCCTTTAAAGGTAACCTTATCGTCAAACAGCACAGGTGTTTTCACTTAATTGCCTGATTGGTCCTCCTTTTAATATAGTGTGCTAATGTGCTTGATTGACATCTCTCATGAAAGCCAATAAACTAGTCTCTCTCTCTTTCTCTCTCGTTACATTACATATCCATCATAGCCAGTTCCAACTAAAGCTGGAGCCAATCAGCCAGGTTAATTAAAAACACCTGTGAGGGTGTGCATAACCTTTAATCCGGAAAACCCCTAAAAATACCTGCACTCTTGACTATGACTTGACCACGAGTAAAGTTGAATTTTGAAGCAATTTGATCAATTAAGGAGGGAAATCTACCCAAAACATTAGCATATGTTGTATAACATAAAACTTGAGGTAGATCTAGAGCTGTGAAACAATATGTCAGCTAGGTCTTATACATTTTATAGAGAGTTATATTATGAAACTTTTTATGAAATACTATTGCCTATTATGATGCTTTTTATATTTTTATGACATACTATACTATTACATGTTAATGATATTTGCATACTATACTTTGACCTTTTAATGTTGTTCTTTTGGGACATTTGTATGGTTTTTACTATACTAAGGCTTTTAAATGACTTTTTATATGGCATACCATGTCATGGAAATAGGGACAAGTGGCCTGGGCTACACTATACACTACAAATAAATCTATAACTTACTATAACTTTTCATTTTTTACATACCACAAAGATTTCACTTTTTACACTTAAGTTGTTGTACAAATGTAATGTGCATTTTGGTCCCTTTAGACCAGGGGTGTCAAACTCATTTTAGTTAAGGGGCCGCATGCTGCCCATTTTGACCTCAAGTGGGCCGTACCTGTAAAATCACAGCATAATAACGCATACATAATGACAATATTATTCTCTGTTTAAATCATTGTTGGAGGTTTTTGGATGATAAACCCTGTTTTTGGATGATAAACCCTGTTTTAAGGTCTTTCTTCAATAAACTAGAAACATAAAGACCAACAATTCAGACATCAGCCCACTGTTTACCTGCCTGGGCTCTCCTCTGCAGACTCCCTTGCAGTTAGGCAATATTTTTAGTAAAGTCAGTACTGTGATTAATTGTATCTGTGGCTCAATGGTTACCATACATGTCTTACAATCAGTGGTTCAAATCCATACTGAGGTTTTTTTTTTTTTTTTCAATTTTTTTTTCAATTTTTTAAAGCAGGGGTGTCAAACATACGCGGGCCGTATGTTTGACACCCCTGCTTTAGACAAAGACAGGCTTGCTGTCTCCCTGTTTCCTATCCCTATAGCTATGTTAAGCAAAGCTAACTGTCTCCAGGCTGTAGCTTCATATTTAAATGGTGAGGGTCAATCAACAGAATTGATCTTCTCATCCAACTCTCATCAAGAAAGTGAACAAACGTATTTTCCAAAATGTCTCACTCACAGTTCTTCAAATTCAATGCTGCAGCATTAATGTTTTGTTGTGTAGCATGTTGGAATGTCAGTGTTTTGTTTACTTAATTGGATCCCCACTGTGTTCAGCATTTGAGCCTCTTCATGCCACCTGTTTCCCTGTGCTACCTATAGCTTACAGTCCAATGCCAGACTCTGGAGATTGCAAGCGTCCTGCTGGTAAGAACCCATCCAGCTGGAATGTCGAGGAGGTTGTTTGGTTCATCAAAGACGCTGATCCCCAAGCCCTGGGCCCCCACGCTGATGCATTCAGGAAGCATGTGAGCCCAGACTACCATATATTATCACCATTGGCTAAAGCTAAATGCATTGTAACAGAACTTGATATCCCAGTATGCACGGGGGTGTTAGGAAGAAAACCTATTGATAGAGATAGGGTACACCTTAACTTATAAATCTGTTATGAGACAACGGTAGCTCTATTATCTGTCAACCTGTGGACATGAATATTGTTTAGGAGATGTGGAAGCTAAAAGCTTTCGTTATCGTAGCTACAAGGCTATGAAACAAACCTGAGCGCTACAACGGTTCTGTGATTTGTTTCAGGAGATAGACGGAGACGCTCTGCTCTTGCTGAAAAGTGAGATGATGATGAAGTACCTGGGACTGAAGCTGGGACCTGCACTTAAACTCTGTTACCACATCGACAGGCTCAAACAGAACCGGTTGTGATTTGCTGCAGAGGAGCCAAATCCCGAATCACCTTTCACCAAAACTGTATCTCCGCTGATTCTCTGAAACATTTTCAGCCATCAGCACTACATCATGAATGCCTTTGGATCCTGATTTTGTTGACAAATTGGACATGTTGACTGTACATATTAAGACTATTTGCAGCTGAAACAGTTATGTCATTTTCACCATTGTTTACTGGGTATCTAAATGGCTTTAGATTGTAAATAGTTTAACTCCACGAAGATGGCAGCTACTGTATATTGGAACGTGACCAGTCCACTCTTCACTCTTAATCATGGACACTGTATCAACACCTCTGAAGACCTTCAGAAATAGGGAGCTTAACAAACATGTATGGCGCTTTACCTTCATATCATATTTCAACTTAAAGAAACACACAATGCTGCTGCCATTTTGAAATAATAGTTTTGTTAGTTAGTTTTGTTGTAAATTGATGATAATGTTGACCCAGGCATCAGTCCGAGACACAGACTCTAGCTTATTACCGATCTCTCAAACTCTTAAGCTAGTATTGAAACCATTTGAGTTATGTTGAAATACTAAAACATGAAAAACTGCATTAAAGACAGGGGCTGTATGAAACAAGTGTAACAAAGGGATTTGCTAACATCCCTTTTTTGCTCACAACTGCACAGAACAGTACAACAAGGTGCATATAATCATGCAGTGCTGATAGTGACAGGAAGGAAAGGAGACTGAGATATACAGTGTTTTTATTGTTTACCATGTTCTCATGATCCTGTCACACTTTGAGAGAAAAGTAACTTGTAGCAAACGCATACAGTACAACTTGGTGCTCACTGAAACCGATACTGCCACTACAAACAAAACACTCAACAATGTAATCCCTCTCCTCCTACACTTCACCGCTATGGCTGTGTGACTCCCAAACAGATACATTCTTCTCATGCATTAACTTTTTAGTAATTTTGAATACAAATGCATCTGAGTAATGTTAAACTCTGTCAAATGTTGATGCAGTATTTAATCTCTAAACTGTAACATTTTCGGCAGCCACCAAATACAGTTTTGTCATATTGAGTTGTACAAACAAATACTTGTATACACATTAATAATCAGTCACATGCAGTATAGGACAAACGTGTACAACATTTGGGTAAATACAATGTTTTTCTTCTAACTGTACAGTTGCCTACTTATTACTCACTTCAATCGTCTGTGTTCTATGTGTTTTGCCTACATTTTTTTATATCCGTCTGCAACACTTATGTGAATAGGTATTTCATAACTTTTTTGAGCCCGAGGGAGCGTTAAGCATTAAACTTCCACCTCTTATTTTCCAATCCGACAACTTGATTTAAGTTATTTTCAGGAAATTAGGCTAGTGTGTTGCACAGGAGCTGTTTCCCCAAACTAGAAATTTCCAAATGTTTTCCTTTTTTTTAGCAAACTTAATTCAATCAATTTTGACCCCCTAATGACTTTCCTTTTCTCTTCAATATAATGTTTTTAAAAGAACCCTTTTCCAGAAAAAAAATAAACTTTCTTGTGCAATGAAGTGTAATTTATTATTATTATTATTATTATTGCTATTAGTAGTAGTATATACGTTGTATTCATTCATTCGGTGTTAAATATATATAAATCAATTGTATTTAACCTGATTTTTAACTGTATACTGGACAATAACTCGAGAGGGCTTCCGGGCCTTTATTTTGAAGCGTGCGAGATTACCGTGGATGTTGTATCGCGTGAGTAGCATCGAGTCACTTCCTGTACCATGATTTTCATGCCGCTCCGTCTTACACAAATGTGTACATTTGCCAGCCAGAGGTGAACATGGCTGAAATCTCGGAGAGGACACTACAAGTCGCCGTCGTGGTCTCCTTCGTGGCCGGCTTCGCGGCGGGGTGGCAGGCCAACAGAATGAGGAGACGCTTTCTGGACTGGAGGAAGAAGCGGCTTCAAGATAAACTGTCGGAAACTCAGAAGAAGCTGGATTTGGCTTGAATGGTAGAGTGGAACTTGTCTTGCTACATTGTATGTATACATTGTATTAATGTGTCATTTTGGCTTGTGATTAATTGACTCGTCGGCTTCTAAATTTAGAGGGCAGGCAACAAATTCTGGAGAATTTTCTCCAGAACATTTCAACTTAGTTGACTGCTGTTGCTTTCCTCCATGCGGAGGCCCGATTATGCAAGACAACATAAGGGTTAAACAAATGTGCCTTGTCTTTGTGATTCTGATGCTTCAGCGCTCCATTATTTCATGGATTTTAATATCATATATATAATATGTACCTTGCATAGTTTCCACAGAGGGCTGTCATGTATCATTGTGTTATTCTGTGTTTGCCAGGTTTGGGGCTGTCTGGTCTAATTGAATGCTGGCCTTCTGTGTGAAGCTGCTGGATGTGCTGCACCTCTATCCCTGTGGAGAAGTGACCTCAAAATGACCTACTTCTCCACCACCTGCTTGTCCCTACAACACTTTTAAAATCAAGACTGGACTTGATCTATTCTATGGTCTATCGATGGGAATGCAAGAATGACCGACACCAACGGCTTCTTTTCTGCCCTCAACTTGGAAGATGTTGATCTAGCTTCAGTGGTTTTTCCTTCCAGCGTGTCTGGATCACATCTGATCAAATAAATTATTGCGTTTTTTCACGTTTCTTTAACTATGTTGCTTTTGTTCAACTTGAAAGCAGATATTTCACATTTTAGTTTACAGCTTTGTAGGTTAAGTTATGGTTTCTCCAATTGTTTGGGAGTCTTTTTTCATTATTGGATTTTCCTCAAACATATCTCCACATAATCATTGACACACTTTAGAAGTAATTCAACAGTTATGTGGCCAAAATTGGCCATGTACATTATAATAAATTCTAATGTAAGTAATATTGATTCAGAACGTGTCGGGGTGTTAAATTACCTAAATGCATTGACACTCAGCCTCAAAAATGCATTTTTGCACCACCACCGTTTCCCCTGAGTTGTGGCTCCATCTGCTGAATGAAAGTGTGAATCACGGCTTGGACGTGACGGCAGTTTTGTATCACTTTTGTCTTGCTATACATATACCTCTTTTGTATCACAATGATTGTACGTTTGCTACATTTCAAGTCTTATTCTTGCACGGCACATGAAATAGTTAAATGCAACAAAAGAAAGGAGACCCCACACTTTTTATGACGTAATACTATGAGTACATCATAAAAATTGTGGGGTAAAAGTATGCAATTTAAAATGTGACAACAAAAATATTGATATATGCCATTCAAATGTAATGGAAAAAGTCACTAAATGCCACTAAAGTGTGATTTAAAAAAAAGGCGATTTTTATATAGTATTTAATGTAATTTAATAGTTTAATAGCGATTTTTATATACTAATGTAATAAAAAAAATACTTTTAATAACTTTTATGTCATTTGTTATGATATAATATATAACTTTTTTATGACTTTCATTACTATACCCAGTGGTGTATAAAGTACCCAAAAGCCGTACTTGAGTAAAAGTAAAGATACCTTACTGGAAAATTACTCCAGTAAAAGTAAAAGTCACCTATTAAAATACTACTTGAGTAAAAGTCTTAAAGTATCTGATATTTTCTGTACTTAAGTATCAAAAGTATTTTTCTGATATAAAATGTACTTAACTATTGAAAGTAAAAGTACAAGTACATGCTTTTAATAAAAAAGCAATGGGTCAGAATTTTGAGAATTATGAAGTTTATTCTTTTAAGTGCTGTGGTCACCGTGACCAAGGACCAGGAGTTGTGTTGATAAAATAACTGGGTTGGCTGTGATCATCCATATATATTATGTTTAACATAATATATTGTACCTAAGTATACTTTTGCATCTACTATGAACTTATCATCATAATTCTCCAAAAAGCAATATGACACTATGAAGGAGTTGTAACAGTGCAGTATGCTCATTCCGCCCGCCGTGGGTCTCTTGGTACCGGTCTGTGGGTCTCTTGGTACCGGTCTGTGGGTCTCTTGGTACCGGGCCGCACAGAAAGAATGAATGAAACATTTCAATTAAATAAAAAAAAAATCAAGGCCGGAAAGATGTTTTATTGTGAAAAATGACCGCATACATCCATCTGTGGTAACCTCAGACGGAACCTCTTGACACATGTCAAGATGTTACGTTACTCTAAAAATGAAACTTAAGTCTGTTACAACTCTGTCGGTGATCTGGATTAAAACCAAGGCAGAGTATCCGGAGAAAAGCATGAAAACCTGCTTCCATTCCAACATCCTGTCTTTGTGCAGCGCGTTATAAATTAAGCAGTAGACTGGACTAAAGGTTTAGTTAGCAGTAGACTGGACATAACAAACACACGTCGGGTGTCGGTGTCTCCCGCCTCTCCGAGGTCGGACCCGGTCCGTGAAAATATTGTCTTCACGTAACCGGTCCGTGACGCATAAAGGTTTGGGAGCGCTGGACTAGAGGATGTAGAGGGAAAATGCAAAACATTGTGATTCGCAAAACCTGCTTGGTGGAGTCTGTGTTCCACCACAGTCCCCGATGTTTTTTTTTCTTTTCTAAAGATAGATTGGATTTCGTAGCGAGTAACGAAGGTTTCAGGAGAAATGTAAAAGTAAAAGTACCAGTTTTCTTTGTGTAGTGAAGTAAAAGTAAAAGTAAACAGAAATATAAATAGTATAGTACAGATATCCCCAAAAACTACTTAAGTACAGTAACGAAGTATTTCTACTTTGTTACTATACACCACTGACTATACCTACTGTCTTATACTGGGATACTTTTTCACACGATACTTTGACATTTGTAGGTCTTCTTTAGCATACTATAGTGAGACGTTTTAATGACTTTAGCGGTCATATTGTACTATAATTTTTATATATTTTTCTGGAATACTACATTATGATAAATTTTTGAACGACTTACTCGTGACTTTCTGTCTCATACTGTGACTGTACATATTTGAATTACACTATGATTTATATCATAAATATGTTTATTCACATTAATATTAATGGCTAAAGCTTTACCAGTACACAGCTTGTCGATGGGTGGTGCTAGTGCACTTTGATACTTTATGCACACAAAACAAGTATTTGCCTCCAGCATTCTAGTCACTCGCTGTGAAATTAAATCTTGTGAGCAGATCTGTCTTTTTCATCATCGCCAGTCTAGCCGGCCTTTTACCACCTTTCAACAGGCTTTTGACAAGGCCTTAAGAAGTCCCTTTTCCTGAAGCACTCCATCAGTGGCTTGATGAGAAAGAAGGTATGAAGGTACTGGAGAGGGATTATGTGAAGTTAAGATGACAGATAAATACAAAAGAAATCTTTACTGAGCTCCATCTCGCCCAAGAAAATGTAATGTGCATGTCTCATAGAGGAGTCGAAAACAACCAGATGTTGTGTAGCTGTCAGTGCTCATAATCTACAAAAAAATTGATTAATTTGTAGACACTTTAGGAGATGATCCCTACTTTGTATGACAAAGTGGTTACAATAACAGGAAGACAGCAATTATTGGTAACTTTTATGGGTAGCATTTTTGTGCATTATTACAGTGTGTAAAAACTAGCATATTTTCATTGCTCACCCTGTGAATAAAGGATTTATTTTGACCAAAACCAACTAAGATGGTTTTGATGAGTTTCATTTTGAAACAAACTCGCCATACTCAATGGATTACGCCCCTGAAAAAGGGGGAGAAAATAATGAGTGTCATAGTGATGTTTCTTCAGCAACAACTGTTGTGTAATGAAGCTATAAAATACAACAATATACGAAGTAGAACAGAGAATGCTTCTTTTTGTAGATTACATACCTATTTTTAGGAAAGCACTTACCTGCATAAGACATAATTTGTTCCCTTATCTAATAGTACTGTCACAACAAAATTAAGCCCAGTAACCTCTCGCACAAGTCACTTAATTGCATGGAACATTATTATTTCAGTGCAACAGTGCACAATATACAACAATATGTGTTTGTTTTGCTCTCTGTTAACAAGCATGCTCACACACTTTACTACACTCTAATCATCCTTGATTCCTTATCTCCTCGCGTCTTAGTCACACCAACGTGAGATGTGAGCTGAGGAGGCAAGGAAGAGATGCAAGGAAAGAGGATCGAGGCATTTTACAAAAGGAGACATGGTTGCATCAGAGCCCTCCTTTAAAAAGAGACATCAATTAGATATGTTTGCTGCATCATCAGTCCATTGTTTTGTTATAACATTGTATTGTATGGTCTCTGTCACTTGAGTGTTCATGTCAATTTAACAGCCTTTATATACTGTTGCTGTTTGCCCTTGTAAACATGACATGAGTATAGCAGTTGAATTGGCTTTACACAGTAAAAACAAGTGATATCAAAGTAATATGTCATTAAAGAACGGAGTTAGAATATAGCCTTATGAGGCGCTACGCAAGAAGATGAAGGGCAGAAAGTATGATCATCTTAAATAACTACAACTTATGAACACAAAAGGAACATTTACATTGGTGGAGTCCTGCCATTGATTCAGATTATTCCAGCTGTGTCATGCCTCTGTCGTATGTCACGGGTGCTGAAAAGACTTCCAAATATGGATACACTGGTGTGTCCTCCTTGCTTATAGCTCCTCCTTGAGATGCATTGTAGGAAGTGGAACGTCCTTCAAGATGTCGCACACACACACACACATGTAGGGATAAGTAGCATTCAGCTTTCTCTGATTTTCCCTTAAAGTTAATTAGGTATTCTCTCATTAGAAAACGGTTTATGTATTGAACACACACAATGTATATCTGATATCAACCTTCTATGTGTAAACTTCATCTTTTGACAATAAACTGAATATAGAAACACTTAATCCTCATAACATAATACAAGTTAGTCAGGCTAAAAGTATCTTTAAAAAGGCCAATAAAGAGAGCCAATCAGCAAGATATAAAAAGTACAGTGTATATAAATTGATCAAATACTCAACTGATTATAGCTACAGTTTATAATCTAGTCACATAATACAAGGATTATAGTTTGAAAAAAAAATACCAGAGAACATTGTTTTCTGTCTCAATGACTTTCTTTTTAAATTCACTTGAATTTGGCAGTTTAGCAGGAATTAAAAAGTGTGGGAGTGTGTTGACAAATGGAGGAGAAAATGAGTGTCATGAGAAGCGAAGTGTGGCGCCGTTTGTGTGTTGGATGGTATTCCAGAGAGGGTGTTATTGTCCCTCAATGTCTAATGCTGGGGCTAAATTGTGATGAATAGCTTGCTGGAGTGTGGTGTGTGTCTTCTCCCTGTTTATTTTGTAGCAAGCTGTGTGCGATTGTGTGCAAAAGAATGGCGCGTATAGCTGAGAAGTATTTTCAAAGAGAGATGTCGACTAGAGAGATGTTGACTAGAGGAGATAATGTGTAAGAGAGGCGAAGGAGGAGACAGCAACAGAGAAGGAGTGACGGAGAGTTCACATTGACGGCTGTGATTGATCCGGTTTGCCTAATTGGCACGTAGACCTCAGAGCCTATATGTCCTTTGCCTGCATTGAGTGAGCTCACTGAGTGTCATGTTTAATAAGCTTCCTGATTGGCTTTCTGGTTGTTTGATTGTGCCCTCTGGCGAGAGCGTCTGCAAAACAGGGAGAGGAGGAGGAAGCAAGAAGAGAAACAAGTACACAGGAGACAAGGAGACTACATTTACAGAGTATAGAAGATAAGGG
This sequence comes from Myoxocephalus aenaeus, assembly GCA_038501785.1. Lineage (NCBI taxonomy): Eukaryota > Metazoa > Chordata > Actinopteri > Perciformes > Cottidae > Myoxocephalus > Myoxocephalus aenaeus. Next base: position 3,107,114 of record JBAMJR010000091.1, read on the forward strand.
GAGCTGATAATTAATTAATATGCCAGCTACACATTACAAGACTGATAGTCCACAGCAGGCCCACTCCGGCCCACCGATCAGGCCAGACCGGCTCGCCGATCAGCTCTGTTTACGAAGGAATACAGCTTCAAACCTGAGGGAAAACTAATTAATAACTCATAACACCATGGAGCGAGTCTGACTTTGTCATTTTAGGAAAAGTTTAATGCTCACAAATGATAATGATGGACCGGACCCTGATAACAAAGCAACAAAAATGAGTTGAGCCATTTTTATATGTTTATAGATGACTAGGAGGACCATGTCTTAGATAAATACTGAGACTGTGAATTGGTATTATATGCAGTAAAGATTTCCATTTAACCCTAACACTAATGTAACAGTTAGTAACACCTTAGTAACACCTTCACTAACGTCGAGTATATTTTACCTGATAAAAAATACTTCATCAAAATAAATAAAATAGATTAATACAAGGCACATGGAAGTACTCCATATTACTCTTTTATTTTTCTACTTTCTTTTTAAAGTAGAGAATCCATTATTGGATCCCCCATAATAATCAATAATAATAATTGAGTGTACTTCGGTAATAACATCAACTTTTATCCTCATTCCAAATTTGATTTGAATCTCTCTTTGACTGTCGACATTTTATGCAGAGGTGTGATTAATCTGATCCATAAATTGTTTGGTTCAGCTGGTTTTCCGCCTACAGGATGATTCACACCAGACTTACTTTCTTACTTTCTGTCTTAACGATGACCTAATGTCCAAGACTTTTAACATGCGAACCTCAGCTGAATTTCTCACTGAACCTCACTGTTCCTTTCTTAAAAGGAACAGTGAGGTTTAGTGACATCTAGTGGTGAGGTTACAGATTGCAAGCAACAGAATGACCCGCCGCTCAGCGTAAATATGAGGCATCAGCGAAATACGGCAGTCTCCGTTGAAGAGGACCCCCTCCCTATATAGATATAAACGTGTTTTTTTTAAGCTAAATAAAAGATAACGATTCTTAGATTTAGCATTATACACTAATGAAAGTATAGATGTGCATATTATATTCCATTTCTGCCAATTAAGCACACTACTAAATGTCACACACTGTTCCTTTAATGTCTAACAACTTGGACTGGCTGTACACTATATTTACTGTGAGCACAAACATCTTCATCTATGAAAGCCATAAGACAATGTATTGTTAAATACAGACTGTGGTACACATATTAGATGTTAGAGTTTTCACAAATATCTGACAACTGTGCATTCTTGAGAGAGATTGAAGATTTGCTTGACGGACACAGAGTTTGAAGTTAGCCATGTACATTTAAACTGACAACAAGACCAAGTTTGCTTCATTTGGGAACTGCTTTTGAAGCACAACAACACAAACTAGACCAAAGGTCTGTAGCCAAGCTGCTGGCCTCATGAGGCTCCAACGCTTGTTTCACACCAGACAATAAAACTGCTGAATGGATCAAACTTGGAGACACATTTTCTTTGCTTAAATCCTCACCACTAGGGGCAAACATGTAACAATTGGCCCGAGAGTGGTGCCACAAAATACATGTTGTTGTTGTTGTTGTTGTTGTTATCTATGTCCTACAGTGAGCAGTGAGGCGTTTTGAATCACAGTGATTGTAAGGTTAGTAGTGATACAGGAACAATAACCTGGTCAGACATAATACAGCGATTATAATTAAATCGCATGTAGGCTAGATACAAGCTATAAACTATCAATCAGCTATGATACAGCTGGTTTGGGGGAAAAAACTTACTATAAGCTTTCTGTTTGACCTGCCAGTGGCACTAGAGAGTGACCAAAACAATACCATGCTTAGAGCTGCAACATGTACATACCTAGCTGCATACACCCACTCTATAACATCTTACAGACTAAAATAATACCCTGATTCATACCTTATCTCTGCATACTGTCCAGAGCATATGCACTGGAAAGTGTAATGGTTATCATTATGTTAAGGACATTGTGAAGGTTAAACAACAAAACTATAATGGCGTATACTTTTTTTCTTTTGCTGAGAGTTAGGTGAGAAGATTGATACCCTTCTCATATCTATACACTAAACACAAAGCTACCGCCTGCAGCTGGCTAGCTTATTATAGTGCAAAGACTGGAAACAGGGAAACAGCTACCCTGGATTTATCCAAACATAACACCTTCCACCTAACAGCACAGCTGAAGGTCACACATTAACATTGCACATCAGAAAATAACTTGACTGAGCGCATTGATATCCTGGAGTCTTGTCATCGCCATGTTGCACCTCTCAACACACAGCTGGGGGTGGTGGCAATTCATTACATTGTGTTACTGTTTTGTTACTTTAAATACTATTTTTTTCTATTACGCCCTGGTAAATACTTTCTTTTGTATCACAATGATTGTACGTTTGCTACATTTCAAGTCTTATTCTTGCACGGCACATGAAATAGTTAAATGCAACAAAAGAAAGGAGATAAATCAGCAGCCGCAGCAGCGGAACAGTTGTTGGCGTGTCTGCGGCCACAGGAGGGCAGAGCTCCGGAGAGCTCCACGTCCAGAGAGGCGGCACTGATCTCGTCTAGTAAATATTTGTGTCAGGGGGTAACTCGCTTGTAACTGGGGTAAACAAACGTACAATGAACGATGAAACAATGCAATACATATAAGGACATTTACCTTATAGAGGGGTGTGGTTATGATGAGCATTATGTACCTCAGAATAATCATTTTAAAAAGGTTGCATCTACATTAATTACGGATTTACCGAACCACCCAACAAGCTTGCTAACCGATTAAAATAAAAACACACCCACGAGTAATTAACACGTGCACGCTAAATATTGTACATGGCGGGTTCCTCCAGGTGACTGCCGCCTTCATTGAGCAACTTTTACCTTCAGTGAGGTGTTTGAGGACTTTCTGCAGATTTTGACAGCCGAGCCTCCTTCAGCTCAAAGTGTTTGAGACGTTTGAGGAGCACAGTGGGACAGAGTGGAATACTTAGAGCACTCTGGACTGGTTGGAGTGGGACGGAGAGAACGAGTGGACTGGTTATACCGTATTATTATGATTTGAGAATGAACGAGCGGAGAAGTTGAATCAGCATTAGATGGAGAAGGACTTTGCGATGCAGGAGACTCACAGAATGTCAGTCGAGTGTGACAACAAACAAACAGAGAAGAACGTCGACACGGTTTGTAAAAATGTCTTCAATATGTCTGTTTGCAAGATTTGGCTGTTAATTCTTGTGAGGCTACAGTTGTATATTTATGATCAACTACTCTTCTCATCCCTGTTCAAGAACCAGTACACGTCGTCCTATATCCCTGCATCTAGGTGACAAATGAAATCACAAGTGTTTAGTTTGTCTTTAAAGTATGAGCAACATAGTTACTTTATAACACCACCTTTTGCTGCAGAGTTAGTCCCTATTTTAGCAATGTCAAGCCACCTCCTGTTTCATGAATTTATGGAATAGAGTCTGTAAAATTATGACAGTCTTCTTTGTAACGACATGCAAATCTGATATGAGGACAGGCTGACAATTGCAGTGACTGTCCTTACTTAAGTGCAGCTGGCCAGAACAGAAACAATCTGAGTGAGTGTACTTTGGTTTTATGCAAAGGAAAATCCATCAAATTTAATGTATTCAGCATCCATTGTATGACACATTTTTGCAAATATGTCAACTACTTCTTTTTTGAAAAAGTTGCATTTTTTACACAGCCAATAACCTTGGTGTAATTGCTGCAGGCCTGAAAAATTAACGTTTTTATCTGATAAAGTGTGCATGTATGTGCGAAAAATTGTGCTTGTGTGTTTTCCTCATAAATATGTCACACACACACACACACACACACACACACACACACACACACACACACACACACGCATGTGCTGGTGGAAACTGCTTATTCCAGCTGATGGAGTGTATAATTCCAACATTGGAATAATAATGATGCCATTGTAATTCAGATGGATAGAGAAGAAATTAGATTCTGGGGCTTTTTGCATATTCTCATTATTGAGTTCTGCACCATTCTCCTCGTGAAAGCAGAATGAATTGAGAGATGGGATGAGTTCACATGTCTAACTTACTGAAGCGACACACGAGTCTCACCTTGCAGCAATTTGTGAGTCTGAAGTGAATCCAAAGTGTGTCTTAATTATATCCCAAAATAAAACTGGAACGCACACACACACACACACGTGCAAACACACTCAAAAGTATGTACATAAAGACACACAGAGCCACCCTGTTGGTATGCAACCTGAAAGTAAATGGCTGCAATCATATTAAAAACACCCCGGCAATTACAGCAGGAACAAACAGCATTTCTAGGCGGTATTTCTCATAATGCCACTTCATGGAGTGCCCTAATTGTGCTCCGTTTGCTGCAGAAAATAATCTATGTCAATTCTCGCTTTGCTTCAGACAAGCAACCAAAACAGCTAATCAAAGAGCCACATTCCCCTTTCTATCCTGCAGAGCTGTCAAATGTCTTTGAATGAAGGCTGAGCATCTGAGGCCTTCAAGGAGATGAAGATGTTCCTTCTTCTCTTTAACTCGTCTTTCACTCGAGGCTGGGGAATGGCCTGTGGCGATGGGTTAACTAAAAGAGAATTTCCCAACGCGGATCAATAAAGTATTGTGTTATTATCATCATTACTTAAGGGAGCCCGTTGCCATTGCATTTGTATCGTGTAAGAAGAGGGAAGGAGACCTAGAAGAAAATGTTCCTGTCAATATGTGATCTCAGCCTTACAGGGACAGAAAGGCTTCTTGTGATTTAAGTATTTAGAAACCATGAAATCATTCTCAAGCCACATACAACAGTAACGTGCGGTGAGGTTTGTGGCTGGTGAGGCCATGACTTTTCAGAGTCAGATTTACAAATATATGAACCCAATAGAGTAGCTTAGCTCACCATTCAACTGGCAGCTTTCACATTGACTACTGGTTTTTCATATCAGCATTCTTTACACACACACACACACACACACACACACACACACACACACACACACACACACACACACACACACACTCTTTACTTTAAATTTGATGATGAATTCCCATTGGAGAATATTACATTTTAGATCTTTGGTTGTGATTTTTTTTAAATTAGGCACCAATTTTCATACATTTTATTAGATTTTAAATTAATTTGTGATCCCAGATTAGCTGAATATCAATGACAATCGGCAGACACCCAAACAACTACACGCCCTTATCAGTCCGTACAGTTGTCTCCAGTACCGGAGATGTAATCCCACTTCCAGCTGGACCATCACAATGGTGAGCTGTGGTGCGAACAGCATTAAGCTTATGTCTCACACTGTAAACACTTGAAACCGTCTACTATGGTGAGATACCCTGTGTGACCTGCTGCTGTTGTCCCCTATACAGGGCTGAGTGCAATACATTGTGACCCAACACTGGTTGTTGTACCCAATAATTGAATTAGAGTGTTAACTATTGTGTTAAGGACTGGCAATCCCCAGTTGTGACGCGAACAAACACGTCCTCCATACATCCACCTCGGTCCGCAAATGTTATGAGATGTTGTGTGTGCTGGTCTTGTCATCATTTAAGATTGCTGTCTTTTAAAAGCCAAGCATGTATCTTTTGCAATGCGTATGCATCATGCTTTTAATAAAGTCTGTTGGACCATGCCACCATATCTGGTAATCTGATGCATGCTGTTAGTCACTGTACATAAGATGCTGTATTTAAAAGAAAGGCCCATGTACATGGAGAATACACCTGTGAATAACTGTAAATCATTATTTAACCTGTATTTGTGCATCGAACTAAATAGTTATAATACACTTTGCAGTTTACCATCGCTCTCTGCTCTTTTAATTCTTTAATTCTTAAGTTCTTATATTTACCCTCTCCCCTGGTCTTGTTTTGTCTTGCCACTTGTTTTTAGCACTGTTGAGTTGAGTTGCTGGTCTATATAGAAGAGGAAAATAGAATTAATTAGCCTCTGGGTAAATAAATGGATTGTGGCATTTAGCTCCCTCTTTTTCTTTCTGTCCGTTTCACCACCGCACTGACAGTTTAATCAGTTCTTCATTTAATGATTTAATCAACCTTCAAAAAAAAAAAAAAAAAGGTATTTTTTCTTCCCAAAGCGCTTCAACTAAGCCTTCTTCTTGTCCAGATCATAATAAAATAAAGAAGTCTCAGCTCTGCTTATTGGGGGAATTAGGCAAAAATGACTTTGCGCTTGGATATATTGGAGAAAATTATGAATAATGTAATTTTATTGAAATCCTTACAAAACTATTTTGCGTCCTTTGTGTGGTTACCTGGCCAACATTCAGACAGACAGGGTTTCCTTAATTCAGGCAAATTATTAAGCTAAAACAACACACTGTGCACCCACATTGGCCTTTGTAATGGATGCTTAAAGCAGAACTCTTGCAAAAAGTCTGAAAAATTGCCATCACAGCTGTGCTGCTGGATGAGGGACACTGAAGCCAAAAGTTAATAATGCGTCCCCGCAGTGTCAAAACAGCAAAGCTGAAACCCACTCATTTCAACTGTAGCCAGCCTTTTTGCCCTCTTTCATCTTCTGTCCCTCTTTACTTTACCCTTGATCTTACCTTTCTGACTCATTTCTTCCGATCCTGCTCTGCTGCAGCACTTACACATGTAAACAAAGACGAAATAAACTGTAAGGCTTTTAGTAAAAAATAAAATGTACACACACGCACACAGAGGCGCATACATGAGTATACTGTACACAAGCAGTCTATAACATCTGCAGAACATCTGTCTGCCATCGAATGTGGAATCAAAGGCTGCTTGTTACTTGGATTGCATTAGCTTCCTCATGTTTTAGCTTTGATATGGCGCAGCAATACTTAAGTGAATGGCACATCCTCCTGTTACCCTGCCTGAAAGTCTGCACGCCTCGGCCCTTTCATGTCCCAACAATGCAAACGTCTTTCTGGCTGCGTGGATAATCAAATGAAGACAGACGATACGTCAGAATGTCTGCTAGCGTATTCTCTCACGAAAGCTCCCTAAAGTCAATGCTGTATAACTGTGTTTAATGCTGCGGGCTATTACAGTTTGTCCTGACTTTCGTAAGAGTGGTTGAGTTTAGGCACGCTTATCAATACTGAGCAACCGACATTTTGTTTATCTCCTCACTAAAGCAGCTTAAAGGTGTAAGTGTGAGATAAGTGCAGCTGGATTTTTATAAATTTTTTACTTTAGGGAATATTGCATCATGTCTCTTCATGTTAAGTACATCAGTAATCTGTTGCAGTTCTCACATAGGCACCATTACCTAAATTAATTAGGTGGTTCTGTATTTTATATGAAATTAGAAACTGATACATCTCATCGTTGCAATAAGTCTTTCATAATTTCTACCCTCATGGATAATATATAGACTTACAGTTTGTGTGCATCTGTAGTGTAGTTAAGTTTATGTTTTTCGTCTGAGGAAAGGGAATTGCTCAGTGTTCCACAGAGGCTGAATCCATTTAAATACACACTTGAAGCAACTCAAAATATCTTCGGATATTTCCATGATTGAACTCCGTTTTAATGTCCTTAATTTTGGTAAGTGTGCTATAACTTTAATGGGACAAACTTGAGAGCCTCTAATTCACACACTCCTGATCTCCATCATATATTTCCTTGCACATATAGAATAGTCATGCAGATTAATTTATGAGATGCAATCAATATGAAAGCCAGTTGACTTATTTTTTTAGGTTTAAGGGCTCTCATAAAAGTTTTATTGAAACTGCACCGAGTTAAATTCTTAGCCATGGCAACATTTCTGTCATGACAAGACAGTTTGAAAACATCTTGGGTGTGATTCAAGCTTTTATTATGGCCTTACTAAAAGGTGATGGTGCATTAGAGTTTCTGTTTTAAAACCAGAGCAGGAGATCCTACCAAATTAAAGAAACAATTTATTTGGGACATTGAGCAGAAAGCATGGAAGGGGCAATAGGTAGATTGGCATTATCTAGGGTGACCAGATTTGAGTTTGTGAAAAAGAGGACACTACGTTCCGGTGGAGGGGGGGGGGGGGGGGGGGGGTAGCAGTAGTGTGTAGCATGCCGTGAACTTACAATTACGTTGAGATCGGTCGACCAATGAGAGTTCTCTCTACAGTCAGAGCTTGCGCAAGAAGGTGGAACGTGAGGGAGATACCATTTCCAAAACTTGTAAGGGGGTAATAACTATTTTCCCGAACGTAGCAAAATCCCGGACGTTTTTGGAATCCCTGCCGGACGCTTTTTTTAGGTCTCGAAAAGAGGACATGTCCGGGAAAAAGAGGACGTCTGGTCACCCTACATTATCCAAATGTTAAACAAATAAGCCGACCTTCCTCTCCAAAGCTCACTATTCAACATGTTGTTTCTTGTTCGTTAAATTTGTAAAATACATTTAAAAAATATGGACAGGATATAACGTGAGCTTTAGAGATGCTTTAGAGGCTAACTTAAGATGACTAGCTGCCAGAGTTAGCTTCATATTTACCAGACAGTGGCGTGGATATATCACCTTATTTAAAAGTATGCATGCCTGTATTAACTAACTGTTCCTTTAGTTTCTATAAGACAAGGATTTGTTCATTTTACTTCCCTTACATTTTCAGAGCTTTTTTTCTTTTCAACAAGTATGATTGTGGTATTTGCAACGTAATCTATTTAATCCAAGATGGGCTTGTTTTTGTCTTTCCTCACGTAGCTTGTTGATATTGATTCGTGCTCTGAGAGAGTAGCGGCTTATTGCTCAGTGAAGGAAGAGGCACAGTTTTGGATATCACACACCGAGCTGAAATGCGAGCAGATCAAATACCAGTGCCCACCGGGACTTCGCTGTGTGGAGTTATGTATCGTAATTACGTGGCTGTGTCCCTTGTAATATAGCCTTCTATTTGCTGTCACATTCAGGTCGTTTGTTCTGTCACATCAGACACATTTGTTCATTCTCCCTACGTATTTATTTGCATTGAGATTCATCCCAGCATATACATTCGGTGAAAGTCTGGAAAACTAGTCCATCACAAGAGTAGTGATTTGTTAAATGTGAAATAAGCACTGTATACAAAAAAAATATGCGGCTTTCGCATTAATTTAAATGAGACCACTGCATAGGCAGAGAGAAAGAAAAAAACAATAACACAGGGTCGTCCACAACACAAGGCAAAGTTATCTGGCACCGCCCTGCATCCAAGCGCACAAATTCCTCGTAGAATATTTTATATGGTAAATACTATAATTTCAGTCTTTCGAAGTTGATCAACCTTAATACTTGAGGGAAGTGCACTTATTTGCTTTCTTGCCAATAGTTTGGCCCCCTGGGCTCATTTTCCCCCAATCTGTCCCCATTGGCCCCTTTTTGTAGTCGTTTGTGTCTTTATAGTAGTTTAGTGTCTCTTTGTGGTACTTTTGCATCTATTTTTATTTGTATTGTGTTGTGTTTCTTTGTGGTTGTTTTGGCCATTTTCATAGTCATTGTTAGTTTTTTTCTTTTTGTCTCTTTGAATGATCTTGTAGGTGAAGGCCAGGGGCTCGTTCAGTAATCCACATATGGGATCATATGTCATTTTCTTCACATTCATTATTTTTAGTTAATATTGGGTTCATAAGGGTGCCTCTTCCTTCATAAAGTTGTGTTTAATCAGCATATCACAAACTAACAATTGGAAAGGTTGTGTTTTTCTTTCCCAGAAGTAGTGGGCGTACGATGAACCTGCCATGTATAGTCCACTGAGTGAAGTGTACAGTATTTGATGGAAATTTGCACTGACAGTTACATTCACAATCCACAGAGGATCGTGGACACATTTTTCCCCTCGGGCCCACTAACAGCTTTATCATACCATGCCACTTTTATATGATCAACACTGAAAAGCAACAAACCCCCTGGTGTACATTCATATATGTTATGGCCATTTGGGTTCTTGTCAGTTAAGGATGGAGGAAACGTGCAGTTCATCAGCGTGCAGAGACACAGACAGACAGAAATATTTTGTTTTTGTTTTTGTCACTCTGTTTAAAAAATGATTAGCCTTTAACAGCTCCAGACAGTTCTGCATTTAAACATATTAAACTGCAAAATGGTTCTTCTCAAATGGTTTTCATTCCCTGGCCCATCATTATTGCAGACAGTTCCAAACAATCCGTTTTACTGTTTGGATATTTGGAGTATTTTGTTCCTAAAATATCCAATATTTCCACAGACTCGTTTCAACTTTCCACAAACAATCTGTACTGATGAAGCAGAACTAAATATTCACCAACACACAGCTGACTAGTCTTATCCCTGGAGATGTGAGGGGGGCGTCTGCAACATCAAGCAGTGGAGCTGCACCCGAAGAAAAAAAAGGCTAAATCAAAAATGAGAAATGCATCGCAGAAATGAAGGTCTAATTTCCCCAGGATGCACTTTGTTTGCCTAATTAATTTGCTTTGGATCAGGCACTTTGCCCAAATGCAGTTAGATAGACAGGGGTAGAGAGAGAGAGAGAGAGACGCTAGGGTATTGGCTTTTATGTTTTTGAATATTCGGGCGTGTGCGTCTGTCTGGGTGTGACTGTGTTTGGCGACTCCACTGACAATAGAAACACATGAATTCAATGATAAATATAAACATTGGTCCAGACTTTAATTTGTTTTATTAAGTGACTGCTCCTGAATGATTTATACCGTTTGATTCTTTGTGACAATTGTTTTGGTTTGATTGAAATGGCTTCAGGATCTGATTTCTTTTTGAAGACTGTAACAATGGCCGTTGTTCAAACCAAATTAAACCAAAAAGAAATGTAAACTGAAACATAAATGCTTTTCCCAAAGGACACAGTATAGGAGTTACTTTATAACGTTCCTTTAATTAGGCATTAAAATACCAAATGATTTGTCATCAACACTGAAAAAGTTGTTTAAACATCATTAATTGTGGTTTATTGAAATATAAATGGGTGCTAATATTATGTTAAATCGAATTATAAACCATTAATGTGTGTGTGTGTGTGTGTGTGTGTGTGTGTGTGTGTGTGTGTGTGTGTGTGTGTGTGTGTCATAGTATTATAGAAGTTTAAACCTTTTGTTTCATATTCTTTCAAAACCTTTGTTTCATATTCTTACTGATAAAAAGTGCTGTGCTCTCAGATGAATGCAGGATTGATAGTTTTGTGAGGAAGTACATTTATGTTACTGATTTACTATTTCAATAATACTTTACATGTATCATAAATTATTATCACAACACTATCACGACACCAATATGCACAAAATGCAACCTTATTATGAAGCCGGAGAATTCTAGTTGGTAAAATCCAGAAGACAGAGTATTTTCAGGCATTCACGAGACAGAAGTTGAGTGTACTGGTTAAATATAAATAATTTAACAGCAGCCCTCACCAAAAATGAGCAGCATTGCAGTAGTCAGTACAATACACCTGAATGAATCAAGTCTATTTATGAAAATACTAGAATATCCTCTATGCAAACAACATTCTTACAAGCAGAATTGCCATCAACTATATAATCTGTAATGGTTAACTATCAGGAATTAAAATGTTAAATATTTTGCCAGTTTAGGACAAAGGCAGGCAGAGATAGCCGTGACAGAACTGACAAACATTTGATCGTCAATTAGCCGCTGATGTGACACACCTGTGCAGGAGGGAAGCGGCAGTGTCTTCAAACACTGGGAAACATTGCTGAGATCATTGTTTTTCTTTTAATATCAGAAATAATTTGTCACCTTTTTTAGATTATGCCGACATATTTTTTATTTATTTATTTGTAACAGCTTGCTCAGGTTCTAAATGTCCTTTTCACACCATAATTGTGACATTTAATAGGCTCTTAATTGGCTGCCGTTAGATATCAGAGGGTTTTTGGTTTACATCCATTTTTAAATGCATTCACTTTAGTTGGTTTATTTGAAGCACCTTGTGCAGCTACACATCAAAGTGTTCACATATTTATCTACAGAAATATGTGAAAAATGACTGTTTTGATGCTTACTTCAATAGGTTGTTTTCACAGACGTGACATAGCAGGAACAAGCACAGCTGTTACTAATAACATTAACAAGGGCTCTGTTCTATTCAAGTGTCCCATAAGCAGGGGCGCAGTGGGACTGAAATTCAAACTGGGACATTAAGAAGGAGTGGCCTTTAAAAAAAATGTTGGGCTGTAATTATAACACATACAGTGTGTGTGGTATAAAGGATATCTGATGATTGCTAAAGACCTGAAAGACACTTTAGAATGTCTTGCTGACAGCGTTCGGCTCTGTGCGGTCTGCGACTGCAAGGACCAGGTCACGGCCAATGACCTTACAGCAACTACTGACATTGAAATTAAAAAATAAAAACTCTATGAGCACCAGAATGGAATGAAGTCTTCCCATACTTTCCAATGACCAGTCCACCCCTGCTGGTAAGCCATGACAGTGCGACATTGACACAACAGAACACAAAATGTAGTCTTTCATACAGCCATCTTTAAAAAAGGGGCTCAATTGTACGAATACATTGCAAACCGTTTGCAGTGTTTCACACTTTTTAATTCATGGACTAAAACATCAACATCACTGGGATGTAGCTTCAACAACACCGTGCGCTAAATCCTATTTATCCACCTCTCCTCTTTGCTTTTTTCTCTCCTTCCTGCCCCCTTCCCAGTGAATTGCGCTGGCTATTGATTCTCCCGCTGGGCATGATTAGCCCTAACCTGTGTCATAGTGCCAAGTCAGGGCAGTGATAATGCCTTCACTCAATACACAATAACAACTCATGTGCCCCGAGAGCAAGCGCTAGCTGCTCGGCGCGTGCTAGCATGCTAATTTGCAGGGACTTGTGATAAATGCATGCTGTCAGTACTGCTGAACAAAGTCAGCATCACAGCAGTGCAGAAGCAAGGCCGATCTGATAAGCTACATCAAACAAATAGGTGGGAGTGGGATTGTTTATGCAGCACTGTAACAGTATGTGCAGATACACATACATAGGGTGACCAGACGTCCTCTTTTCGAGACCTAAAAAAAGCGTCCGGCAGGGATTCCAAAAACGTCCGGGATTTTGCTACGTCGGGGAAAATAGTTATTACCCCCTTACAAGTTTTGGAAATGGTATCTCCCTCACGTTCCACCTTCTTGTGCAAGCTCTGACTGTAGAGAGAACTGTCATTGGTCGACCGATCTCAGCGTAAATGTAAGTTCACGGCATGCTACACACTACTGCTACCCCCCGCGACGAACTCTCTCTCCCTCTCTCCCTCTCCCCTCTTCCCCCCCCCCCCGGAACGAAGTGTCCTCTTTTTCACAAACTCAAATCTGGTCACCCTACACATACACACTCATTTCGAGAAAACCAGCTGCAAACGATGCAACACAAACATCACACTCCTACTTTCACAATCCTTAACAGCCAGCGCACAGCCAACATACTTCTGACACCTCATTAGTCTTCATGTACCCTCATGAGAGTCCCGCTCACTCAGGCCCAACATTTCAGCTCTAGTCCAGCCTCCCCCAAATTGTATGAACCCAGGCTCGGCTGAACAGAAGCCCAAAGCCAACGTTTTAATGTCAAAATTCCCTTCCTCTGACCTATCAGTCAGCTCATCAGACTAAATATGAAGACGTAAACAGTGGTCATGTAGCTCTCACCAGGCGTTAGTTAGCCAGCACTCGCACATACACTGACAAGCTGTTTGAACCTCTCCGCATTAATAAAACACACTCTTAAAACAATCAGTGCTGAACAAGAGAGCAAGCGCTTCATAAATCAAAACTGACTGACCACTTTTCCTCGATGTGAGAGTAGCACAGTGACAAAAAGGCAAGTTGACAAATAATTGCCAAATCTTCGCCACTCGCCTACAAATCCAGAATAAAAGATGACAAATGGGCGACTGTTTAAAATCCCCCATTTTACATGTATTAGGCTTCTCTTTATAGTCCCTGTGAATGATAATCCAACTCAGTCAACATATCAAGAGGAGGGAGGAGATGGCTTCTTCTACACAAGATAAAGTTAGTTGAGGACAAATATATTCACATAGTCATGAATATATTATTTTTGAGATCTTAAGTTTTGAGATTTCTGCTGCCACTCCAAAACAATGGAAGTGAATGGAATACATCCAATATAATACAAACAACATGTCTTTCCGTGACCCATGGCCTATGTTTTGCTGTAGGATAGCTACAGGTGACAAACACAGTCTCTGCACTTTCTGATGGTTCAAGAAAACAAGGAGTGAATTAGAGCAATAACACTTTCTAAAAATCTACACTCTAATGCAGAAATAAATACCTATTAAACACTCCGATTGTTTACTTTGGAGAGCGGCGCACTGGGGTTGTCAGTCAAATTTTCAATCGTCTTTTCAGTCTACTGTATATATTTAACGAATATACATATTCATTGAAACCATGTTTGAACACAAAATATGCAGAAGGCCGAGACTGGCATGAATACGTCAAAATCCATTCCCGTCAGTTGCTTAGGTCAAGTTATCCTCACAGTTTCTCATGCTGTTTCCGCCTCTTTATGTGCCTGCTGCTTCACTTATGTGGAACAGTCTCCTTGACTACCTATGAATCAACGGATGACAAATTAAAGGGAAGAAGAAAAAACAGAATAAATGAATGCAGATCCTTCCTTACAGGGCACGAGGGATCACTGACTGGTTTGACGAGTGTGAATATGATTTGAATAACAAGGTATGCTCTATGCAGTTATAGATCTTGAGGGTCCAGACTGAAGTGATACACAGCACTTTAACACCATCATAAAAATGAGGGAATATCTTTTCAAGGAAGGATTTTCATCGCTCCAGTACATATGGAGAATCTAACCGAAACAGGCCCTTTATGGTGTATTTTTCCTTTAAATTTGTTTAAACCCTGAGGTGATCGCTGCAAGCCCCCAGCAAAACACAGAGTTCCCTTATTTTTTAAATATGGACAAATGTGTTAAATGCAGTGCATTGAAGTTGCAGTGTAATGGGCAAACGCAGGGTGTGGGTTTCTACAGAAAGATATACAATACAAAGAGGATCTGTTGGCAGCGCTTGCACTCGGCGTCAAAACAATATCACAACAACGAAAAGAGAGAGAAGCTTTTGAGAGGAATTTGTGATCCTCTTGCTCTTACAAATCACCAAAAATACCCACGCAAACACACAGACAACAGCATGTATGAGGGCTTTATTCGCTCGAGCTGAACGCTGTGCGTATACACAAAGATGTTGACTCGCAGGCAAAAACACACCTATTTCCCAACCCACATAAATAAACATGTTGTGCTGCCACACACACACACACACACCAGTGATCCTCTCTTGGAATGCATCTGAAATGAGACAAAGAGGAAGAGGGGCTGGAGGAGGGGAATAAAAGCAGATTTCCAAGGCCTGTTCCAGCACCAGTCAGCAACTTCATTCTCCAGCCTCAGTGATGCTCTAAAGCAGTGACACACACACACACACACACACACACACACACACACACCTTTTTTTCCAGATGTAAAGACACGTTTAGTCTTGGCTCCATGTGTCTGTTGGAAAGGACTTTTCCCAGCCGCTAAATGACGCAGCGAGGACATAGAGACATGTCTAGAGAGGCATCTGCAGGATAATGGCGCAAAGAAATAAAAAAGTTATTTCATTCCAAGCCTTTTTTTTCTGATGCTTAGTCATTATTCAAATGTACAAGCTGAGGGTGAATATACAATGTGGGCACAGATTGGTTGAAATATCTCCCGCAACAATTGCATCTCTTGATCCTTGACGAATGAGTTTGTTGATCATTTCAGCATGTTGACCTTTATCACTTCACTCGCAGCAGAAAAGAACAAAAATGTATTTTTAATTCACTGCATTGCAGATCGTCCCCCAGCTGCAACAAACAGATGTTAATAAAGAACTCCTCTAATGCGTTTCATTAATTCAGAAAGTTGACATGAGCAGCTCGGTATTTTTCTCCACAGAAAAAGTAAAAATGCTGCTCATTTGTTTTACAGATACAAAGAAATGATGAATAAAAAAATAAAGTGATTTCATTTTTTTTTTCTCCCACTGTTTTCATCTGTGAGGCCGAGCGAACGCTTTCATCTGATCTTTGCGGCTCTCAGAGATACAGGGATCAGACTGTTTAATTTCTTTTTTGTGAGTGTGTGTCTGAGCTTCACTTCAGTTTCCAGTGCTGGGATTACCAGTCCCTTTTGAAATGAAAGATTGAATTACTTTCTTTGAAATTAGTTTCCATGGAACTTTCTTAAAAGGTTCCAGACATGCTTCAGGAGGTATTCATGAAAACAATATTTGATGTTTATAGTAGTATCACCATTATGTAATATTTATGGAGCAAAATGGCAAATTCAAAAGCTTTGGACCAATGTAAAGTGTGATTCTAAACTGCAATATTTTGAAGAAGGCATCGCAGATATTTGCTAAAGGGGTGGTCAACACAAAGAAAAAAACCCCACAATGTTATCTCTAGATTGTGTTAAATACAACAAATATTTGTAAAGACCTCACATCTGTCATGTTGTATCTACAGTGAGTGTGCCTCCAAAGAAAAGAAGCAAACACTTCTCTGACAGCGTATACGTATGCGTAGCTCTCAAGATACTGAAATGCTTGTTAGGAGACACAATAACCTATTTAAGTGTAATCCAAGTGGGTTGGCAATACTAGCTTCGCTTTGTTTTTTAGCTCAATTTAACCAGCATCTCATAGAGATTTAATCTTGTTATGGCAGCTGAGGCCAGCTGTCAAGAATTATTCTTGGATATGATTATCAATGCAGGCTCACACTAAAAGTTTATATGAGAAAAAAAAAGAAGATTTGAATCCTAGTTGAGAAATTTTCCAAGTTCGGGAATTGTCTCAGGGGATCCCCTCGGTAAAATAAAGATGTTATAAAGAAATTACTGCACACTGCTTAATTTCTCAGAGAAACAGCTCAATATATGAGAAGATCTAAGGAGATTTATCTCAATCAGTACTTGAAGTGGGCCGGTATACTCACCAGTACAGAGTACCAGTACATTTGATTCTTTGTCGTCCCGTGACTTTTTCTTGCGTTCCTGCAAGAAAAATCTGCTCTTTTGATTTACAGAATCAGATTTTACAAGACAAACATTTAAAGAAATAAGTGTTGAAATGAAGGCTGTGATATGCGTAAATAATAAAATTATGATTTAGCGAGAGGCTTGTTTTCCACTTCAAGCATTCATTCTGTTGATAGATATTTGCACTGAGTGTAATGACTTACCTAATATTACAACTAAAATGCATGTCTCCAATATAGTGCCAAAGATAATATGAATATCTCACGATCTCTATAACCAGCCAAAACAAACAATCCTACATTCACACCCACTTCATGAAGCCTAGCAATGTG
Source organism: Myoxocephalus aenaeus (assembly GCA_038501785.1). NCBI lineage: Eukaryota > Metazoa > Chordata > Actinopteri > Perciformes > Cottidae > Myoxocephalus > Myoxocephalus aenaeus. The sequence goes on from JBAMJR010000091.1 coordinate 3,124,534, forward strand.
TGCTGATGAGGTGAAAGAGTGAGCACAATTTAAACTTCTTTCTGAAATTCCCTTTTTAAATCATTTACATAACTATTTGTCACTTTCGTATAACCAGTTCAGAAAGGGGACTCCCCCCCTACTGAGAGTCCTGGCTCCTCAATGGTGGACAGCAGGACAGCAGAAAGTCTCTACATCTTGCGTCGCAAACTAAAAACACATTTTTCGACTACACCTTGAATAAGGAAGGTAGCACCGTAGTAGCACTTTAATGCCACTTACTGATAGCACTTTGTAGTTTTACTTTATTGAAGAAATTGTACTTTCTTGATTCTTGTTGTTCTGAGTTTCTACTCATGGTTGAATGCACTTATTGTAAGTCGCTTTGGATAAAAGCGTCAGCTAAATGAAATGTAATGTTTCACCGCTGCCCCTTTAATAAGAGACTAGCGGCAAGTACCTAGTCTATTAACCCTTCAGGGTCTTAGGCCTTTTTCTTGATTTTACATTATTTCTTAAATTCACCTTTTAAAAAGGCACTTGCATACGAGATACATACCCATGTGTTGCATCTAAAATTGCAGAACAATCTCAGCTCTCTATATAATGAGGCACAATTGTAACGTGATAATATGGCCCTAAAGCTGAAAAATCGTTATATCTCCTGTGAAAACTCAAGTGGACGAAACGTTTTGGTGATGGAAATTGGTTTACCAAAGGTCTTAGGTTCACAAAAACAGTGAAATATATGAATAAAATGGTAGATGCATCTAAATAAATGTCTAATACCAAATTTGGTATTATCGTTTTTTGAGTAGAAGTGTTACTACTTTCATGAACGCCTCATCTTTGTTCAAGAGCATCTTTGATACAACCAGGTGCAACTCACTGAATGCCTTGCACAAGAGACAAGCGTTAGGCCTATCCCCATTCGTAAATCATTTGTCATGTCTCTACCCTCTCAATGCCGGCTGACTTTCCACCATTCGGACCAGCTATGAACACTTCCGACATGATCAGACAACCCATTACCTATTTTTCTAGCGTAACCTGGCCCTTATTTTAGCATGTTAAAATGCTAACATTAGCAAATTAGCTCTAAACCGATAGTATAGGTGTGATATTTGGTCAGTTATACAAATAGAGGACTTCTTTCTGTAGTTTGGCTATGAAACAATTGGGATTGAAACTCTGCCAAAGTGTGCCATTATTTAGTCCAGAGTAAATATAGCTGGAATCTTCTCCCACTGCCTCTCTATCTCTGGGTCTCTTCTCTCCAACCGATTTGGCCTGTATAGTTGTTGCAGGCCTGCGTGAGTGAATACCCTCGCCTCGTCAATAAAGCAATCATTAGAAGCAGAGTGAGTTTGTGCTTGTGTACCGACAGCTCATTGGATGGGGTGGATGGAGGAGGAGAGGAGCGCGGTAGATATGGGCGCTGATGGTGGGATTTGATATTTTGATGCATGTCGGTGGAATCTGCCCTCAACCGATTTAAATGGGGAACACTCATATTGTTTTTTTTAAAGCCACACAAAGAAGCTGAAGTATCTTATCTTAAAGCACTCATATGCTTATATATGATCACGGCAACAGAAACATATTTTCCTCTCTGTCAGTAGCGTCTTTAACTCCACCCATCCTTCTTTCCATCTCTGCCTTAGCTGCGAGTCCCCGAGGCCAGACTTGGTCAGGTCTCCGCTGTGTTTGAAATGCAATCAGTCCCTATTCTCTGTGCTTTCTCTCTATCGCCCTCTTTCTTTGGCCCTCCAACAGGGAGCCAGCATCACCCCATCCACTGTGGCTATAGTTTTAGGGCAGCCGAGCAGACGGAGACCAAAGAAAACAGGGGAGTCGAGAGAAGTTTGCTTTGTTTGTGTGGTTTTTGTGTTGCTGCTTGTATCTACAGAACCATCATGCATGTAACCCATTTAGGAAGACATACCATATTGCCTGCACCTTCTAACTGTGAGTTATCTGCTTCGCTCCTCTGAAACGGTCATGTAGTGTGAATATGGAACTGAAATGCCAATTGCTTTGAACATTTCTATTATTGCTTTTCTATTTATTCATTGTTATTGGTTTAAAACAAGTCAAATTCAAACATGGTTATTGTAAAAACAAAAACAAAAATACTGAAATGTCCCACTTCACCTTGATGTTTAGATTTTGTTGTACAAAGAAACTCCAACTGGGTTGCAAAAACACCCACATTCCCAAACAGTAAACATACATGACCCAGTTACTGACCCCACTATTATTGAAACACTCATACAAACAAATTCTAATTGCGCTTGTTCAGAAAATAAACATTAAGTTTTGGCCTTACAAGTCAATAAGTGCAGAGTGGCAACACAGAACTGCAGAGTTGACTGATACATATATGTGGGTGTATCAATACGAGCGACACCTTTCCTGTTATTTGATCTATTGTTAATATAAAAATATTGATCACAGTATAGCTTTGAAGCTCCTCTAAGCCTTTTCTGGAGAAAAGTTTAATCATACAGGCCACTAAAACATATATCACAAATTGTATTTAAATCAACCAGCATGGATGCACAATGTTGAGTGATAATGAAGCTTTAATAAAAATGTCCGACACTAGCAGAGTAGAGCAAAGCTGCCGTTCTGCAGGCTGTCTAAGACTCACAGTCCGAGAGTATTTAACCGCGTTCAGGTCACATAGAAAATCTGACTTATTCTTCAGAGTGGGTGAAACAGCCTTACGAGGAAAGTTGTAATAGTTCTAATGTATTATTCATGGACATACATCATAACAAGTTGTTCAGGGAAATGTTTCATACTGAGGATAGCTGCATTTCTTACAAATGATCTTCCCTCTTTATGTGCATCTGCCATGTTAAATCACAAGAAATGAATACTTGGAACTGTGACTGGTAAATCCTGGTTGACTTTTATTATGTCTCTCAGGTAGACCTCCTAGCTCATCTTTGGGCCTCCTTTTCTGCATTCTTTAATGCCAACATACGCATAGCATGCAGGGCAGTGTACTCTGAATATGGAAGAGTGTATCTCTGCCACTCTAATATAACATCTCAGTCAATGATATGTATCCAATAACAGTGTTTGGTCATTTCTCCCCGTCGCCTCTTTTTCATGTTTCATTTAACATGAATCCAATTTCCCCTCGTGTGTACAGCTATCTTGTGCACATGAGTAATGCGTCCCATCAAACCAAGTGATACGTCTTTGTGGACGTAATGTGCTTTAGGGAGAACACGTCCCTCACACAGCATTGATCCAGAGAGGAGACAGACGTTTGACATGTTCGTTTATTACCTTTACGATTCGCGCTATTCGTTCTGCAGTGTGAGCAGGGAATCTGGGCACATCTGTTTGTTTTGGAATTCGCACAACTAGCCGATGGGCATGTTGCTTTATCTCTTATCGTTGTGACTGCAGGGGACTCTGAGACGCATGAACACGTTTTTTTGTTGTTGTGAATACCGTGGACGATGCAGTTCGGATTGGGATCGACCCACAGGCACAAAAGAGATGAAGGAGAGCGAGAAATAGACATGATGAATTTCATTCCTGCATTATCTTTTTTTTTTCTCTTCAGAAATTTCTTTTATTTTGATATCATGCAACACTCCCTTGCACCATAGTACGCACAGCAGTGACACAGAATCCTATTCAGAAAGATTTACAATTCTAAGCAGTGTGGTTATGGTGGAGGGCGACAATGGTGATACAAATCTACAAGACCGGGTGGCGAGCATCGCCATTCGCTTACTACCTAATCTGAAAATGCTGGCTGGAAGTGTGCATTTGCCAACCGTTTTATCAAGTAGGCGCATTCCTTCACCAATATTTCATTGAGATATGACCATGACACCAACAGCAGCCTCAGTTAATACATTGTGGCACCCCGAAAACAACCCCCTTCGTCAGTGGCATACTGTACACTGCCCCATACTTTGAATTAAAGCTTCTTCACACAAAACTCAATGATTTCTAATGCAACTGCTGGTCTCGACAACAGGCTAATTGGATGGCTGACCCTGTGATTGAAAAACAGCCCTCTCAGCAGTTTAAATAACTATTTCTATCAGCAAGTATAAAGCTTAACTCGGAGCTGTCAGCTGTCAGTAATTTATAGATTTGCAATTTTTAAAGGGTAAAAATTGTATGGTGTTGGTGAGCAACAGCTTCAATGCTCCTTTGTTATACAATATCAACGGACATTTTCATTGAACATAATCTTGGGGGTATGGCGTTCTCGTCTGGTGAAATGGTTGTGACGTCAACTTACACTTCTATGCTACACTAGATACTGAAGGTATGCTAAATGTACACAAGCTGCTGTTGCTTTTCAATACTTTTCACAGTGAATAAAGACCTACCCTGCTTCTAAAAGGTAGTCCTGTGTTGCTCCTACATTTAATGGTCTTCTGTCTGGATCATCAGGTGATTTGTAGTCTTAAGCCTCCATCTTTATCTTTTTAATGTGTTTTTGCTGCTGAGTCAGTTTGACCTCCTGGATACATCCTTCAAATGCATATTGTAGACCCTTCTGTCTACTTCTCTCTGAAATTGCTTTGTCCTCCCGCCTCCCCAAAAAAAGTAAATTAAAAAGGGCCACTTCAGTGATTTAGTAGTGCACAGCCGTGAAGTTGGCCGATCCCAAAAAAAAAAGAATCGTCAAAATTTAAAGCTGCAGAGTGCCGCGACCACGGAAAGTACTGTAGCCATGTGTTTGTCTATGTTTCCCTCTCTTGCTGTGTTCCCTAAAGTGTGTTCTCACTGGTTTTTGTGTGTGTGTTGCTTCTTACACACCTGCTCTGAATCAGCCTCGTTAGTCCTTCCCCGTTTCCAGTTTTTCCCCTGCCAATCAGCTCCCTGCCTGTTCTCCGGCCTAATCACCTCATTACCCTCACCTGGGCTCCTCCGCACATCTCTCCACCTGCACTCCATCCCCTCGTCAGATAACTTTGTGTTCAAGTACTAATTTACAGTTTTATCTTTGTTGGATCCTTGGTTTTGTTTTGCAATAATCAGATTGGCCTTGCCTGCACAAACCTTGAATACGAAATTATTTCTTCAAATTCCTGCCTGCAGGCTCCTGCATTTTTAACTTGATTTTGGATATGGATTTAACATTGATCTGTTAAATAGTGGACGGAGGAAATAATCGACAGTGGCAAAAATGTCCAGAATTAGAACAGATAACGTACAGAAATCAATATGCAATTGCTATTAGCATGCAACCAAACCAATACATCTGCAACAATTCCCTACCTTTTCTATATACCTCACATTACCTGTACGAATATTTTTGGAGACCTTTTTTAAAAACCCAAATCTGGCAAATTTCCAAACAGCTTGGACCGAGAAAGACCTGATGTGCAGGGGGAAAGACATTTGTGCACCGGTCAACTGTCTGACATCTGTTCTTTTCAGTGCGTTGGCTGGTGAATAGCGTTGCTGCGAGCCTTTATGTCACTTCCCCCATCTGGAAAAATACCAGAGTCTGACACATCTCAACTGATGGCACCATTTCACTCAGAAGTTTATGTAACAAGGCATCAGCAGTTCTCTGGCCTCCCTCCATGGCCTTTATGTCCGTTTAGTTGGCAGGGATGCCCTTCGCCTTGGAAGTTTTACTTTATTCAAATGACTGTCTTATGATTTATTTATTTTTTATCTTTATAATGTAACTTTGGGTGTAGGATTAATATTTGTTTTAATTTAGCCTCATCAGCCCGCAGGTCCCCCAATTGGTCCCCCAGAGGGCTTCTACAGGTGTTCTACAGCTCATATGACCTTGATATGAATACCAGCCCCTATTGTCCTTGATCTCTAAAGAATCAGCAACTCCTTGCCTTTAAAAATAAAAAAAATATTATTAATTTTCTGCGTAAATTTGATCAAAAGTCAAGAATCTGATCAAAAAATTAGTCCTCGGTCGCTCCCCAAGTTTTTTTGAATTGTATTTTTGGTGACTTCCCATCATGTCACAGAGTAATACTGCACCTCTTTAGAAAGATTAAGACCTAAATCATCCAAATATGCAATAATAATCACAATAAACACAAGCAATGACATGTTTTGAAGCCTTTCCAGTCCAAAATTCATGTTTTTCAGTTCAGAAATAAAGAAATGAGCCATTTTTACCTAAATCTTCATCGCATCATAACAAAGGACCACTTGAAATGACCGTCTGCTTCCGCTTGTGTCATCTGACGCGCTTTCAGATGCGTTTGAGGAACGAGGAAACCGTAGGACCTCAAAACACGGAGAAAACTTACTACATAATACACTACTTTCTCAGGACATGCACTGACCTTCCTTAGACTGAGAGACATCCTGCTGTTTCTCTACCTGCTGATCTAATTTTCTTCATGGCCATCTTTCTTATCCTCAAAAGATTTGTCTGACTCCATCAAGTTCGCTGCATGCAGAGCCTTAGGCTTCACCACTCTCTCTATTGCATCTGTCCTGCAATATGCCCGTGACTTACTGTGCCAACTAGTTTTTCTCTACACTTTGAAGAGCCTTAAGATTGTGTGAGCTTGTAAGTAACTATAGGATTGCAAGATTTGTTTTCTCATCTTCGAAAAAAAAAAAAACCTTCCTTGTCATTTTCCCCCATGAAAAGCTCTAGTCTTTACTCAGTGTGACATTTATTGTAGCCAAAACGAGGTCATCAAATCATAAAATTTATCCAAGCTGTGACAGTCACATTGTTTGCATAGACACCGTTTGGTTGGAAGCACAGCTGTCCCTGCAGGCGTTCTCCACCTTCAATACCATCAAATCAGTATGATGGCCTAATGATTACCTCTAGTGCAATAGAGAAAGCATGAGGGGGTATTGTGCACCGTACTACGATGCTACTACACTCTAGCATAATGAAATGCCATATAACAAACAAACACACTACTTTTTATGATGTTTGGAACTTGAAAAACCTCAACCAAATGATATTTGGAATCACACTGAACGCATTAGCAGGGTCTAAAAGCATAATTACTCTGGCTGTGCTGATCGACTTTGGAGCAAAATTATAAGGCTGTACTCAAAGCAACAGGAATAACCTGATAGCTTTTTGTGTCAGTGAATATGTGGTATTAAAAAAAAAAAAAGTAATTTAAAAAAGCAGAGATAATGTACGCTTATATTTCCACATGTCTTACCATATTGTTTGCCCACTTATATATTCAAGGAGTGGTTTTTGTGGTCTGTAACAGCCTAACATGTTTGTAGTGCCCACGTTGCCTATTCAACTCCAAGGGCCTACTTGGCTGCTCGCTTGGTGAATTATTCCTGACGCGTTTCATTAATGACAATGTCCAGGTATAATGTCCATATTTATTCTTGCAAAATGTAAATCATAATCTCATCGGCAGATTGTAGCTGCATATACTCAAATCTTAGAATATACCATAAACATTGTTCTTACTCTGTTCCAATATTCCAATGCTGTCACACAAAAGCGGTCAAAAAACTGTTTGCTTCCACAAACGAACAACCCCTGGCCATAGTGCCACTCCTAATTATATAGGGCCGACTCGTTGAAATCGGCCTTACGCCACCTAGTGTTGGGAGATCCAACATACACCAAAACAAGGCAAAATGGCTCGTACACACCGGCCCATAATTGTTTCTGACAGCGGACAAAACAATTATCACTTTACATAAAGAGCCATTACATTAGAAACAAAACAAAAAAGTACTGTTTGATACAGTCGATATTATAAGACCTGCATATAGCCCATATACTGTTTCTTTGTCTTAGAACATGGTTGTGGGTTTTCACCATTATTCTTTCCTAGTCATTTGACAAATCTTTAACCAAGTCCTTCCTGTGCCATTGCATTTTGTACGTGATTGGGATCTAATAAAGCTAGAGCTTCTCTGAGTTTGCTTTCAGCTTCTACAAAGTTAGTTGCATTGTCGGACCGCATCGTAGCAACTTATCCTCTCTTGCAGATACATCTTCTTGATGCATTGACACACGAGTCTGTGTTAGGAGAGTAAGCAACCTTGTTTTGAAACCTTTTCCGTTGGCTGAAACGAACAATAGATGTCTCCGCTTCAGAGAAGTCATCCACAGACAACCTTTTTCCTCCTAACGTGGCTTTGATTTTCTGCATCTCCACACCGACGTCTAGTAGTTGTCGACCATCGCTGCTGGTATTTGGAGTAGTCAACTGCTTCCTTTTCCTGCTTACAGAGAGCAACGTCCTCTTCATCTCTTCCACCTCTTTTACTGAACCGAGCAGTGCAGTTTCCAACTGCTTCTTCTTCTGGCTGATTTCCTTGTCATTTCCATTCTTTATACCGCCAGCGCAGCTCCAACACTGTATAAAAACTGTTTACTTCCACAAATGAACAACCCCTGGCCATAGTGCCACTCCTGATTATATAGGGCCGACTCCGTTGAAATCGGCCTTACGCCACCTAGTGTTGGGAGGTCCAACATACACCAAAACAAGGCAAAATGGCTCGTACAATGTTAATATCCAGAAAATGTAAAGGGTGGCAGCAATTTTGGTGTTTAAAGGAACTTTCTCTATACCTCTGGCTACTGGTGTTAAATGTTAAGTATATTCTTTTAAATCAATCCGGTAACTCCATACACATAAAGTCGGGGTATATTAAGCGGAATTAAGAAATGTGACACTTAGAAAACATTGCAGTATGACATGATGTTTTTTTTTAGGATTCTTCTTTAAAACATCTTCAGAATTCCCAAAAGGAGATGCAGAAAGAGGCATACTATGTAGAAAAGTGGCTTCAGCTCTGTTTTTTACAAGCAAATTTTACTATCTTGAAAATAACATAATCTCTTGGTGTGTGTGTGTGTGTGTGTGTGTGTGTGTGTGTGTGTGTGTGTGTGTGTTCGTTTCCTGCAACCTGTGCACAAAGCAGCAGGTGATTTCCAACAAATAACACCAGTTGAAGGAAGAGGGCAGAGGGCGGGTGCCCCCGCTGGCCCTTCATGTGCTCTGCATCCAGAGGCCCTCACCACCAGCACGCACACATGCACGCCTTGTTCTGGCTGGGCAGCGCCAGTTGTACATGAACAATTACTAAAGCTGGCAGACGGAGTGGGGTTAGATTGGATCTATACCAGCTGCCAGACTGCCAGTTACCCCCAACAGAGTGATCACCAACACTCTTCAGTGCTGAACGAGGGAGTGCTTTATTCTCTGGCCTTCTATCAATCACATGCTGCACTTATCACCATGCCATTGTTTTCCCTTGTCCATAAACACATCTTGCTGAACTCAAAGAACTGGCACACGGAAATGCTGATTAACCAATTTGCATTGTCACATGTCATAATGTTTAGGGACTTGAACACACTTGAAGACTGCAGACAGCAGTCAGTTTATCCCATCACTTTGTCGATGTCAAAAGCCAGTCCAAAATGAATTTATGACTAGTGAATGTAGGTTCAATAGAATGGTCAACATTCGACCACAAATGCTCAACGATTTGTCCAAGCTGACTGTCAGCTTGACGTACCAAGGTCCCCCTTCGCATTCTCTCAGCTGCTGGGCCAAGTCTCACTCTATTAATAACACAGGTGATGGAGATAGAGACATTGATTATTCTCACCCTCTCACCTCTCTTTCGGGCTGGGAGAGCAGAGTTTTAAAGAGACAGAGCTACAGAAACTCAGAAATGACCAATAACATCAGATACACTATGCTTTCTCAACTCATGTGTACTGGACAGGTTTACATACAATGAGACTTCACCAAATGGTACTGCACACTACTGCATTTTATTTCTTAAACTGCAATGCAACTTGTATTCAATTTTTATTTTTATTTTATTGAGCTTTTTGACTGTTTTAATGTTTTAATGTTTTCTCAACTGTTTTAAATCCTGTTTTCTCTGCATTATGTTTTGATGCTTTTAATGGTTTTATGTGAAGCACTTTGAATCGCCTTGTTGTTGAAATGTGCTATACACTTGCCATGCCTTGAAACCAAAGTCAGAAACTGACTGAGGAGCTCTGACTCTATACATTACAGAATATAGTCATTATGTAGATTAAGAGGTGCATGCATTACATCCATTGGCACAAGGCCCACTTTTGTGCTGTCAGAAAGCAAAGCAGACATATTTGATGGATGAGAGGGGGGGATGTTACATCACGTTGCTTTTTTATGTTCTCCAGTCTTCCCCATGCTCTTCTCTCACTGCTGCGTCCGAACCACAGGATGAAGCCTGCCCTTTGGCTGCATGTATGTATTTTTAGCTCAAATTTAATTTAATTTCTGTTCCACTCAACACGAAACCTGACGTCCTTGTTGTACCTTTGAGTACACTGCACCACACTTTGGGTTTTCGGGGTTGGGTACAGTCCACCACCTCGATCTAACTGAGAGCACAGCAGGGAGGATGTTGAATTTACATACAGGAAGTTGTGTGTGTGTGTGTGTGTGTGTGTGTGTGTGTGTGTGTGTGTGTGTGTGTGTGTGTGTGTGTGTGTGTGTGTGTGTGTTTAGTTTAATCCTACCAGTGCTTCCCTCAGCTTTTCTCATGGACCATGGACAGAGCAGGAATATGTGATGAGCTTACAATGTGGAAGCCAGGGGGAACATTCATTTGTAATCTAACGAAAGTATTGGTGTGGAACCTCTCCTGACTGACAATATTGCGCCGAAAAGTGATTTTGTTCTGCAGGTCTGAGATTAGATATGATGGGCACTGTATAAAACTAGAATTCAGGATTTTTCTGCGCACTGATACCTCTATTTGAAATGTATTGCCGGCTGTGTGTGTGTGTGTGTGTGTGTGTGTGTGTGTGTGTGTGTGTGTGTGTGTGTGTGTGTGTGTGTGTGTGTGATAGAGAAAGACCAATGGTGAGAGATGGAGGAAGAGAAATGCTGAACTGGTGCGTGGCAAGCGGGTTATTACAATAATGAGGATGGATGTGTTTATCATGAGTTGTGGATCCCATTCCAATCCTCCCCTCCTTCTCCTCCTCCCTCCGTACCTCTTTCCTGCTCTTGCTCACTTGAGTAGCTCCGTCTGCGTCCTACATCTGGCGGACCGGGACCTCATCTCGACGCTGCAGCCTCGCTGTTACAGCTTGTGTCGAGAGGAAGGTGTGTGTGTGTGTGTGTGTGTGTGTGTGTGTGTGTGTGTGTGTGTGTGTGTGTGTGTGTGTGTGTGTGTATGTATGTGTCACCCGCCTCCGCCTCCACTACCCGAAGCCACCCCTCCACCTTTGTAGCTAAGGCCAGGTGTAGCCATGAGGGGAGGGGTAATGGGGTGTGGAATTTGGGAGAAAAAGAGCCCCTCCTCGATTCAGCGCCTCCTCTGACAGGGCCTCTAGCAATAACTCTCCATCGCCTCTCCCTCTCCGTTCTCAGGCTTCCTTCTATTTTCCTGTTATTTTTTGCCTCCCCCGTCTAAGAGGCAGAGGTGAGAGAAATCCAATTTACAGGGCACCTTCTTTCACGAATTGGGCCCATCCATCCATCTGTGCATCCACTTTTGAGTCCCAGACCACTAGATTTCCTCCACAGGTCAATGCATCCATAGAGGATTAGGTCATTTGAGTGACAATGACAGACCCGGACATTGCCCGTGTAAATGGAAGTTGTTAAAAGGTGCAAGACTTTAATCCTGAGTTTAATGAAATGTTCCCTTTTAGGGGAGAATGGAAAGAAGAAATGTGAAACCAGTCTTCTAAAAAGTTCCATCTTCTTAAATACTGTTTCTGACAAAAAGAAAGTATCAAACATTTATTTTGTGAGATCAAAAGAGTCAATCCACCTAGCATCTGACTCAGAAATACTCTTAATGACGGCGTGGTTGTTTTGAAAAGGGCTGTTGAACTAAATTGAACGGAGCGTGGCTGGTCTGGCCGACTGCTCTGCGAAAGAAGGAGATAACTGAATGGAGAGGGATACTCTGATCCGCAACGACACATACTATCACTTCAAAGCTCCTAATTAAATCATGAAATCTGGCTGAATGGAATGACACTAAATCAAAGCGATCATCAGGTCAACAGATCAATACTGTGCAAATCCTCCTTGCAAATGCCCTGTCTGTCACTCCCCGTCTCTCTCTCTCTCTCTCTCTCTCTCTCTCTCACTCACACACACACACACACACACACACACACACACACACACACACACACACACACACACACACACTGCTTCATCTCTTTTTCACACACAAACTTCAGTAACACTTTATAATAACTGCACGCTATGAAGCATTAATTAAGTATGAGTAAACACTTAATTCATCATTTATAAAGCATTGTTCCACACTTTATAAATGATGGATTCACCATTTGTAAATTAGGTATTATATAATGCTTCATAGTGTGTAGTTATTATAAAGTGTGATCGAGCCATAGGACCAGAGAGAGACTTCTCTAGGCCACTGCTGCCTTTAACATGACCAAATATTACAGAGACAAACAAAAATAAACGGTAACACTTTATGGTAGCACTTTATAATGACTACACGCTATTTAGCATTAGTTAAGCATGAGTAAACACTAAATTCATCATTTATAAAGCATTGTTCCAACATGAACACTCATTAGTAACTCATTAGTATGCAATTCGGAAATCCATCATTTTTAAAGTATGAAAACCCTATCATGAAACGCATAATAGTCAAGCTTATTAATCAAGAATAAAACATGTATACTTGTATATGAATTACATACTAATGAGTTACTAATGAGAGTTCATGTTGGAACAATACTTTATAAATTTTGAATTAAGTGTTGACTCATGCTTAACTAATGCTAAATAGTGTGTAGTTATTATAAAGTGCTACCCACTTTATAATAACTGCATGCTATGAAGCATTATATAATACTTACATTTACAAATGATTAATCCATCATTTATAAAGTGCTTAACAATGCGTTATAAATGATGAATTAAGTGTTTAATCATACTTAACTAATGCGTCATAGTTATTATAAAATGTTACCCAAACTTCTTCTGTCTCTCTCACGTTCCCTCTATATTTACCTCTTTACTCTCTCATGCCACATTTCCACTGCGTGGTTTAAGTTCCACCTAATTCAGCTCTTTTTTGGGTTTTCCATGAGCAAAAGTTGTGGATAGTACCTGGTAGTTTTTAAGTCACACAGCTGATCAGTCATGTGAGTGAAATGTTCGCTATGTCAGAATATATTCGGAAAAGGCGTTTCCATAATCCATGAATTAAGCGCAAACATTTCTCTTCAGCAAAGTCAAAACCACTAGCAAGCATAAAAAGGTAATTGCGTTTCAAATTTGTCAGTTTCCATACACATACAAATTTTCTAATACAAAACTTCAAAATGTGCATACAAATAAGTGACGGAAACACAGCGACTGGGATACTATCTGCAGTGGAAAACGAAAGGAGCAGAAACCAAAAGTGAATTTAGTCTAGCGGAACCATGCAGCGGACATTAGCCATTAGAGGATCAATCGCACACAAATAAAAGGGAAAGGCATGGTTTCTAATGAGTAATTGATTTTCCGTTTTGTCAGTTTTTCTTTGACCTTCTTGTCCACCTCTTATACACAAATGACATCCGATAGCTGTGTGCTGCATTGTTGTCCGCACTAAACTTACGACACCTTGTAATCAGAGTGACTGATACCTCCCAGTGTCAAAGAAGTTCATGATCAAATTGTCTTCATCGCGACTCTCTCTGGCTTTCAGTTTAGTTTTTATGACTCAACATGATCGTTATCGGTGGGCGGGAGTCATTGGAGTGAGCGTACGTTTTTGTTTTCTGTGTTATTTTCCTGAGATGGCCTCGTCTTTCCTGGAAATGCACTCAAGTGCTAATCAGTGCCTTTGTGATTGGCTTTGGGTAAGCATTAAAGCAAATTGCTGGTCTTTTTTTTTTTTATGAGTCAAGGACGGACATGCCCGTCAAATTGCTTCAGACGTGAGCACAAGTCTGTGTTTGTGTCCAGTACAAAAATACACATTTATTATCTTTAACTTCTTTGCAGTCCTTAAATTATATTTTTATGAAACAAGTGGATATTCTCCTAATGAGATGAGCTAATGATACTACATTTCAACACAATGACATTGAAAGAGTTCTTATGCATTTAGAGTGGTAACATCTTACTATCAAGATTAGGCTTATTTGAAGCTGATTTTTTAATCACTTATTTTTATATCCACCCCCTTTTTTCACCGATGCTATAAATATTTTTCCTGATTATTACATGATATGCTTCAAACTATGACAATCTATGCCCTCTAGCGTTAGTTTTGGGTATGGGAGGGATGGCGTGTCAGTGTCCACTCGTTACATAACAATAGGCTCGTTCGAGATGAGCCAGTTCTGCGCAGAATCGATCGGCTTGCTCTGACGTCATGCACACGTGGTCAACGATAATCCCACGAGATCAAGCCGGCCGTCAATTTCAGAGCCAGGCGCCGCAGTAGCTCTCCCCCAACTGCCTGGCCCAGTGCATGATGGGAAACACCTGGCTGTCGCCACATCAGAGAGCTGATTGTCTCTTAGATCTGACAGCAAACACCACGTGTTGGAGAAAATCCTTATTTTATGTGTAGTTGTAATACTTAACACTGGATTGTTGACTATTCGTCTCATGTGTAATCTTAAAACATATCTTGTGTGGTTGATAATACAAAATCGTATTTATATAACACTGGAACTAATGGTAACAGTTTCACAACTGTCCCCTTTGTGGGAGGGGGGAAATGAAGCCAGAATTGGAGAGTGAGGGAGAAAACGGTTTTATTCCAGCCTGAGTGAGGGCTAACAGAAAATTGTTTCTGAGCCGCTCTAATAGAATGAAGAATAGAAAAATATTGATCATGCCGGTTGCTGAAATCTCTACTCTGCCATCCTCATGCTCTCATCTCCACCCCTTTCTATCCCATCTTTCCTTCATCTTTATCATTGTGTGTGTGTGTGTGTGTGAGATTTTTCCATCTCCAACTGATAACAGTAACTGTGTAGGGCAGGCATTGCAGGGAGAAGAAGATTTAATTTCATTCTGGATCAGTTGAGGCAGGACTCTGATAAAAAACATTCTCCTTTGGTCGATGGTGCAGTATTTTTGTGAGGGAAATTGATTTATACATTTTTAACCAGACAGTGATGAAAAAACATTATGTATCAGATTTTGGAGGGTGAGGACGTCCACTGATGCACCCCCTCATTACCCGTCCTCGCGTGCGTGTGTGAGTGTGTGCTGGGTAATGGAGAGTAATAGCCCCGCCCTGTGGAGAACTGCCCCGGCTGTCGCTGGATGATGACAGATGAGGGATTGTGTACCCTGATGATGATGATGACACTAATGCATTCACAGTCCGTTTCCCGTGCACTGATCTCTGCATGACGGAACGAAGGAGAAGGGCCGTGTGTGTGTGTGTGTGTGTGTGTGTGTGTGTGTGTGTGTGTGTGTGTGTGTGTGTGTGTGTGTGTGTGGCTGCAATTGAAAACAGAGAGGGGAAGAAGTGCGAGAGGGAGAGGTCAATAACAGCCAAACAGAATATTAATGGCCGCCTCTAGACACGCTCTTCCTCCTCTTCTAACTTATCCATCTTTATTTACATTCCACAGCTGAGCTTTCTCAACCCAACTCCCTCTCTCTCTCTCACACACACACTTTTTCCTCAGTAGGGAGGGATTAGTGGTCATTAGCTGGGGACTCTGATATAATGAGGCTCATCTTCTCCCACATGAAGGACAGTTTAATAGAGAGTGAGAGCTGCTTCCTCTGCCCAGGGTTGAGCACATTAACCCCGACTCGCATTCAGCCTTGTGGACACGCCAGAGGTGAGTGGACGTTGGCACACGAACGCACGCATCTACAGTTCTCCTGTTGTAAATTATGCACACGCCACCTCTGTAGGGCACACAGATGGAAGGGAGCGCAAGATCCCAGGTGCAAACAGACATTACCGTACACGCACATTTACATTGTTTCATTTATATTGGAAACAATTTACATTAAATGCATATATTAGAGGTTTTTACACACACATCGACACACAAACACCCCTCAAACCTCCCACCTCTGACTGTGAAATTTATTTCTCGTTTTTTCCACCGCGTCTCCCTTCGGTTCATTCTTTTGCTGTCTGAGCCAGAGCTGTAGGTGTGTGTCAGAAGTCTTTTCAGCGGCGCCCATGCTTCCAGCAGAGCGCTCTATCTCCTGTTCGAGCTACCTCTCTGAACACGACAGATAAGGCCTCCTCAATGCCATAGCTTCTTCCATAAGCCAGCATACACGCACACACACACACACACACACATACGCAGGCCCGCACAACACCCACATGCATATTTGGAACGCAAGGGGAAGAGCTGGTGACACGCACAGCTGGATACGTATAAACTGTGGACTGGATTGACAGGTGCCTAAACATGTACATAGCCACAGGTTATGACTCACACAACTGTAATTTAAAGGAATATGTGCAGGAACATTCACTCCCGCGGCTGTATTCCAACATGCATCAACACAAGCATTTATAGTCGTATTCCACTGAAAACCCCATGTAGGCTTGTACGGTCTGAAAACCAACGGGTGGGTGTGAGAGAACCAGGAATACCAGATGGCAAGTGTGTGTGTGTGTGTGTGTGTGTGTGTGTGTGTGTGTGTGCAAATGTTTCTGACTTTGAAATGTAAATGGCGTGAGTGGATGCGCTGCCAGGTACCTTGAGCGCATGGCGGGGGAAGTGTGCCCGATGTCACTGTGTGTGCGATGAGGCACTTAAGTGGGTCTCTGCACAGGCAGACGAACGTCTGCAGCTGGTTAAGACACAGACTTTAGATTAAAGGAGCATTATAAACAGCCACGGGCAAAGCTGCATCGTTTCTTTCCCGAAGCGACGGATGCTGTATCTTACGTGGGGGTCACTGCTCGCCTGGAATCGAGAGATCAAATTTGGCGTCAGCCTTTCGCAAGCCGCTGGATGTATTTTTTGGTAGATGCCTCACGGGGCCATGGCTGAACTCCATGTGAGCCGAGGGGATTGAAGCATCCAGCCCTGCATTACTGGAGGGATTGAACCATCCAACCCATATCAGTGCAGGGGACTGGAACATCTAAGAGAGATACAATTATTTTTCCGCCAAAATAACTTCTAAAAATGTATGCTTCTAATTTGATTTGCCAAATGTATTTTTGGATAAATGTTTTTGCTGCCTGGGTTATGTATTATTTAGATTTTAACATTGGAGTCTCTGGTTTGGTTTGTGTTACTAAAGTAAGGGAAATATATCAAGACTTTTGTCTAATATTTTAAAGTCAAATTAGTGTACTTTTTCATTTAACCTAAACATTGCCCGAAACGCACTGAGTGCATGTTTTGCAAATACATTTAGTCTGAACATTTTGCATTCGGTATAAATGTATAAATACTGCTTGCGCTCGCATAATAATAACTAACTCATATGTGCAACTTGTCATTCAAAACCGGCACCTTCCCAGATAAAATGAAACTGGCTAAAGTCATTCCAATATACAAAGCCGGCAATAAACATCAATTCACAAATTATAGACCTGTTTCCCTACTACCACAGTTCTCAAAGATACTGGAGAAACTATTTGTGAAAAGACTGGATGATTTTATTGACAAACATAATTTATTAAATGATAGTCAGTACGGTTTTAGATCATCTAGATCAACATCCATGGCCCTTATGGAGCTAGTAGAAGAAATCTCAGGATGCATTGATAAAAGGAAATATGCAATTGGTGTTTTTATTGACCTAAAGAAGGCTTTTGATACAATTGACCATGGGATATTGCTAAAAAAATGGAGTGGTATGGTGTCAGAGGGGTAGCACTCACCTGGTTACAAAGCTATATTCGTAATAGGAAGCAATTTGTCCAACTGGGTAACCATAAATCAATGTGCCTAAATACGACCTGCGGTGTTCCACAGGGGTCAGTGTTGGGACCCAAACTGTTTATTTTATATATTAATGATATTTGGAAAGTGTCAAATATTTTAAAATTGGTGGTTTTTGCAGATGACACAAATATTTTATGTTCGGGGGAAGATTTGCAGCAGCTATTATTAATGGTCAAAAGTGAATTGAAAAAAATTAAATGTTGGTTTGATGTAAACAAATTATCGTTAAACCTGAACAAAACAAAGTTTATGATATTTGGAAATCGTCAAATTAAGCAAGATGTGAGTTTGGAAATTGAAAACATAACAATTGAAAGAGTTCACGAAATTAAGTTTCTGGGGGTTTTAATTGATCATAAGCTCTGCTGGAAACCTCATATTAAATATTTGTGCTCCAAAGTATCCAGAAGCATTGGAATACTGGGAAAAACCAAACACTTTTTAGATCAGAAATCACTCAAAATTCTTTATTATGCACTTATTGATCCGTATCTGTCCTACTGTGCTGAGGTATGGGGAAATGCATACAAAAGCACTATACAAAAGATTTGCACATTACAAAAAAGGGTCATAAGGATGATTCATCATGCTGGCTACCTTGACCATACTAATTCCCTGTTTTTAAAATCTGGTATTTTAAAGTTTAAGGACCTCGTTGATTTTAAAATTGGTCAAATTATGTTTAAAGCCTTTAACAACGTGTTACCAGGCAACATTCAATTGATGTTCATGTTAAGAGAGGGAACATACAATTTAAGAGGGAATTTTAACTTTAAACAGCCAACCATCCACACAAATCTGAAAAGTATGTGCATCTCTGTTTATGGTGTGAAACTGTGGAACAAATTAGACGAGGACAAACAAATGTGCATTAACTTGGGACAATTCAAACATAAGTTCAGGCAGTCTCTCTTGGTCGGATATCGGGAACTGGACTGGTAATTTTTTAATTTTTATTCTTGGCATTGTATGTTTTTTAAGTAGGGCTCTATTTTATTTTATTTCATATTAAAGATTAAATGTTTTAAATGTTAAGATTTATTATTATTATTACTTCTTTTTTTTTTTCTCTCTTTCTAATTTTTTGTGTGTTATTATATGATAAGTTAAGGGGGGCTGAACTTGATAAGCCTCGCTTCTTTCAGCCCCTTCTTGAACTTGCACAACATTTCTTTCATTTTGTATTACTTGGTGTGCTGTCTGTTTTGTGTTTGTTTGAGAGAAATAAAAATTCAAATTCAAATTCAAATACTGACATGCTCTTGTGTTGGGCAGCTGGAGGGAAAAGGCAAAGTAAAATATGACATCACATTCCCATGCACAAATATGTTTCTATGTGATCCAATACTGTAAAGCGTCCTTAACAGCCATGTACACCAGAAGAAACACACATAGGGGAAAATTAAGAATCTCTTTACAGTACCTACAGGCGGTGAAAACGAGCTTGAAACTATGAATATGCACGATGCCTCATTTCAAATCCCTCATTTAAGGGATATACAAGTCATAGAGGGATACAAGTGTTCATGTTTCATGTCGCAGTCAAGCAGGATTTGTTCATTTACATATAGCATGCCCTTAGATGAATAATGGAATGTAGCAGATGCCCTGAAGGAAATTAATGTTTAATGTT
Source organism: Myoxocephalus aenaeus (assembly GCA_038501785.1). Classification (NCBI taxonomy): domain Eukaryota; kingdom Metazoa; phylum Chordata; class Actinopteri; order Perciformes; family Cottidae; genus Myoxocephalus; species Myoxocephalus aenaeus. The sequence continues at coordinate 3,144,024 of JBAMJR010000091.1, forward strand.
TACTGTATCTTATTAATTTCCCCTTTTGCTGAATACACTTTACTTGCCTGGGCCATGCTGAGTGAATCAATTTTCAATAAGAAAAAACATCTTTATCCTCCTCATAACTAATGTACAATACAGTTTTCACAATAGACAGTTACAGCACATGTCTACTTTAAGTCTCTCACATGTCCTCTGTGCATCAGGCCTCACCAGTGTTGGGAAACAACTGTGTGAACTGGGAAGAAAGTAGATTGTTCTCGTTTTTCTTTCTTTAGGGATTACTCTTTACCATGATGTTGCTTGTTAGCCTGCTACGTGTGCTGGATAGATCCCTTAGATGTGCCTGTTGCTTGGATCAATATTGTCGAATGGGGTGGTTGCGCTCTGTCAGATATCTATCAGTGCAGGCACACAATCACATGCAGACACACACCTACCACATCCTCATGATTAGCTGCACAAACACAAATACTGTCAGCACATTATATCCACTACAAAATAGTATTTCCTCTGACATTTCACATTTGCAGGCTGACCTCCATTAATGTTCAAATACCTACATATGGCACAATACTGTAAATATACTTAAACGATTTCTGGCTTTTGATGAAAGTTGCATTTTGATAGCGTTTCAGAGGAAATGCTATGCCTCTGCTGTCAAATGCATTGTCTGCCAACCGTGCCATCTGGACGACCAGGCAAAAGACTGTCTATGGGTAAGATGGTGAAAAAGATCCACTGTTAAACTGTAGTAACAAGATATGCAGTCTGTGTCCAGAGATGATGCAGGGGATAAAATTCCTCCCAGGGACTCTTGCTGGCCATCTTATCTTTTTTTCTGTAGTTTGGAATTAGTTTCACAGCGTAATAAAACTCAATTTTACTGCAACGGTTACAGAGCTTTACAAGTCATTAAGTCTCAAATTCAACCTTAAAGCCTGCTTTTTGTCACTGGGGTGAGAGAGTTCCTCGTAGCTGTAAAACTTACAGGAAATAACTTGAATCAAGGCAGAGAAAAGGCAATTCACTTTACAAGAATCATGATGAAAATAATTTCAAATGAATTAATTGGCACCATGCTTAATTGGAATTAACTCAAAATAGGCAAAGGGGGAAAATGGAAAGAGTAATTTCTAGATTAAAGCTGGGGTAGGCAATTATGGAGAAACTAGTAAGAGTACATTAGATTTTGAAAGTATAATCCCAGCCTCACCATTCAACGCCCCTCCAAAGCCACTCCCCCAAAACACATGAACAAGCAGGTATAGTAAAACAGGAAGATAGGCCATCCTATGATTGGACAGATTTATAACAGGCCTGTAGCAGCCAAAGATACTTTTACATTTTTAATTTTGCCAGAGCATTTCATTGATTGAGTTCAGTCGGTATGTAAAGATAATTCAACAAATATATAATGAAAGCTTCTAAAATAAATTGCCTTCTCTAGCTTTAGATTACTTGCAGAAATGCAAATTTGTATATAGTGTATGGAACAGATTATATTTTATTTAAACTAGCAGCAACAGAATCAGTGAGATTATCTTTATTAAAGGCAAAGCATCATACAACTCCTGCACAATGCATGTATTTCTAAGAGTGCTAACAGGCCAGTGAGAGGTTCGTCTGTCTTCTCTCTCTGCTGTAAAGAAAAATGCTTGCTCAGAGCAGATTTGATGTAAAGTGAGATGAAACCGCTGGGGAAAGGTCTCTCTGTTTGGGGTCACTGAATATGATCCGTGTACTGGTATTGATTTTGCGATCACTCTGAAAACATCCTTATGGCCCACTCTCTGGAACTGCCCTGTATAGCCAAAAGGAGAAGGGAGTGAACTTGCCTCACCCATATTATTGTTCCTCTACTGTTACAAATACTCTAAATGGTTTTGACCTAATAAACAGAAATAGAATTGATATTCAAACCCTGCCGTCTTTATTTCTTACTCTGCTCCTAAATAGGTTACCTCTCAGGCATTCAGACACAGGGGAACCCTGACTTCCCCATGAGTGTTTCCTCTTCGCAACTTCACCGCATACGCAATGAGAGACCAGTGTCTGTGAGAGGGAAAGAAAAGAGGGGGTGGAGGACCTACTGGAAGAGGTATTGTCTAGAAGTAGGTCAAAATGGCTGTAGCATGCAACTATTTTGGCTGGAGACAAGGAGAGGGTAATGGACAGAGGGATGGAGCGAATTGGGGGTTTGTTTGGGACGACGGAGGAGGGAGAAATAAGAGAAATGGGACTCCAACAAAAATATGTTCACAGTTATGGTACAGCTGTGGCCACCACCAGTGATATGAGAGAGAGAGAGAGTGAGAGAGAGAGAGAGAGAGAGAGAGAGTGAGTAAGTGAGTCAGTCATTCCACAAAAGGGACAGAAAAGAGACGATCAGTCAAAGGATTGGATGCATTTCAATACATTTCCTGCTTTTTATTTTCAATTCAGCAGAAAATCTTCCGCTGATATAAGCCATTTCCCTCTGTCTTGTGCTTTCTGTCTCTTCGGAGTAACTGTTGACGTCGACAGAGGTCCCTCAAACTAAGTCCATACTCTAAAGCCATCCCGCTGCTGTGGCTGGAGATAAGAGCCAAGACAGAACATTCTGAATAATAATACGACGGGACACTCACTCAATTCTTTCTTGTGTGTGTGTGTGTGTGTGTCTGTGGATTGCATATGAGGGTATGAAGCCTGCATGCATCTCTACGTGCAGTGCTGAAAGAAAGTGACACATAAAGAATAAATGCACTAATGTGCCGCTCATCAGCCCCAGGGTCCCCTTATCAGGGGACCCTAGGTGTTCTACAGCTCATATGACCTTGATATGAATACCAGGCCCTATTGTCCTTGATCTCTATAGAATCAGCAACTCAGCAAATCAGCAACTGCAATAATAATCACAATAAACACAAGCAATGACATTTTTCAAGCCTTTCCAGTCCAAAGATCATGTTTTTCGGTTTAGAAATAGAAAAATGAGCAACTTTGACCTGAATCTTGCTCACACCATGACCGTGTACTTCAAATGACCGTCTCCATCAGCGCGTGTCATCTGACGCACTTTCAGATGAGTATGAGGGCCAATGAGATCGCAGGACCTCGAAACACCTGTTTCCTGTCAAACATATCAACAATACGGATTCCTACAGTCTCTACAGTTACAACCGTGGTACTTTGATCGAAATCCGCCGTTGTTAGGGGTACTAAATTAGTTAAATAGTGAAACGTTATAGTCGCTGAGTTGAGGAGTTGCATGTTGAGGAGCTTACGGAATTACATAATTATAAAAATATAACGATCTTTTTTTTTAAATGTAGTCCATCGTTTCTCTTCTCACAAGGGTTTACAGTACTTTAGCTGTTTAAATGTATTAGATTGGACCTGTGGATGATGATCTAGAAGCGTTTGAGTTTTTTTTTAAACTCACTTCCTCATTTCTGAAAAAGCAGTAAAAAAAGGCTCCGAGCCGATGGGCAACCCAACCATTTAGTTAGGCTCAGGAAAAAACCTCATGGTTTGGGTTCATGCCTCTAAAGAGAAAGTTAGACTTTAAACACATGGCCTGCGTGACTCAAACAGCGTCTGAAACATGTTGGTTTTACAGGACACAAACACCGGCCTTCTGGTTGTAAATCCTGTATGTACTGACCCATACACCTCAAGTTTCTTGTCACTTGTTGCAGACGTCTATTAGTTGTTGGCAGTACCACCAAAGAGACATTTCCTCTGTAAACTAATCAGATTTCAAGTTATTGTTTAAAGCCCAGAAAGGTAAAAACTTTCTTCCTTTTCACACAAAAAACAAGGGTTGAAGAAAAAGTATTTAGCTTTTTCTTCTTTGCTGCCCCATTAATCATCTCACAACCCCTCAGATTTACCTTGTGACCCTTTGGTTCAAACTAGCTGCACCTGGACCAGCTGCAACAACAAAATGCCATTATACAAGTGTTGCATCAGTGTGAACAATCTAATAATGTAATATACAAGTATAATAATATGTCACTCTCAGAAGCCATTTCTCAACGAGAAATTGTACTTTTCAGTACTGGCTGAAGATATTTCTATGCATGTACCCCCTGTGAAATGTTTTTTTCAGCCAAGTACCCCCTAACCAGCGCAAAGCATTTTTGGTTGAAAAAAAGATGTAATACAAAGCGCTGTGGCATCAGTGTCTGATTTAATACAGAATATATCAAATTCAGTTTATGAACTTACACTTATATTTCATTGAATATTTATTAAATAACTATTTTTAAAGGATTTTTGAATGGATGCTAATTTTAAATACATTTTTTTTACAAATCTCATGTACCCCCTGGAGTGCCTTCACGTACCCTCATTTGAGAACCACTGATCTATATTATACTGTGGTCGACTGTAGCTCAGTAGTGAGCAGGGTTGTCCTTCAATCAGAGGATCGGTGGTTTGACCCCCGGCTAGCATGTCAATGTTTCCTTGGGCAAGACAGTTAATTGCTCCTGTAGCTGTGAATGTGTGTTCCAATGTTGGGCCATCAGTGTATGAAGGGGTGTGAATGGGTGAATGATGACAAGTGGTAAGAAGACTAGAAAAGCACTATACAAGAACAAGTCCATTATATGTATATTATGACAATCTGTAATGGAGTATTTTTAGATTGTTGTATTAGTATTGGTATTTGTCTGTGTACAGTATGCTGGGACACGTAAGCTACTGAGAGGTCACTGTCTCACAGAGAGAACTGCAGAAGAGCTTGAGAGCTGAAGCCTTTCACATCCAACAACACAGAAAAGAAGAGCTGCACTTTAACATATATAACCAACAGAACTTCAGCTTGGATGCAGTAATCCAATCTGACCTCAATATCAACTTTCCCTCAAGAAAGTCTGGCATAGCGCCTTTACCTGAGTAAACCTAGCGGTCGTGCAAACTCCAAAGTCCTTGACTGTGATTCAGATCGCCTCAAGGAGTCGCCATTATGGGCTGAGGGGACATTTGTGTGGGCTGAAATAGCTGTTCTCCTTTACTCCCCGGGTCTGAGCAGGCAGACACACACTTTACTCAAATCCTGATTAGTGGAGTGTTCTCCAGGCACAATAGCATGGTGGGATAATACCCGCTGTCCACAAGACTCATTCGAAATTAGAATTATTTCAAATTAGACCGAAAACCTTTCCGCGTACCAGCGAGATTGCAGGCTGCCCTCTTTGACTGGCAATTTTGCCTTATTCTTCTACAGGCGCACAGTGGCTCCACCATAAGGAGTGATTGTTTTTCAGTAGATGCAATCACTTTGCGTGTGCGCTCGTTAATCATCTACAATCATCCTAATCAAGTCACGGCAAAGTGGCCTGGGACTTTGGTTTGGCGCTGAGAGTCACCCTGATTGTTTTATTGGGATATACAGGGTTATTTAACACGTGACACATGACCAGTGGTGTATAGTAACGAAGTAGAAATACTTCGTTACTGTACTTAAGTAGTTTTTGGGGATATATGTACTCTACTTTACTATTAATATTTCGGTTTACTTTTACTTTTACTTCACTACATTTTGCAAAGAAAAATGATACTTTTACTCCGATACATTTCCCCTGAAACCTTCGTTACTCGCTACAAAATCAAATCTATCTTTAGAAATAAAAACACATCCGGGACTGTGGTGGAACACAAACTCCACGAAGCAGGTTTTGCGAATCACAATATCATGCATTTCCCTCTACATCCTCTAGTCCAGCGCTCCCAAACCATTATTGCGCCACGGACCGGTTACGTGAAGACAGTATTGTCACGGACCGGGTCCGACCTCGGAGAGACAGGAGACAACGACATCCGACGTGTGTTCGTTATGTCCAGTCTACTCCTAACTAAACCTTTAGTCCAGTCTACTGCTTAACTTATAACCCGCTGCACAAAGACAGGATGTGGAAATGGAAGCAGGTTTTCGTGCTTTTTTGGCGATCTCAGGATACTCTGCCTTGGTTTTAATCCAGAACACCGGCAGAGTTGAAACAGACTTAAATTTCATTTTCAGGGTAACGTAACATATTGACATGTGTCAAGAGGTTCCGTCTGAGGTTACCACAGACGGATGTATCTGGTAATTTTTCACAATAAAACATTTTTCCGGACTTGATTTTTTTAATTTAACTTACATTTTTCATTCATTCTTTCTGTTCCGGGCGGAATGAGCATACTTATAACCACACTGTTACAACTCCTTCATAGTGTCATATTGCTTTTTGGAGAATTATGATGATAAGTTCATAGTAGATGCAAAAGTATACTTAGGTACAATACATTATGTTGAACATAATATATATGGATGGATCACAGCCAACCGAGTTATTTTATCAACACAACTCCTTGTCCTTGGTCACGGTGGCCACAGCACTTAAAAGAATAAACTTTATAATTCTCAAAACTCTGACCCATTGCTTTTTTATTAAAAGCATGTACTTGTACTTTTACTTTCAATACTTAAGTACATTTTATATCAGAAAAATACTTTTGATACTTAAGTACAGAAAATATCAGATACTTTAAGACTTTTACTCAAGTAGTATTTTAATAGGTGACTTTTACTTTTACTGGAGTACTTTTCCAGTAAGGTATCTTTACTTTTACTCAAGTACGGCTTTTGGGTACTTTATACAACACTGCACATGACTCATATGTATAGGCAAGCCACGGCAATACACACTCATGCATCTCTCTCTCCCACACACATTCACACCCACATGCATCTGCTGTCGCCCCTGTTTTTCATTCCGACTCGGATATTGCACTGCTTTACAGCTTAACTCCGTCTATAACTGCAATACGTGGTGCCATTACCTCCACAGCTGCTTAACCAAACACATGCACATGCACGCGCACACACACACAAACACAAACACACACACACACACAGTCAATCTCATACTCTAATATGGCCTTGTCTGTATTGGAGGCGAGTAAAAAGGTGCAAACTCAGCAAATCCTGCTATAAGAACAAGAGCTGGGTGAGAATATCCCTCTTTCTGTTTATCGATCTCGTTGCCAGTCTGTCTGCTTGTCTGTCGTGTGTCTTGTTGCCTTCTCCCTCTCTCTTGCGCCTCTCTTCTCCGTCGTCTCTCTTCTTGATGTTACGCAGGCCGTAAAAGAGTGTTTACCAAGTTTCGGATGCATCAGATTTGTTGTGTGTATGTGTGCGCATGCATCCTCATGAAGCTGTTTTGAGCTGTCCCCGGTGTGTTACGCGTACGGGTTAGAGAGAGGACATGTGAATACCAGATTAGTCGCACATGGCAACACACACACACACACACACACACACACACACACACACACACACACACACACACACACAGTCACTCGCACAAACACCACCACAGACAAACACAGACGTACAGATATAGCTCAGACTTTGCTGGCCCAAGGCAGGGACATGTCATTTCTTATATGTTTGAGTGACTAGAGGGTGTGAGGAGGACGAAAACAAGTTTCAAGCGGGAGGCAAGGAAAGGGAACAGAAGAGAAGAAGATTGACAGGCAGTAGTTGTCTTCTGGCTGTAAGAAACAGAAGGAGGAGGGGGGGAGGGGGGTGGGGGGGGATTAAGAGGAGAGATGGAAACAAGAGGCTGCGTTGTAGCTAATTAAGGCTTGAATATAAAAAAGAAAAGCTCTGGTCATAGCGCTAAGGAAGATGTTATTAAATCATAGCCAATGGTAAGGGAGAGCATAAAAACATTAGTGCGCACATTCAAAGCACCGCCCAAGGCTTATTGGCTAGAGTTAGATTTTAAAAGTAACTAATATGAAAAATGTATTCGTGCTCTTTCATCGTTGGGGGGGGGGGGGGCAGGGAGTGTAAGTCTGTCTTTTTGAAGAAGGGATCCAAAAGCGTACCTCCAGGTGACCCAACTGATGAGTAACTCCCACATATGGGCTAGCTTTAATGCTAAATGTAATACCTGTGACCTGTCTAAACGGGCATACAGATTTTAAGAGTGTTATCCTTAGAGGATAATATTTCAGGATGTTTAAGTTAGAAATATGTGGCTTCTGCCAGGATTTATGCAGCAACATTTTTAAAGCGTGTATCACGGGGAGGAACAATTCTGAATATACTTATAGAAGTTGTAATGGCAGCCTGTATTCAATGTTTTTGTACAACAAGCGAAGATCGACCAATGCACATTGACCCTGCAGAGGTTCATATGAGGACATATTCAACATATTTATGTTTTAATTTCCATTGCAGTTAAACAATATGCCTACAGAAAAGCAACAAAAACAGTGGGTGCTGCAGCACCCTCAGCACCCTTACTTCCCATGCCGATAGTTTGTGCAGATATATCTGGTGTAAATTAAATGATTGGACGGTCTTATTACAGCCACAGTTACATTTTTTATTTTTTTTTCATAATCTTTTTGTGTCAGAGCATTAGATGTATTGATTTCAGTCAGGATGTAATGAGACTTTCAACAAATATTTAAAAAAAATCCTCAATCCTCACAAGAGTAAAATATTCTGCTTAAATGCTCCACTTTACTTGATTATATATCTTATTGTGCAGTATTTGAGCAATGCCCTGGATTGTAATGATCAAAGAAATGGGCTACTCACTCACTCATATTGACAAATCCAAGTTTAACACCATTTAATGGGGAATATAAATTGGGTCAAAGTGTTGAGACAGACGTAGAGAAAGTGTCTTCTAGGTTGACCGTAAGTGATTTGGTGAGTATATTCAATTATTGAATACATATGCAGTTCATAATTCATTGATTGTTTTATGAGGGAAGAGCTGCAATGAAACGAAAAATCATGGCTTTGAAGAATCAAATGACCTACATTTGTATTTGTGGGTTTCAACTTGCTAAATGCCTTTTAACTTACTTTAACTTAAAAAAAAATATTCCATATGAATATGAAATAGATTCCCACAGCTTTCAGACTTTGAGGCTAACTTGGCAAAAGCAAAGCCCTTATTTGGTTATCTTAAAGCCGGCAAATAGAATATTTCTTTATGTCTTCTTGGTGAAGACATACACACAAAGGCGATGTGAGTCAATAGGTGTCAAAGTTGCCCCTCAGAGTCAAAAGAGCAGACGTGGGATCCATGAGAGCTAACCATTAGGGGAACAAAAGAACAAAGCATAGAAGGGAATAATAGCTTTCTATTGTGCTACAAAGAGGGGAAAAAGAAGAAAAAAAAGTCTCTACGCGCCCTCTCTCATCTGGGGGTCTTAGCACCGCCGAGGCCGATGATCCAAAGAGCCGCTCCAGTGTGCCGGGATAAGCTGTGCCACTCGGATCCGTCACCATAACACCGGAGAGGATGGATGGAGGGTGCAGAGGAGTTAGGGAGTGAGATCGGCAGAGAGAGGCCAAAGGGGAAAGAGAGCAATAAAGAGAGGCCTATAACATTCATCAAAAATAAAATCTTGGCGGTACCTGCACACACCATCATGCTCACTGATTGCCTGTTGGTGATTTACTCCCAGCAGGTTTTCAGGGTGTTATGCTTGATGTTATGGAAATAGAAAATCTCTCTCACATGCGCATTAGTGTTTTCCATTTTCTACTTTTTCATACATTCAAAGGGAGTTCCTTTTTTTCCTTCTGATTCCTTGTATGTATCTTGCCACTGGCATGCTAACTGAATTATCCAAGCATTGCTGCAAGGCACGCTTTGGTGTTTTAAAGTATGATATAAAAGTGCACTGCCTAGTGAAATGTAATATTAAACCTAAATGTAAAATGTTATGGGATTCCCAGTCACATTTGTCTTATATAGCTTCACTTCTTCCATTTGTCTCTTCATTGTTCCCCTCATACCACTATATGTATACTCCAGGAGTTATCTTTTTTAATCCAGAAGTACAATTACTTGTCTGCATAGACAATGGACCTCATGCAAGAATATTTTCGTATTCTTATCTTCACTTTTCAGATAACTGTGTAAAAGACCAGCGTAAACTGTGTAAATGACCAGCGTAAATATGATGAATGCCACCTGTGCATAAATTATACATCTGCATAATTAATGCCCCCAATTATAGGCTACGCGACCTTTGCCACATGTCCTGAAGTGTACATTCAGAAGATAAAAAAAAAGGTACAGGTGCATAAAGGTAAATCTACATTACCTATATATTTAACAGCATCAGAATTAAGAGACCTGCTAATGTCACGCAATGGGGAAAAAGATATCAAGAACTGTTAATATCGCGTCACCTGAGGGTTGTACTGTCACTTAAATAAAGGTTTGACGTGAAAATGGCATCTTGCCTCAGCGAGGCCATCGATGACTGAAACAGGAGGGGCTTAAAGGGAAGCCTCCATCACAGAGAGGGACGGAAGAATAGGTGCTGTTTTAGGTGTAACGGTGGATGTTCCCCCGGACAGCGATTTGAATAAACCATGGACAGGTGCCTGTGAAGAACCATCCATCTCTCTCTGCCAGTATCAGGACACTGTCTAAAGACATGCTCTCTTCCAAAACCCTGACGCTAAGGTATCCAAAAGACTTGAGTGAGCCATGAACTGGTTTCACCGCTCACTGACCTTAAAATGTACAGAGACAGATTAACCTTCAATTAATGCAGACATATCGTCGTTTCAGAGCTTGAGAGGTTCATATTAATATTGTAGTGTTATACAATAGCATTAATAGCCAATTTTGAATTATATTATAATTTGAATTGCAGAGTCAAACTGGAGAATGTCAGCATAACTATAAAGTGTAATTTATATAGTCTTCTAACGCATAATTGCTTCAAAATATGAAATATATAATATATTAGTGAAAAGACTCAGGCTTGGTTAACAGCAGGCTAGTTGCACATGACTCTAGATCTAAATTGTGTTCGTATCTAAGAGAAAATTCGAAACGAGTGAAAATGTGTATATTTTTCAAGTTCTCCTAAACCAACTGTAAAAGCCATGTAACAGATCTGTTTGTATGAGTGGCTCGTGTATACGGCCCATTGTTAGGGGACATTTGGATGGGTATGTAATGATATGGTGATATGGTTCAGCAGCTGTGCTTGAAAATATCTGGATCTTTGGAATAAAGTCAAAAGGTTTGTACCTTTTGACTTTGGAAGCCAGTGTCATGAGTCAGAAGACCCCAATACATAAGACACCTGAAGAAAACCTTCCATTTAAAAAAGATGTATGGATTTTTCTTTTACCCAGTTATATTTTCTGTTAATGAAATTTACCATCACAGACATTTAAATGCAGTTTAAAACACTCCTAGAACAAATATATAATCAATGTATATTTATTTAAGTTCTGTTGGCTTCAAAAGTTGTCAAATTTAAATATCTTATATCTAAAATAATTGAAATCAGCCAAATGAATACGGACCTGGCAAATTTTCTTTACCCAACTCAAATTCTGCCTCTTGGGTAGTGCCCCTCTGTGTCTGATACTGACGCAACGGGCATCCTTTAGCGTCTGCATCCGCATCAGCATGACATGCTCAGAGTCCAGAGTGGAGGTTGGGTCAGACAAACACAGGCCCTTCACCCAGAAGACCACTGTTTATGTCCCGTGTTCCCGCGACCATAACAAACGCCAATTAAGCGCATTTCATTTAGCTGACGCTTTTATCCAAAGCGACTTACATTTTTGCTCTATACACCGTGGACACAGCAACGGGGAGCAATTAAGGGTTAAGTGTCTTGCTCAAGGACACATCGACATGGACTAGCAGAGCCAGGGCTCAAACCACCGATCCTCTGATTGAACGACGGGCATGCTAATCACTGAGCCACAGTCGCCACATATTTAAACCCCACCCCAAACCAGCACCTCCTCTGATGTCTGTATTTATCTGTTACACACAGTAAATCTGTCCCCTCTCTCACCACTCGAATGAAATATCACCCCGAGAAAGCTTTGGGAAAACTCTTCCCAAAGGAGGCTGATAGACTCCATCTCTCTTTCATTTATCCTCTCATCTCTCCTATGACTATGTCTCATTAAGCAATCGCACCACGTCGGAGTATAACAACGCTAATAGAAGCTGATGATCAATCCTAATTGGTCTCTTCAGAGCGCCTGTCCGCTGTTTGAGAATGTGACCGTTAGCTGGTGCCTCTGCACCCTAATGAACTATTCATCTAGTATCAGCGCACCCAAAAGGTCAGCCACCTCGCATATCTCCCCAGCTCACCACAAATACACACACACACACACACACACACACACACACACACACACCAGAAGTCAACCGATACACACTCGCACACATTAAGACATCAGCATAAGGGCATTGACATGCGTAGGAAATCCACGTTTCCTCAAGGAATATGTGCATTCTTTTGAAAAAGAAATGCTTGCATGCGCAAGCAAATTGGTATGCATCACATTTCCCCATGTCTGCACACGAGCCCTCTTAATGGTGCTAAAGTCAAATATCATATGGAGGACAGGGTTATCTGTATTAATGATGACAGTGAGACATGCTCTGCATGCACTCTGGGATAAGAGATGAGAGAAAGATTGGCTGCTCACACATCGTCTGGTTGACCGTGAAAACTAACATTTGTATGTCTTATGGGCATCTGTTGAGTGACCAACTGACCAACTGTTTAGCTGAATGTAAAAATTAATCGGTTAATGTGGACAGAAAATACTAATCTTCCTTAAATGATTTGAGATGTTACGTACTTGTTGTGCAGTCACGGACACACACACACACACACACACACACACACACACACACACACACACACACACACACACACACACACACACACACACACACACAACATAAAAGGGAAAACTGAGCAGGGCACAGTGAGCATTCAGTGTGGCCAACCATGAGAAAAATAACATCAAAGATGGAACCTGCTGATTTAGAAAAGGGAACACAACCGTGTGTGTGTGTGTGTGTGTGTGTGTGTGTGTGTGTGTGTGTGTGTGTGTGTCAGCTGCTTCCCACAGGCTGAGGGTGAAGCTGCTTGTTCACGCTGACTGTAAGTCTGTAGTTCCATTTACGCTTGGATGGGTAGAATAAGGATTTGGTTTAAGGGAAAGCTGTTCCCAGATCTGTGGCCATGAAGGGAGAAATCCTCTGTCTGACTTAAACTCCCTCAAAGCTCACACACACACACACACACACACACACACAGTCCCCAGTTAATGTAATGCTTCAGTAGGATGAGCATCAGGCGCTGAGGGCATGACCAGCAAACAGGCTGCAGGTCCTTTTTCTGCGGATGAGGGAAGGGAAGAGAGAGAAAGAATATAATTTGACACAGAGAGAAGGGAGGTGAGGGCATCCTTGTGACACCATTTCTCATCCCTCTCTGTTCCTCTGCCCTTCCTGTCTTTCTAATCCTCATTTTAATTTCCATCATCCTGGATGTAGCAGCCACCTCTCTAACCTCTTCCTCGCCGTCTTCCTGCTCTCCCCATCCCATTCTCGTCTCTCCCCCTCGCAATCTCTACACATCTCCTTCCCCCCCAAAAGAGCACAAATAGGTAAGGCAAGAGAACGAGCACTTGTATGGATCAATACAGGTAGCCGGTGCAAACGCACAGGCACGCATGGCAATCGAGGTGAGAGTAAAGCAGGCTTTACAGATATGCATGCTCAAGGGCACACACGTATGAGCACACACATAAGCACCACTTTATACATCTTCAGGCAAGCCTTTTTTCCCTTTCTTCTGTCCTCCGTTCATCGTTACATATACAACGTTGAGCGAGCATGCCCCTTGTTCCACTTTCTTTCCATTTATTAGCAGTACACATGGTGTTGTTGAGTGCTTTGTTCTTCATGATGGGCTTCTCAGGAGAGAATAAATCAAATACAAATAAAGTAGATGCAATTCATAAAAGAGACATCTTTTTGTTCTCCCCACATTGTGTACAAGGCTTTATGTGGATGTCGGTGTTCATACTTGAAAAAAACTAAGATTTCCTGAAGCCCTCAATCTTTCCAGGAGATTGAATGAGAATTACTGGAGAGAGAGAGAGAGAGAGAGAGAGAGAGAGAGAGAGAGAGAGAGAGAGAGAGAGAGAGAGAATTGTTTTACAGCACACACATACGCAAAAGAAAGAGACAATACATATACAAATATTAGATCCTAAAACACAATAAAAAATTAATGTTTTGTAGTAATAAAAGTGTCAAATGACAGACAGTGAGACAAAAGCCTGCAGTAATGTGGTTATATACAGTGCCGTCCTCTTTTTTGCTGAATCTCTGATGGTTATTATTCACCTGTTATGTTTTTGTCCATCTACATTCTTTACTTTGCTGCACCTACCTCCTGCTCACTGTACTGTACATATGTAATTTCTCAAGTGATTCAACTTGACAAGGCATTTTGGACTGCATCACAGAATATTACAAGTTGCAGAAAAGAAAAGGCATTTAAATGTGAGAAACGATTCAAAAGAAATCTTGGCTATATATGATTTAAGTGAGAGGTTTCCATGTTGCACATGCAGTAGTGGTAGAGTTTGTGGTACCCAATCTCAGGTAAAGCTACTGTATATTTGCATCTTATGTGTGTATCCAAATAATTAAAATGCTTCTTTTACTGTGCAAGATGTTTTAAACAAAACACTTGGAAATGTTTGAGCCTGATTGAAGTCCAGAAGTCAACAACGTTTCTTCCAATTTCAAATCGTGCTTTTGCGAAAACTGTTATTTTGAAGAGTCTCACGGTCTGGCTCCGTTTTCAGATGCATCAGACTTTCCGTTAAAACTGGACTGAAGACAGAATTATCTTTAACAGACTATCTGGCATCATAATAATTTATTAGTTCGTCAGTTTTTTGTTTTCACTTCAGTCTGAACTCACATCGTTGGCATATCAAGATGGATTTTAGAAAGTCTGGACAGTAAAAAATACATGATGGGATTTTTTCAAATCAAGTCCGGACACTCAAAGTTAGATGTACAAAAATAACTGGATACAGCTTTGGAGGCCGCATCCTGTTCCGTCCTATCAAAGTTGGTCAGCCATAGAGCATGCACACTAATGTCTCCTTTAGCCACGCCTCCTCACTCAGTCTATCCTTGTTCTCGGGCTCCGTAACATGAACATAGGGTAAATAGCTCTGTATTCAGCATCCATAGTAGCTACGTAGTTACTGACGCCTACATCAAATAATAGAAACCAAAAATTGGATGGTGTCTGGACACACAAATCCGACCTGATCACTTGCAGACAGTCTGTCTTAAAGATCAGGGTTGAGAAGCTAATCGGATTTGACTGCAGTCTGAAAGTAGCCAAAGTCTCAGAGATCAAGAGGATTTAGTTTCCTGTTTTTCGGGGAGTCTGTTTGCACTGTTCTCCTTCCTGTGTTCCTGTGCTGCCTTTCCCTCCTTTCCCCATCTACACACCTGCTCTGAATCAGCCTCGTTAGTCCTTCCCTGTTTCCAGTATTTCCCCTGCCAATCAGCTCGTTGCCTGTTCTCTGGCCTAATCACCTCATTACCTCACCTGAGCTCCTCCGCCCATCTCTTTACCTGCACTTCATTCCCTTGTCAGATTAGTTGTATCCAAGTCCTGGTTTTCAGTTATTTGTTGCATCCTTGGTTTTGCTGTGTTATTTTCTGTCTTGCCTTGCCTGCACAAACCTTGAATAAAAAGTTTTTCCCTAGTTCTTCTTACCTACAGTCTCCTGCGCTTGGTTTCACCTGCTCCTGCTGTACTACTCTTCATGACGGAGAGCTGTATCCTGTGCCCTTTCAATGTGGAGAGTGCCGTTATACTGCCATTGTAATAAAAATCTAATTTACAAATATAAAACACATTATGGCTTTAAGCAGTGTGAAAAAATACCCGGTGGCAGTCTGGGGGTCCACCTAGTGCTCCAGTGTTATGCTGAAGTCATAACACCAAGTCAATCAACCAGACACACCACCAATTATAATATTGTTAACAATAAGGTTACACACACAAACACACAACCAAGCATTAACCATGCCCTGCAGCATAATCCACACAGCATACTAGAACCTGACACACGTACACGTGTGTGCCTCTGTACAACTTTTCACTGTATGCACCGTAGGTCTATCACAATTCAGCCACAGGGAACATAGACTAGAGATTAAAACATATTCCTATCTTACCTTTTAAAAGGATGAAGTTAGATTTTCTTAACTACACAACATTTCAACTGCAGACCTTTTTCAACAGCGCCACCCATGGCAGAAGGCCTCGTAAGAAACAACCATGTATAGTGACAGTATAAGAGTCTTTGTCTTTGTCTTTGTTCATATCTATGAATAAATGTACTTCAATTTGAACGATAAATACTGCCGGACATAGCAAGCTAAAAGACATTTTCTGTGAATTTGTTTACGTTTTTTCCAGAGACCCGCAAAATGTTGCTGTGTCAATTGTGTCAATTTAAAGTATTTAGTTGTGTTTATAGTGTTTGTTTGATTTTGGTTCTGCTTCTGGAGAAAAATTATGCAAAATTGCAGCATCAACAAACTATGATAGGATCGTATAGTTTATGACTGAAAGCAGTGCTCTTTCTAATGCAACTTTGTTGTTTTCAGTGTTAACATACACAATACAACGGTGTCCATTAATACCTTTTTAATTATTTATTGAGCCACCGAAGCTGTTAAAATACAATGAAGCAGGGTGCTGTATAATGATATTGTAGATCAGTATATAAAAACATGAAAAGAAAGGAAGAGGCAGGCTTACTTGCAGCTATAAGGACACTTGAGCATGGTTTATTGTATGGAGGAAATGGAGCGTGGAGGGATCTGTTCATGCATTTAAATGGTACAAAATTATCGCTCTTGCAACATTATTCAAATTTCAAAATTTGCATGAGATGAATTAGTTTGGAGGTTATTTCCTAAAGCAATTTGATTTCTGCATATACACCCCCATCTATTGCCACTTTGAAATCCCATTTTAAGACCTTCCCCTTATTAATAAAGAGATGCATTTGATTTCATTTAGACTTTTACTGTTATCTACTTACCGTATTTATTTGTTCAAATTTCTCTGTAAAACATTGTTTTCCCATGTACTCTAAAGTGACTTGACATTGTTTCTGAAATATTCTTCATGGTATTTTGTCAGATTCTTGCAAAATGGATTACATTCAAAACACATGTACATTGAGAAGTGATTTTCCTGGTGACAACCAGCACATTTTTCCAATTGCTAGACTTGTTAGTAGTTGTGGGAGGTGGGGAAATAAAATTGCATCCATATCTAAAGAGATTAATTTGATCTATAATAAATACACAGTACACATGTGTGCTTCCAGTTAGCCATAAGGAGAGGTATCTCCTAGCATTTGGTTATTCTTCATTTGAACATGAATAACTGAAAGTATTGCCACTGTAGTGATTAAAACTCCCTTCTTGTCATCAGAAAATATTTCTTAACATATTCATTCATTTAACCACTCTTAGACGGAAAGAACGAGTCTACGCGTGTAGTGTGTTTCAACAACGGTAGAAAACAGTGAGTTCGCTCCGTCCTTTTTTACTGAATTCTAGAGCCACAGTGAAACAAGTCCGCCCGTTGATACATCAATGTGCGAGCTCAATACGTCACAATTCACCTCTGATTATTCTAAACAATGCAAACTATAACATACAATTATGCAATCACTATAATGAACAATCACTAAATATGAATCTAAATAATATAGTATCTAAATCTGAGTCTAAGTTACAATTACAATATGGAAAATGGCACTAACATTCCGGCCCTTAATTGCTCATCATGGGGATGACAATTACCTAACTAAAACTAAATCAATTTCTGTATTCTAAACCCTTTCTCTACTCTTTCACTAAGGCCTAAGCCAACATAAACAACCTAGACTAGTCTAGATGAGGCCTACAAAATAGACAACTGTAGAAATAATAAAGTCCTAAATAATAATGTCCTTTATTGTCCATGGGATTCTTCCATCTCGAGCAGGAGACACAACTTAGTTATGAGTCTCTCTATGGTGTTGGTCTTCGTTTTGACAAGGACCCGACGGACGAACCCTTTGGCGTCGGGGATTGTCTTCTCCACTTTTCCCATCAACCAGGACCCTCTTGGAGCCCTCTGGTCCACGATGAGTACAACGTCTCCCTCTTTCACATTCCTCTTCTTCTCCAGCCACTTCTGCCTTTCTTGTAGGAGGGGCAAGTATTCTCTGGACCAGCGCTTCCAGAAGATGTCGGAGATATACTGCACTTGCCTCCATCGTCGTCTGGTGTATAGATCCTCCTTCTTAAACACGCCTGGAGGGAGTGCTGGTTTCCCCTTGAGAAGGAGAAGATGATTCGGCGTTAGTGGCTCAAGGTCGTCCACGTCATCAGATGACTTGGTTAGGGGTCTGCGATTGAAGCTTCAGAAGGTTGGTGAGTATCTTCCGGACTGTTCTTATCTGTCGCTCCCAGACACCACCGTGGTGCGACCCAGCAGGCGGGTTGAAGATCCAAGTGACTCCTTTTTGCAGTAGAGCCTCAGAGATCTGGGAATGGTTCCATTCTTTCATCGCCCGCCGGATCTCGTGTTCTGTAGCTTCCAGGTTTGTTCCGTTATCGGATCTCATAATCTCGACTTGTCCTCTTCTGGCTATGAAACGTCTCACTGCGTTTTATACATGAGTCGGTGTCGAGAGAGTGTGCGATTTCTATGTGGACTGCTCTGACTGTAAGGCAAGTAAACAGGACTCCATAACGTTTCACTTGCACGCGTCCACGCTTTGCTTCGAAGGGGCCGAAATAGTCTACACCGACGTTAGTGAATGGTGGACGGTCAGGCAATAGACGATCAGGTGGTAGATTTGCCATCTTCTGTTCACTCACGGCAGCTTGATTCTTGCGGCATTTCACACACTTTGAAAGCACATTTCTCACCGCTGCATTTCCTTTGCATATCCAGACCCTTTGTCTCAGCCGAGCAAGGGTATGGTTTCTCCCTCCATGTCCGATTTCCTTATGAGCGTTTCTGATGATCAGGGTCGTGATGTGGTGATCCTTGGCCAGGATAGTTGGATGCTTTGTGTGTTCTGGCAAGGCCGCCTGGTGCAATCTTCCACCAACCCGGAGAACCCCATCTTGAAGGAAGGGATCCAGCTTCACGATAGAACTCCTTCTCCTGATCTTTTCACCTTTTTGCAGAGCGCGAAGCTCCTCATGGAAAGTTTGCCTTTGGTTGAACTGAATGATTGCAGTTTCTGATCTTCTGACGTCCTTGACAGTCAAATAGGTTCCTTTCAGGGTAGATTTCCATTTCTGCATGTGGTTTTCAACTGTCTTAATTCTCGCGTCTTGACTTTCTGAAGTGCTCTCCCTTCATTCCTCTTGATGCGTAGTCAGCTGGGTTAGAAGCCGTGTTGACATACTTCCACTGTGCTGGCCTTGTGTTCTCTCTGATTGTCGATACTCTATTTGCTACGAATGTTTTGAAACGACCGTCGTCGTTGTCGATGTACAGGAGGACGGTGGTACTATCTGTCCATAGCACAGACTCTTTGAGGTCCATCCGAAGCTCTCCCTTCATGAGCTTATCCATTTTCACCGCAATGGTAGCCGCGGTGAGCTCGAGGCATGGGATTGTGACAGGTTTAAGCGGCGTCACTCGACCGTGGCTGTTCTCGGTGCGGAGGTACGTGACGACGCCGTAGCCCGTCTCGCTAGCGTCAGAGAAATGGTGCAGCTGTGCTGACATCACTGGACCAAATCCCTCTGGCTTGATGCACCTCCTGACAGAAAAGCTGGTGAACTGGCTCAGATCGGACAGCCAGGCGAACCATCGGTTTGCCATGTCTTCTGGAATTTCTTCATCCCAGGTAAGTTTCATTCGACAGAGACTCTGGACGATGGTCTTCGCAAGAAGAATGAACGGCGACAGGAATCCAAGGGGGGTCGTATATTGAGCTTACGACCAAGAGAATACCCCGTCTGGTGATGGGCATGTTCTTCACATGGATCCAGAACTTGAAGGAATCTGATTCTATGCACCAGTCCACTCCAAGGGCCCTTTCCATGGGTAGTTCATCCTTGTCCAGGTCTAGATTCTTGATCTCCTTTGCTCTTTCTTGTTCGGGAAGTGATGACAGCACTTCGCGACTGTTGCTTGACCACTTAGTCAAGCGGAATCCTCCACTCTCACACAGTGCAATGAGGTCCTTGGTAAAGGCAGTGGCCTTCTTCTCGTTGGACGTCGAGACCAGGCAGTCGTCGACGTAGAAGTGCTCTAATGCCGTGTTCACACCGGACGCGGCGCGAATTTGCGGCGCGACCAGATTACATGCAAAGTCAATCCACAGACGCGCCGCCCCGCGAATCGGCGATTTTTTCGCGGGGCGGCGCGATGGACGCGTTTGAGGCGGCGCGAACAGAGCGTTTGACGAGGGGCGAACAGAGCGAAGGACGCGGCGCGAATTCGCGTGAGTTCAATTCTCCCAACTCCAGTGGAGAATTCGCGTGACGCAAAGTTGCGGCAGCCAATCAGCGTTGAGAATCAGCGTTGAGAATCAGCGTTGAGAAGCTCCGCCCGTCATCACCGCCGTCTTGCCGGTCCCGAATGAAACTGCTGCTGCTTCGCCTGAACCAGCGCTGGCAGCGGCCGTCATTCAGACACTGTTGTGGGACTACGGATAATATTATGAACCCAGACACCATGGAGTTTGATGTTCCGACACATGTGGAGTTTACACAACAAGTATAAAGCAGAACTAGTGGTTAATTCCATGGTGGGTGGCAGAATCGGTATCCGTTTTACGGAGAAGCCAGACGCAGTTCCTGAGGAGTCGGAGAAATTCACCGAGCTGTGTGCGGCTACGGATGGTGTTATGAACCCAAACACGAGGGCGTTTCATGTTCCGATATGTTTGGAACTTCCACAACAAGTATAAAGCAAAACTAGTGGTTATTTATTCCATGGTCGATAGCGGAAATGAAAGCTCCTTTCACAGAGACAAGTGACTGAGATAAGCCACGCCCCTTTCGCGGCGCGATGTTTCGAGTTTGGTGTGAACACCCTCGTTTCACTCGCGCGAGTAAACTTCCGCGGTGAACGCGGCGCGATAATTCGCGCCGCGTCCGGTGTGAACACGGCATAAGACTGTAGTTACTGCTTCAGGTGATGACCTGCCTTTTCCATCCTCTGCAGTCCGTCTTAAAGCATAGTTGCCGCAGCTCGGGCTCGACTTGGCCCCGAACAAGTGGACCACCATCTTGTACTCACGCGGAGGCTGGCTCAGATCCCCCTGTGGCCACCAAAGAAATCGTAGAAGATCAGAGTCCTCATCACAAACTCTTACTTGATGATACATCGCTTCAATGTCGGAGATGAGTGCGATGTGTTCGTGTCGAAACCTTGTCAAGACTCCAACCAGACCATTAGTGAGGTCCAGACCCTGTAACAGTTCCTCTTTCAGTGACTTCCCCTGAAACGAAGCGGCACAATCGAAAACAACCCGCAGCTTTCCCTTTTGTGGATGGATCACGGCGTGATGGGGAACGTACCATACTCTGCCATCGTTGCGATTGCGCTCGTCCTCAGGAACTTCCACTGCGTAGCCTTTGTTCAGCAGGTCTGACATGAAGGTCTTGTAGTCATCGTGGAAGCTGGAGTTCTTAGCGAGTTTCCTTTTCAGGTTTGATGCCCGTTGCTCGGCAACACATCTGTTGTTTGGCATCACCACATATTTGTTTCTGAGAGGCATCCCAATGCTGTAGTGCCCATTGACTTTCTTGATTGTCTCAGTCACAGACTTCATGAACTGAACGTTTTCTCGTGACATTTCTGACTTGCAGGAGCAGGCTTGCAGGAGCAGGCTTGCTCCGGAAAGTCGTGGTTGTATTGCTGCAACAGCATGCTGTCCACACCACTGACTGAGATTCTGTTGACTGAAGCCCATAGTACGGAGTAGCACTTGAGTCTTCTTACCATGGACACCGAGCTGTCTCATCAGCCTTTCGGAGCAAAACGTAGCGGAACTTCCTGAGTCCATGAACGCATACGTCTCTATTGTCGTGTTGCTCCTCTTGAATTTGATGCGCACGGCCACGATAGACAGGACACAGTCATTTCCTCCGGCCCCGGTGACTGCCGTGACTTCACTCTTGACTGACGCGTCTTCTTGTGGAGCTGAGTGTCCGCTGGTAGAGCTTTGACCTTTCTCAGGCTTGATGTTCTCTTGGTCAGTGTTCTCGTCCCTTTTGCTGTGAAGCAGGCTTGGGTGTTTCTTGCTGCAGATTTCACAAGTGGCTCTCTTTTTACAGTCTTTTGCACAATTATGCAATCACTATAATGAACAATCACTAAATATGAATCTAAATAATATAGTATCTAAATCTGAGTCTAAGTTACAATTACAATTACATTTTTGAAAAATGTAGCTTTAGACCAAGCACCTCTTTTCCCTGCACAACGGTGTAGAATAATAATAATAAGAAGAATAAACATTAGAATAACAATAGGTCCTCGACTCTGACTACGTCAGTGCTCAGGCCCTAATTACAATATGGAAAATGGCACTAACAGCCACAGAGGGTCAATGTTTCTGCCTCTGTAATCATTTCAAGGTGATAAGAAAAAAGTTCTGTCAGTGTCATTGAAAATAAACACATCTCTGGTGAAACAAATTGGTGAACATGGCCTCGGAAGAAAAACATAAATTTCACACATGAATATTCTGATGGCCTCATTGCAGCAGCATCAGTTTATTTTGTCATCGTGTTGTAAAATAATTTGCTACAGTATGGAAAAGATTCAAGTGTAACCCTGTTATTTTTTTACATTTATTTATATTTACATATGTTTTTCAGAACAATTAGTTTCTATAATTTGTCATGTATATGCATGTATACATCATTATTTGTAGTACATATACACCCTTTATACCACTCATTATCACACAATCCTCCCTAAGGATGTCCAGCATTTCTCTGCATTGTGGCTACTTTAATTATTGTTAATTTCTCTGGTCATTTCATGGATCTTGTTATTTTCCATTATGTTGTTTTGTGCTGTCAATTATATGCTGTTATCCAGTGCAGTTATGTAATTGCTTGTCATCTTGAATTATTTTTTAGACAAGATGTTGTCATGGGCCTCCCGAGGTTTACCCACCCCCCATTTTTATTGCATCACACGTGCAGAATATTGATCTCTTCCTTCTGTTTTTATCATATTTTAATCACAGGGGAATTTTCTTTGTCACCCAGGCGAGAACAAATGCAAGCCTGCCTTGTTTTGACGTTGAAACGTATGGCATTAACAGCTAAAATAGCATCCATATTCCCTTTGTCACACTGTCTGTAATGCTCCTACGATTCCTACCTATCGTAGTCTCTTTTTCTCCAGGCCTTTTTGAACTGTTAATATTTGTCAGATGGGGGAAAGGATAAGTGCACTTCAGCTGTTACAAAACATTTCTCTAAATATGAAGCGTGTGTGCCACTCGGACCAACAGAGCTGCCCCTTGGTTCTCATCCCATTCTGCCTCTCGCTCTGTGCTCTGCTGTTTGTGGGCCTTGATGTGTAAGTAACACATAACGGGGTCTCATAATTACTGCTAATGGCTGCAGTATCTACCGCCCTATAAAACGCTGTGTGTCTTGCATGTGTGTGAGCGCTTGTGTGAGAGACAGCGGTCCTGTTTGTGGCCGACTCTGACGCAATAAAAGCTTTACCCAAAGAACTCAAGTTAAAAGACCTCCCATACACTGATTATGTATGGGTACCTGATGTGTGTGTAACTGTTTTCATGTGTGTGTGTGTGTGTGTGTGTGTGTGTGTGTGTGTGTGTGTGTGTGTGTGTGTGTGTGTGTGTGCGCGAGTGTTTGCGCAAAATCTAAAGGAATATCAGCCCTTGATCCTAAAGCTTTCAGGAAGCCTTGAAAATCCCAAACCAAGAATCTATTTACATGAGAAAATGGGAAGATCAGCTATCTGTGCAGTATTTCTGTTTGTGAGCGCACACATTCACAGACACACACAGAAACGCACACACATACGGATAACCACCCAGAGAAAAAGTGACCGAATGAAGTGATAATCCTCTGGTGAGGGACAATGTACAGACAGCTCAATAGATTCAAGTCAATTATTTGATATAATGAAAAATATTTATACAGCTAACTACTGTATAGGCCAGAGGTTTTCATTCTGTCGTGTAGGTAAGTGTGTGTGTGTGTGTGTGTGTGTGTGTGTGTGTGTGTGTGTGTGTGTGTGTGCCTCTGAATGTGACTATAATTGGGTTTTGATTGAAACCCCTCTAACCCAAACAAAATGGTTTTGCAGTTTAAAAAAAGATCAGGTGTGTTGTGTGGAAAACACGGATCATGAACCATCAGGAGAGACACAAGATGTAGAAATAACACATTTAGTTAAAGATGAAAAATATATATTTACACTGTTAGTTAAAGTCTTATTCATCTCCAAAAAAAAAAAATATTCAGTCATCAGCTGATGGAGGTTTTAATGAAAATGAAGGGAAAGAAAGTAAGAAATAGATGAGCCGAGACATAAGATTAATCTAATGAAAAACACTAATAATACGTGGCCAAAATTGCCTGTATCATTAGCTGACGTATGACTAATGTTAAAACAGTATTGATTCAGGACCACATTAAACATACTGACATAGGGTGAGGGATAAAACTGTGTTCATATATTATTACTATAATAATAATAATTAGGGCATGGAGTATATGGCGATGAACCACCTGACATCTGAAATGGACTCATGGATCACAGCTGACAAGTCATTAAACAACACAAATAGTTGAAATTGTGAATTATAAATTATCATCCAATTTCAATACTATCTATGCTAAGTCATTTCTTTAGAGTCAGCGCTGGCGTCAACACAATTAATACTTTGTTTTTGTCGATTTTGATTTGGGCTGCATTTCTGGGTAAAAGATCGAAACCAAATGTTGTGGTATTTTCCCTCCCCCACCAGCTAATAAATAATAAATAAGTGTCCTGTGTCCAACTATGCTTCTGGTGT
The DNA here is from genome assembly GCA_038501785.1 of Myoxocephalus aenaeus. Classification (NCBI taxonomy): domain Eukaryota; kingdom Metazoa; phylum Chordata; class Actinopteri; order Perciformes; family Cottidae; genus Myoxocephalus; species Myoxocephalus aenaeus. Next base: position 3,168,955 of record JBAMJR010000091.1, read on the forward strand.
TTCCTGAAACATAAAAGTTGCAACAGATCATATCATCATGATAGAGCTATTTGATCTATTTTTTGAGTTTATTTATTTACTTCACTTTTAGTCATTAGTGAAGGTATTGAATGGGAACCTCCAAACATAAATGTCAAATGCTTTGACTTTGGAATAGACTAGTGAAGATGTCTGATCAGAGATTCACTAAAAATATATTTAATTGGGCCATTTTGCATGGTCATCCCTGGCCTTCGTTATGAGTTGAAATCCTTATTTAATTTGAACTATTTGTCATTCCTTGTCATATTCAGGAGAATGTTTCTCAAAAAAATAGTCTGTTAACATAAACCAAAATTACAAACTTATTGTCTGACAAAGAATGGCTACAGTGTATAACTTAGTATAATTTACACAAAAAGACAAAATATCTTCTATGTGCAGTAATTCTTACTGCAACATCTACGAGGACATATGTTTTAGTAAAATGACCTCCATTAATGTTGATTTCCTTTTGGTGAGATGACTTCAAGAAAGGAACCTCTTTGGTAGCAGATTGAATTTGCCCATTTGGGAGAGAAGGCAGAATATTTCATTTAAGGCCGAGCAGTAATTTTGTAATGAAATTAAGCATTTTACCACAGCAACTGTATTTTTGGTGTCTTGTAAACTGCTTGAGGGTTGGGCACGACACAAAAATAAAAGATGATCAATCATTAGCCCTAACTAACATGCTTAGAAAGAAACCAAATGTAAGCTACGCTTGCAGCTCTATATGTACTTACTTGATTCAAATGACAACGTTTTAACAGGTACAATGTTTCCCATAATAACCATTTTAACATTTGCTAATTACCACTAAACACAAAGTACATCTGAGCCTGGTATTATTAGTTTTGCTGGTAATTGGTCATGAACCACTTTGTTTGGGTTTGTTTGGGGGGAGGATGGCCCACAGAAGAAGTCATCACATTCAGTAGGATTCTGATTCAATGTCTTGTATTCAAGCCAAACCAACAAGTGGATGTATAATAGGGTATTTCAATTGGTATTATTGTCTATAGACTAGAAGAAAAGTCTGGGGATCAAAAGTCATTGGATATATCCTCTGGGCATAATGATTGTTTCTACCAAATGTCATCCATCCAATAGTTATTGAGATATTTCAGTGTGGACCAATTTGGTGGACAAACCAACGTTGCACTCCCTACAGTCCCTGCCCAAGGGTGACAGGATGTAAAAATGGAAACCTAGGAATACAAAATGTAAATCAAACAATCAGGAAAACTTTAGCTGTTCACACAGTAAAGACTGATAGCTACTTGAAATCATGCTTTATTATTACATTGATTTTTGTTCACATGTCCATTCTGCCTGTTTACCTCTGTCTTCCCCACAGCATCAGTACCAGTCAGGAGGTAATTTGCTGACTCCTGCAGAGAAAGGTTAATTTGTTTTCATCAACAATGAGCACAAGTGGGCGATGTGTTAATGGCTGCACTGTGCCCGCATGGAGATACAACTATCAAGTGTAGGGAAATAATTCCAAAATGTCCAGGACAAAATGTATAGGAGCATACTGATATATACATGAACTATACATAAACACCCTTGGGGATGTTTCAGATGCATAAAGATGTAGGTGCATTTACCCTCCACTACAACCCTGAGTCGGATGTTTTAAGAGAAGAAAAAGCAGAATCATGATCTGAATTTAATTATTCAGCCCTGTAAGCACAGCCTGTACAATTACCAACCAGAGAAGTCCCTCACATACTCAAGGTCTTTCTCAGACCAGACAACCAGTTTTCAGTCTGATACCAATGCACAGATGCACCATTTAGCAGCTGTACGCACCGGACTTTCAAACAACTCCAATGTGAAACCTTGTGCGTCATTATTAGACATCAGAGCAACTGATGAAGTAGAAACAGCCAGAAAGTCTGTGTAACATGGGTGGGAGTGGAGGAGGATGGATGGGTCAAACAAACGCAGGACTTACACCGAAGAGACCACTGTTTGTTTACTGTGTGAAACAAATGTTTAAATGAAACTCAAGCATAAGTTCAGTAAGAAAGACACTCTTTACACTCCGGTTCATTCATAAGCTCAGTCTCTAAGTTTCACAGCGATTACTCCATCAGCTGAGTGGGGCTGTGTATGTTAAATGAACCAATCAGAGTAAGCGCAGTTTCCGTAAGCCAATCACAGCGTTGTTGTCAAACTTTTTAAATAGGTTCTCCTCTCTTACGAACTTAACAAAGTGCCTTTGTTGTCTAAACCTATTTGTTGCATAAGTAACACTGAAAACTAAGTACAATGCATGTAACATGGTAATTCCTAATTACCCGAGGCTTGGTCAGGACCTATTAGGCATCACTTGGTTTTAGGCAACTAAACTACATTTTAGGTTTAGGAAAAGATCGTTTATAACAAGAATGTTTCTGACAACCTGGGAATGAGAATGGATATGTAACTCTATAGCACAAAATGGGAACCAGAAAGAGATGTTCCCCAGCTTTATTCACTTAATTTCAAAAGGGCTATTGTGGAAACCTGTCAAAGGGAACATAGCATGGAGCTGAACATAAAGTGTCCTGAGAAAATGACAATATAAAACCCTTTGTAGTATGTACTTCATGTTAACAGAATATTTAACTGGGAAACATAGGACCCCAAATACACTTCCCATGTAACGAGCAAAAACTAGCACGTCATCCCAGAGTCCAAAACTGACGCTAGAGGAGTACCAAGCGTTAGCCATAGCTCAAAGCTGTGGTATATTATCAATATTTATAGGTTTGCTGGGCTGTGTGTAATAAAAAGATGGTCTGTTCACCAGGGTATTCTGTAATTTGCCTGTTTTGAATGGCAGCCTCTTAAGTCCTCTCACCACACGCATGGGCGACCTGAGAATTAAAAGAGAAGAAGAAACAGCTACTCGTAATAGGACGTAATTACTGCCAACCATCTGACAAAGCAGGGCCTTGCTGCTGGGGAGGTCAAACATATTTAAATGCAAATGGGCGACATCGCCAACAAGTATAACTTTCAGGTTTAATTTCGCCTCTTGCCTTGGCTGCCTGACAAGAGACGACCTGTCTGTGTAGGGAGAGATTAGGACTGTCCCTCATCGCTGCCTCTCTGTCATGCTCGGCTCAAGTGGACACACAAAATGCATTAGCCATGCTTTCCTGAGCACATATGTTCTCAAAAACGAAATGTGCACTCTCTTTTTTTAAATATATTATCAACCTTTATTAAAGGATTCATCCCAAGCAACATATTGACAGCATTTCAAGTTAACGATGAGAGTAACAGACAATGAACGTCTTTCATGTCGAGACATTTGTCAACGACAAAGCTAACATGTTGATGGTATAACGTTTACAATGTACACTATCTTAGATTAGCGTATTAGCATGCTAACATTTTCAAATTACCATACAAAGTACAGGTGAGACTGATGAAAATGTGATTAGTTTGCAGGTATTTGGTCATGAACTAACTTATTAAAGACATTTAAATTGTGAGCTATTGATGGTGCTAGTGGCACTGTTATGGGATCACAAGTGATTGCAATTCATCCTTTACCAGAATTCATGGCAGTCCATCCAGTAGCCAGACACTTTACGCAAAACTACAAATTTCAACCTGGTTGCAGCATGAGAGGAAAATACATCATCATTAATAAATCACAAAAACACATAATATAATCAAAGGAAACCATGAATGCAACCATTACAATAAAACTCTACACGTACAAACAGATGTATGCAGCAAACAAGGCATCTGCTCTGAGAATACTGCTGCGCGCGCGCACACACACACACACACACACACATTCATTGAAACATTCTGCACCACAACCACCACACAAGACATTATCACCTGGGATATTTAAAAGAAGCAAAGATCCTTACAGAGCTGAACTTTCTGTCAGTGGGGAGCATCAGTAATGAAATTACATATGCATACAGTAGCATAAGCCACCGACTGGCTGAACTGACAGCACAACAGCAAAATGCATGACAGGCACCACACGGCAAGTAAATATCACAGGGAGAGGAAAATAGGATACTGAGGTGTGTGTGTGTGTGTGTGTGTGTGTGTGTGTGTGTGTGTTGGGGGAGATAAGAAAATGTCCCTGTACAGAAATTCAAACAGATGCGTCTGATCTCACACAGGTAAAGCAAACTAAACAAGCAGCCACAAAGCAAAGGTATTAAACGTGGCAGATGCAGCCAGGCTCACACAATCCCTTACATGCACACACTAACCTGTAAATATATTCATGAGGTATATGCAGAATAACACTGTCAAGGATCCATCTTTGACTTGCTTGAAAACATAAATTCAACAATCCAGCAATACTGGAATGTGATTAAAAAACAAGCTTTCATTGCACATGATATTCGGCCTGTGAAGTGGAGCCTACTGGCCGTTGGGGCGAACAAACACATTTTCTCACATGAATGCAGCTTGGTGAGTGGTATAAGTTTTGAACTTTGACGCTCTACGTACCCTGATAGCGTGCCGATATAGGCTTGTTTCATGCATAGTTACTTTGCAAAATGAACTTGCATCACAGGAAGTTAGGTAAAGACAACAAAACCAACCACTTAGGTTGTGAGATCTGCTGTGTTTGTTTGACCCATTCCACTCACGCACCCTTTATATTACATAATTTTCTCTGGCTATAATGCTGCAGGTGAGTACCTCACATAAACAGTCTTAATGAGAGTCGGTTTCACACGCTGAGGAGCACTGACATTGATTTGACACGCTGGTCTGTTTTTTTTCAGTCAGGCCTCATTCTAAGTTTACCTTTCAGCCAGGTCATTAGAGAAAAGACAACATAAGAAAAACAAATCCAATATTTAAGAAGCTCCCGAAACAATGGTTAAAATAGAATCTGTACATTGAATATGGCAACAAATTGAAAGTGCACGTTAGAGCATGAATCGATTCAACATCTTCACACAAAAAAAATAAAAATATGTTTTCTACTTTAGTATAAAATAACAAGACAAACTCATGGGAAAAAAACCTGTCCCCATTTTCCACGGTTGCCAAGTGTGGCATTATAGTGCTTATTATATGTGCCAAAAAAAAAACTACGTTTGTTGCAAGTTACTTTTGTAGTCTTTGACCTGAAAGTAGGCCCTCAACACTAAGTAGCTTGAAGCCAGGGGGTGGTGCCCTGGAGTACTTTGTACTGTATGTGAAATTATACAGTAGAGGGAACATTCAGGACTGACGTGACATACATAATGATGGGGAATTTTTCCTTTCAAGCTGAATAGTTCCCATAAATTCAGCTCAAACTATTGTATTTTTATACTGCATTCATGGAGTAGTTATTCTCTAAGTGTGCTCTCAGACTATTTCCAACTCACCCTTCAAAGAAAGTTGCTTCTCTGTTAGCCAGACCTACAGAAATAGTTTTACCAATGTCCACAAATATTTGCAAAACCTTGAAATTAATATATTGGGGTTTAACGATGCCGACTGGCTTTATTGGTAAAAAATACCCCACAATACTTATTGTTTTGGGCTGGGTTTATATGACCTTATCTGATTATTTATTATTTATATTACTGTTCTTTTAAACTGTTCTTTTCTTTACAACACTTGCTTATGACAACAAGCTGTAGTCGTCGGAGTGAATGAGAAGAGACAACAATAAGTTGTTGCGTATTTTAAAATGTTGTTTACCGCAGCAAAACAAATGTACGCAGATATTTTGGGTTAACCTTTGGCTGAGCAGATACTGTTCAGGACTCACATGAAAAGAGTAATTAAGAATGCCTGCTGTTTGTGTACCAGGATGGCTAATGTTTTCACAATGAATGTGCATAACACCATCACCGCAAACTATAGAGATATTTTGAAAAAAGAAGCTGCTGTCTTTCAGAACACTCATGGCTTTATTGTCTGGTTAAGCCGGCATTCACCTTTTGTGCTTATTTGGTGGCATTCACTGATTGAATTCTTATTCTTCCAAGTTCTTCCTCTCCTCCTTTCACACACTTAACAAAGGCTCCTTCATACAGTGAGAGGAAGAGAGGGGAGGAGGGATTGGAGGGAGTAGAAAGAAGGAATGAAGGAAAAAGAAAAGTATAGAGAAATTGAAGGATACTGCATGACATTGCCGGCAATTTGCAAAAAAATATATATTCAGAGAGAGCACGGGCTTGGTAAGAAATGGACATGGGAAGCTGGTGGAGAAAGAAAGATACTGCAAGAGCCAGACTGAAGCTCTCCAAGCTGCAGAAAATGGCAGGCCTCTTTTAGATTCAAAGTACATGGTATATCCTGAGATTACTGGCTAGAAATGTCAAAAAGGGGAGAGAAAACATTCACAACTAAGAAGCAGGCAGAAAGAGAAAGGAAATGAGATGTGTGAAGTAGTGCTTGTAAAAAGTGAGGATGCAACAAGAGAAAGGTGGAGGGGAAAGAAAGAGATAGTCGGTAAGGAGAGGCCAAGAGAGCGATGGAGTGGGCTGTACTCAGGTGGGATGAGGGGAGCAGAGGAGAACAGGGGAGAAGGAAGGGTAATAGAGGAGAGGGTTTCTGTCCAAGGGCATGAGGCAAAGGACAGGAGTATGAGGAAATCACACAAGACTTCATCTGACGGAAAAATACATACGCTCACTGGAAGAGATACCTGTAAAGCTCAAGGACGATTTGGGAAATCAGAGGAGGCTCTGAGCGATGTGCCTCCTCACACTTTGTGTGTGCGTAAAGTCACGCGTGTTCACCTTTAGCCTTCAGCATTATAACCCATGGGAGAGTGGGAAGCACTCTCTCTCTCGCTCTATATATATATATATATATATATATATATATATTTATTTATATTTATTTTATTTATCCAACTGACTGAGCAGCCATTTTTACCCCCAGCTCTCTGATGGAGGGTCGCTACTCTGCCCTACATTTCACAACTTTCTCTACTCGTGATGTGCAGCCACAATAATTTTTTTATAATTTCTGGCATTTTTTTAATTGAAGGTTGTTGAAGGTAGAGTTCATATTTTACTCTAAACTAAATGTGGGCTTTCTGTCTGTTCCTAGAAGGTCCTTTTAGGAGACTGTCAAGCTCCTTTCTTTTTAATTAGCAAAAAAAACAGTGAGAAACAAAAGAGCAGCTGCACGAGTTACATTGACGGCCCCTCCGAGCTCACTAGGTAACACAGACTGGAGGTCTCTCAATGCGTTGAGCAGGGTTTCTTATTTCATTATTTTGATTCCAAAACTCTATAGAAGACACTAATTTGTATTGCAGTTATCGTTTCCTTTGTGTGAAAAAATGATAAAGCAACTGTCTAATACAAAGATCACCTAAACAAAACGTGGATTAACGCATATCATTATAAACAACCCAAATAAAACAACATAACTCACACAAAAACATTATTTTTTTGTGTGTTTGAGGGCTATTTGGTGTGAATGCCTATTTCTGAATAAACAGTTTGAGTTACGAGGCTTTACGAGTGCGAGAGGGATCATGAGATATAGAGCCTCCGGAGGTGAACTGAGGGGAGAGCTCTCAGTTCAGTTCTGTGGTCTGTGTTGTTTGTTTGTTCTGCGATTCTGCGGGTGAGAGGGAGAAGAAAGGACCAAAGACAAAGTAAAGAGGATGCGAGGAGTCATTATCTGAGGATGAGCTTAAGTGTTCTGAGTCAAACCAGAACTAACAAAACCCTCTCACAGAGAACAATGGGCAATCCAACCCTCTTAAGCAGCATTAAAGGGCACTGAAGCGCTGCCACAGTTGGAAGAGTCCCCTCTGCTGCTGGACGACATGAGCAAACCCTGACACATTTCCTAATTCCTGTGGGATTTAAAGATGAGAACATGAGTCTGCCATGTGTTTAAGCCTTTCTGTACAAATGGTGAACAACAATAGCCACATTTGTGACAAGAAACCGTTAAGTTCTTTGAGGAAGTTTTCAAAGAATCTTAGCAGCAACGAGGAAACGAGGAAAGGATTTAAACACCTTTTAACAAATGCATAGCCCACATGGAGCATACATCAAAGTAACAGTTGACACCAAAGGTTTAGCACATAAGGACAAGGTGGTGGAGGAAGCTGCTGCAAGCACTGACACGAGCATATCAGCAGAGAAAAATGGCTCAGTTACACCTGCATTTAAAGCGGCAAAATCAATTCATGTCAATGGAATCGCTGCAATCAGTCCGTTCACTCATGGAGGAAAGGAAGTAAGAGGGATTTTTCTTTTTTTCCCCCGTACTGTTCAATTTTGATGAGGCAGAATTTCAGTCCAATGGAGGAAGCTAACATAGCCTATTAACTGTGATCCATCATCAACTTTTATTTGACCTCTTGTGTCAGAGAAAAAACACAAGAGAAATGGTTTGCAATCCGTCCTGTTAGCAATATAGCTAGCAACTATGCTAACTGACAGTATAGACTTGCCAACAAATTTCCAAGAGAGAGTAATGGATAAACTTCCTTGTGACACTTGCTGGTGGTTTGGGCCGTAATGGGGAGAATTGTTAGAGGGAAGGTTTTTAATGGCCGCGCTGTTCCCCTGTATGAATATGACGGGACATTAATAGTCACCCCTGAAGGTAAAGCATGAATGAAGCAGCTGATGCCGATCAGCTAATGCAAACAACCTTATCGCTCTTCCTATACAAGGCTCCGTTTTCATTTCCTTTTGTCGATTGGATCCAAGTTTTCAAATTAGACAGTGTTGTGTTTGAATACAGGTTTCCTCCCACATGTATTGTGATTACAATCACAGTTGAAGAAGAGCAGCTACTGTGCCCAAACCTTGTATAGAGCTCATACTGAACAATTCAATTCAAATCCCAAGTGTAATCGTGCTTGGGGAGCGCCTTGGTAGCCGAGTGGTGACAGAATGCCAGCCTTCCTCTTGTTATGAGTGTGTGTGTCTATATATATATATATATATATATATATATATATATATAATTCTTGGATGCAAATAAAATTGCATATATGAACATGAATGAAACGACTGTGCATGATGAAGACTGAAGGAAACGTGAGCCAAAACAAATTTGGATCCTAAATTTACTGCCTTTGTAGCTGTGAAAGAGGGCTCATGTCAGTGTTTGTCTCCTGACACGTTACTGAGTCACTATGGGGCTCGAGGGAGACGATTGCATCGTAACCATTGCAGCTTTTCCACAGTGAAATATAGGTAATTCTTCAACACAATTCTGACTTTCATTAATCTTTGTGTGCAAGCATGCATGAGTATGAACTGGATGTGCACAGTCTCATGGCCCTGCAATCCATAACAAGAATGTTCTACCTTGCCCCTGATTTGAACCCCCTATATCAAGCCTTATTGTCTTAACCACACACACACACACACACACACACACACACACACTAATCAGGGTTAGGCAGTCATTGTACAAGGTAAAGGTCTGTAAAGCTGTTTGATAGCAGATTAGGCTATCGTGTCAGACAAGGGACCAGGCCACACAGCAGGCAGTCACATGCTGAAAACACACACACGCACACACAACAATTCATGGGAACACTCTGAAAGAAACTCAACACAAACCTTTTTTAAGCCAGACCTCCGAGGTCAAACCTGTTGCAAGCTGGTAACAACTCAGATAATTAATAGAAAACACAGTAGGCTCTTGAAAAATAAGTTTTAGGTATCAAGCTTTCGTAACTGACTTTTGTTTTCTTTCTTTCTTTCTTTAGTCCAGAGGCATAAACTGCAGCACAGCTTGCAAGGGGCTGGAATTTGGGAAAAATACGTTATCAGTAAGCTTGGGAGCGGCTGGCATCAGTCATGACCAATCTTATCATCACTGCCTTTACTCCTCTGCAAAAGCTGTGCACTCTGCATTTCCTGATGAGAACAGTCTTCAGCACAGCTGCCACAAAAGCTTCTCCCAAGGGGATTCGATGTCCTTGTGCAGGAGGTGCAGAATCGGCACAAGTAAATACACGCCACCTTAAATTAAATGAACTTGGCAGGCGATAAGGCTTTTGCTTACCCTGGTGCGGTGGTCCAAGGAGAAATGTGGCATTGCGGGGAACACTTCATTAAAAAGCAACACACAAGCAGTGGTATAGACAGCTGACCGTGAGATTGGGACAACCACAAGCCATGCACACGATGCTTATACAGGATGACTGACATGTCCTCCATGAGACGGTTGTGTGTGCCCTTTAAGGACACCTTATCTTGAGCACATTTCTTGATAAATCCATGATAACAGCATAATCCACAGACTTATTCTATAAACCATCGGCCATGTGCTGTGCACCGCACGTATGTTCCAAGCAGGTGAGAAGCACAAGGATCACAAATGCTTGACATCAAAATTGCACTGTGGGGCCTGTTAATAGCTGAACCCCCTCCACCACCGTGCCTGTCCTAACAATTAAATTCAGGGCAAGTCAATAAAATAAAAATGTGTGGTGAGAACACAGCTTGTTTGTGCATTCAATAACGATACCTCGCTAAAATCCTGGCTGCAAGCCATCACAAAATGAGACACCAGTATTATCCATTGTTTGGCAATAAAAGCCCAATTTGTGAATTAAATTCATGAATGTTAATCCTCTGTTACTCTCGGAAAGACTTCTTTGACTCATACTTTTGACACTTTGGAGCCATTTTCATTTGAAAAAGTATATCCTGATGAACCTGGTAAAATGTCTAACACTTCCAGTACTACTGTGGTTCCTTTTTCATAACATGCAATAAGTGTGGACATATCCTGTTTATTTTTGCTGCAATGTTCATAGTTCTAGCAGAGGAGAGTGTACCATTGTTGAAAGGATGTAGGAAATACTGAGGAAAAAAATATGTTAGAGAAATAAGAGTCCAGAGAAATATCAAACAAATGCACCCTGAATGTTACAGTAAAATGTATGAGTTTTATTAGATTTAAAATGCCTAAAATTAGGCCCTTTTGCAGTAATTGGTTCTTGCTTATTTGCTGTTATCATGAGACTGAACTAAGAACATCACAAAGACTTGGCTCTGCATTGTTGCTCTCACATTAAATGTATTGCTGTGTAATCATAACAGATTCAATATATTTGCAACTATAACAATTACTGACCAGAGCAACAATAATTCCCTCTCCCGAATATTCACTATCATAAACAACTCTGTTTTTGTGACGGTTTGGAGTGCAGGTAGCAGGAGAAGGACCCGGCCACAGATGCAGAGGGAGCACGAGCAAAAGAGAGGCAGTATAGAGCAACAGGGGAACAGACAGCAAAACTCCAAACAAACAATGCAACAAAGAGGAACTGACAAAGAACAAAGGAACTGGGCCGCTACAAGTCGCTAATGGAGAAAGGGGAGCAGGTGAGCAGGTCTGGTGACTGCAGGGCTAACAAGGGTCAGATGAAACTAACCGGCAGACAATCCAAACTGGAGGGAAAAAAACACAAAAGACAGTAAGTGAAGTGATCTTGAATGAGGAGAGGTGAGTAACAAAACAGGAAGCACCATCCATGAATGAATTACGTGTGTCATGGAGCAGGGCGGATTGTGACAATTTAAAGTTATACAATGTTTCACGCGTTCCGGTTTGACCTCTTTCTCTCCTGCCCACAGATCCTCAGACGACCCCTCGGATATAATTAACGAGGTAGAAAGAGGAAGGAGGAACATTAACATAATTAGAGAAACAATATGTTCAATTTGAGAATCACACCAGGAACGTGTCTATCATCCGCCATCTGGTGCGTTCCCCTCAGTCAACACTTTTCGCTCAGCCAGATATTCAGTTAACGGTTTAAATCAAACAAGTTTATTGACAGAGATAACATAAATTAGGCGGGAACACATGTTAATGTGCTAATGTTGCTTAGAAGACAGGATGATGAATGCACTTTGGTTAAAACAGCAGAGGAGAATAATCACAGTTAAGGCTACTGATCTCAGAGTGTTAAATATTCTCTTTTTTTTCTTTCTTCCAATTTCAGTTCAATTTCCCACACTGGTCTGCTGAGGAATCGAAGTTCAGTGTTGTGTCATCGGCACTTTGGCACTAGAAGTTCAGTGATCACCTTCAAGGTTTCTGTCCCTGACAAAGAGAGTTTATCGATTGAATGGGAATGATGTTTTTACTTATTGGGTTGTGTTATGTAACTCACTTTTATTGTGCAACACCCAGAAGAATGCATCTGGTCCAAACAATCATCCCTAGAAGACGTCCCATCACTTGCATCAGGACCTTACTGATCAGGCCAGTGTGTCCGAGCTTGTGCAAGTATAATATTTATATCTAGAGAGCGTAACGTATGTCTAGGGAAACAACAATTCTTCCTCCCAATCAATTTAGTCGAGACAGGGAAAGGACCCTAAAGAAAATCGCTGCATTTTGATGGCTGTGATCATATCACTGTGCAAAAAAGAAAAAGCAGTCAAGACAATGACCTCAGTCTGACCTCTTTGATGCTGCTTCCTTTATGTCACACAAACACAAAGACGCGCAAACACACACACACACACACGCTGACACACATGGTCTGGAGGTGTTGCTGATGTTGGCACATTTGTTTTCTGGGACAAGAGCTGCTTCATTGGCACTGATTACCGTTTTATCCTTCCCCTGCAAACAGCAGCCAACATCACCCTGCATACCAATGGGCTACACAGTCCAGAGACAGATAAAGGGAAGAGGGGAAAGGGAAGCTGAGAGACTAGGAAGTAAGTCGGCCTGGGCAATGTGGGAGTTTTTTTCTATTTGCAAAATTATCTTTGCTTCAATTTTACGGATAAAAAAAACTTTTAACCTTGTTTATCCACAATGTATTCTGTCTTTACATTCCATGATGTTGAGAAATGTTCTTGGGGCTTGGTACGGACAGTCGAGACACAGCAGGACAGCGCAGCAGCAGCACCGTGGGAAACGCTGCGGTTAAACCAGCCGCTGCTTAGCTTTTGTTGCGTGTCTATTCATGCAGTTCCAGTATCGGTAATCAAAGTGGGCAAAAGGGATGAAGAAAAACTTGCATTACAGCATTAATTTAGTACATGATACACGTCATATATCAAACATCTTCCAATGACCATATATACATATTATAACATGTTGAAAATGTCCTCATATTTAAACTCTCTTGAATTAAATGAATAAATGTTTTCCTTCAGAGGTTAGAAATGTTCCCTGTAATCCTGTTAGGATGACCATGTAAAATGTAATTAGATAGAAGATTAAAGGGAAATTCAGCTCAAATTACACTATAAAGCAGAGGATTTCCTCATATTTGAACTGTCATTAAAAAAATACAAATACGAAAAACAGAACGTGCTGGTGTCTATACGCCCACCATGTACGTAAGTTACTCCCAGCAACTGACGCATTTGGCTGAAAGTCACCAGTTAACTCGTTAACGGTAACTCGTCTGGAGCCAAATACCACTTCCATATGCAACATGCGCACAAATATTTCTGGCATAGGTTGTTAAAGACATTTAAGAGGTGGAAAGAGGGAGTGGGCCACATTAAAGATTAAAGGCTACACTTACAGCGCTTAATAAACTATGTTTGGCTTTGATTTATGTCACTGCACAGTTCATTGAGCAACAAGCTTCTGCCAACTCAGCATTTTGGACATTATGATTGTGTTAACTATGTTGCATCACACTGAGCGATAATTCTGTTCTGTCAGTTCAGTATCGAAAGATATAGAATTCAGCATGTCGGCCTTTTCCAGCACACACACAAAGGTCTGTGAAAGGTACAGGTCTTTTCAGAGCAGAGCAAATAGGTTGGAGATGGAGAGGAGTTGAATTTTCAGAAGTTAACATTCACGGCCACATCGATGGGCTTCAGATGTGTCAGATGAGGGCCCCCTGAATGAGTCACAGTCCGCAGTCTGAGGAGAGCTGATAAGACCCGGCGGAAGACCTGCTTTTCAGTGGGAGACAGATGGAGTTGGAACAAAACACATGAGACACACACACACACACACACACACACAACCTGTACACACACACACACACACACACACAAGATGGAAGTATAGTGTGAGACAAAAGAGGATTTGGGTGACATTTTCTCATATTACCTTTGTTAATACATGTCTAGCACAGTTGATGAAAAAAAAAATATAGGAAATACTTTATTTATTGAAGAGAGATAGGATTGGCTCAGCTTTGGATAATATCAAAGTCTCAACATCGATAAAACCAAATATAATCTGAACAAAATAACAAAACTTGAATTGCACCTTCAAATTCAAACTTATTGACAATCAATTACAACAATCACAAACACTTTCATCTCTATTTTTTGTTGTGCAAAGGCAAACAGTAGAACAGATGAAGTTGTTTCGCATCACAAAGGGAGGACCGTCTGTATTAGGAGACACATGGAGGGAGACTTTTGGAACTGGTGCTGCACAGAAAGACTTTTGCCAATTTAATCCTTCATATTGGCAAAAGGAGTTTTTTGTGAGCAAACTATGGCAATTGCTTCCCTTGTTGAATTGCGCGACGTCTAGGGACAGCTTGATGCCATATGTGACTGCCTGGATGTGAACCAGGGTCTTTAAGCCAGCAAAAGACTCAACTGTTTAGACATTACAGAACATCTTTATTAAAGGTACACTGTTCCAAAACAGCAAATGAAGACAAGCACGCTTGCTTTCTTCATGCAAACATGAACCAAATTGTTGCCAATATCACTTGTAGCAACATCCACCATCAATAGATGTCTCTCTCCTCTTGTCTGTAAGAACAGATAACATTCTGACATCATGTCAGAATGTTAGCAGACATCATTTATGGCATCATTCATATGACGGGACAGCCTAATTGATTTTCACTAAGATTATTTCGCCATTTATTTGATCATGTATGCAGTACAGCACTTTGGGCCCTCTATTCAATATCTTGTGAAAATCCAAAAGAGGGTTGTTGACAGAGAGAGTGGCGCCACTCAGCCTTGCTGTCGCGGGGAGGACGAGACAAAGGTGCTGCCACTTTGAATTTAATCCAGTAAACAAACTATCACGGCGTACACGGCCCAGATAACACAAACTAAAGGCCGACGCCACACGTGAAGATTATAAGATAGCACAAGCTACCAGAGTTTCAGCAGTTTGGTGGACTTTTGCGTATTCTTGCTCTCCTATCGGTTAGTAGTTTGCATTTTTTTATATATATATATCTGATGACTGTTCATTTGGATTATGTGGACCCGGTAGAGGTGAAATACTGCCCCCTACTTATTTGGAGCAAGTGCCTCAGCATTACACATTGCACCTTTTTAAATGACAAGTATAGCTCTTAGTAGAGCCCCATGCGCTTAAAAATGTGAAGCAAACAGTCCATTGCTCCTCAGACGTGGAACAGGATCAAGACCCCATGGTGATCAAACATCCAGCCTGCTGAGGAGTTCTTGCATAAAGCACTTAACCAGGCGTGAATGTGTATATTGAGCAATTAATTTTTGTCAGCAAAAACTACAGCACTGTGGTTAAAAAAAGAAATGTAAAAAACTGTAAACATAATTTCCGTTCATTTGAATTGTGCCACTGCAGATTTTTGTACTGTAATTGCTTATTATGTGGTTTAACCAAGCAGACACGCTGAGCTTCATTGCTTCTCTTTCCCACTACGATAAAGACCATGCTCAGTTCTAGAAATAACAGCCCAAAGCAAAGTCCTCACTGTGATTATAAATATGACGATGACGTAGATGGCTGCATCTGCAGAACCCAAGCACCTACAATCACAGTGACAAACAAAATAGGTGCTGGAGGGTATAATTGCTTGAACACATTGTTTGCGATATTGAATATTTCTTAATTTAACACCCATGCCACAAAACAACAATTAGATATTGTGTTTTGCAAATGTGTTAACTTAAAAAAAAGAAGTAATATCCCCTCTGTTATTTACATCACATTCCAACAATATGCACATGTGGCACAGGTGTGAATAATTGTCATCCAGCATTTACCCAAGTGTCATTATGTACCGTGACACACAGACTGCAGAGGTAATTGTAGAATAATTGTTGATGCCACAGCAACCTTCAGAGACACATGACTTGGCATTCCTGCTTCCTTTTCTGTTTGTCTCTTCACTAAATAGATCACACAACTGTTTCCTACACTAGGCAACAGCTCTCCTGCAACCATGGCACCAATCTCACCAATTTAATGTAAAAGGCCTGCAGTTCTGTGTCCTCCATTACTTCCTCTTGGATGTGTGCGTGACATATGTGGGTGCTACACACACACCCAGTGGCCAGGAAGTGTTCAGATTAAACAGCAGGATAAGATGTAAATAAGAAAACGCAGACAGATGGCCAGATACAGACACCCCCACACGCTTACTTATAAGTGATGATTGAGCAGGATGTCTAGTCGATACATCGTTTTTTACCTTCTGAGCCATATATTTATTCCCATGAAATAATATTCAGTTTCTTCTCTGGGAGAAGATTTTGCGGTGGATTGTCTCCAGACTTTTCACTCCGCCACGAAGTTGTCAGAGCGGGAACACAGAGTGCCCTGCTTCTAAAGAGAAGGAATACATTGCAGAAGATGTGATTGGTGCACCACCTCACTGCTCAACCACCACGAAAACCACACCTTTTGGCACTCAAACTATCAGTTGTACGCCTTACAAGAGGGAATTGTGCTCTACACCGATAGCAATTTTACCTGACACTTGCTCTGTACTCTATACCTACATTCTGACCCCCCCCCCTTCCCCCATGGAAAGGCTCAAGCAAAAAGACTATCTTACCCACAGGCATCAATAGAGTATTACAAAAAAAAGAAAGCGCTTACAGGACATTGTATTTTGTGCTACCTTGGTTTTGATACACTCTTTTAATGATTTAGTGATTTGAAGAAAATAATCCTGGAATACCACCAGCACACAAAGTGATATATAGGTAATACCGGTCTTTAAAATGTTGACATGACATGTTGTCCATTTCTATGTGCTGATACCAGCTTTAACACAAAAACATACCCATCTTGTGCCTCAGAGGTTTATGACCTCACGGAGTGCTGTTTCTTCTCACAAGACAAACCCTTTATGATGCGTGTAGATATTTTTCCGTCCAACTGTCTATAAATGTACATTGTCAGCAAGAGTGTGATTGCATGCAGGGGTGCAGTGCAGCACACATCATGGTGTTGTATAAAATGTCAGCTTGCACAAGCGACAGAGGGGAAAAGAGTGTTTACATATGTGGCTGGCATTTGTGCGGGTTTTGTTTGTGAGTCAGTCAGTGACGCAGACCGACACATAGATGTTTGAATACACTTGAGCATATACATTTGCGGACAGCTGAACGTGTGTGTGTCAGTCCGTTTCATCTGCACGGTATGGCACTGCAGCGTATATGATTTAGTTAGTAATTAGGGAATAGAGACGTATCCAATTATGGGGGTTGTGAAATATCACCCTGTCCCTGTAGTTATTCCAATACTGCCTTATTATTACACCAGCTGCATACATGATGAGGTGTGAGTGTGAGAAAGAGAAAGAAAGAGAGAAATAAAAAGAGAGAAAATACAATATGTGTGTGTCCGGGAAAGGCGGCGTCTACAAAGGAAACTCATTTCTGCTCATTGTAGATTATAGGTGGCAGGACCGCATGCCCGCAGGTGCTGCAGCCGGCGCCATTGCTGACAGTCTCATGACACCTCGTGTGTGTGTGGGAGCCAGGGTACTACTGGTACTACTTTTCTCTTCCTGTCTGACTTTAAGTACATGAACACACACGAACACACACACACGAACACACACACACACACACACACACACACACACACACACACAAAAGTGAGTAGTACATCACAAATGTATACCATTCTTGCAGGACTGTACAAAAAATAAAAGGCGATACACATACTCCTGCTCTCACAAGGAGGTGTAAAAATACATAGAGGGACAAACCCATGGCTCTAGATGACTGTGTGTGTGTGTGTGTGTGTGTGTGTGTGTGTGTGTGTGTGTGTGTGTGTGTGTGTGTGTGTGTGTGTGCGCGCGTGCATGTGCATGGGGGGCGGGGGTGTAATTTTGCACAATCATATCTCACCCTGTGAAAAAGCCACCATCCGCTCTGCCTGTCACCAGTGGAAACAAAGAACAGGGGCCGTTCTGTGTCAGCAACTGGAGGGCTGCTATCTCCAACCATCTGGGAGAGGAAAAAGATAAAGATACTCTGAGGAGCTCTCCGGATGCTGCCGGGAAAAGAAAAAAAAATTCCAACGTGGAGGTATAACATTCACTTCATAGAGGGGTCGACATAAACCACGAGATGGCTATCTTCTGTGGGCAGTGATGAAAAGACACGTGACGGCAGAGGGTGGAATATATAAGTGTCCGCATGTGTATCTTTCAAGCACAATATGCAGAAGTTCAAAATATTATGCATGCAGCAGACGTGAGGTGAAAATTCAATATGCCTCTTAATTTCAGTCATGCGTTGTTCCAAGACACAACATCAATGCAAAGTAGAATATTATAGAGTGAGTATTAAACTCCCTGTAGACTCCTTTGTTTTATTCCTAGTACACCAACACACACCTGCCTCCAGCCCCTCCCTTTAACGTCTCCACCACACACGCACGCGCGCACACACAAGAGTGATGCAGTAGTGAAAGCATGTGGAAATAATTTACTCATCAGCTCAACTCTGCCAGGTTACACATGGGAGCTGGAGGACAGACCCTGCTCTAGTATTCTGGAAGTTGGGAACACATTTATCATGTCGTACAGCCACAGTGCGCATGCGATAAGGGCGCACATTTTGGAGTATTTTGGAGATAGTAGAAAGGTTTATAGCACATCAGAGAGCAATAAAAACTCGAGCTTCTCTCATATGCCCGCCTTGAGATATGCAGGCTGTTATCACTGCTGACTGTTGCCTTGAAAACTCGCCTGCACGGACTCGCTGATCATGTGGAGAATTCCACAGCTCTCTGACAACAAAAACCATGCCACGGTAACAGCCGCCTATCGCCGCCAGCCGCCCTGCGCGCTCCCGATTGGCTGCTGTGATTGACTGGCACACGCCTCCACGGTTCCCATTGGCTGGGTGGTAATGGGCCCGTGACTTCGCTCCAGTAAAACCCACTGAGGGCGGAGCGCGCCGGCCGAGGCGGAGCTCTCCTATGTACTTAAATGGATCTGGTGCTGAAAGAAGTGAAGTACTAGCAGGCACGACTGCCGGAGCGCGCGGTGCGCGGTGCGAAGAGTAAGAGAAAAGTGTGTGAAGAAAGAGGGAAGAAGAAGAGCGAGAAGGAGAGCAGGGGACCGTGCAGCCCTCTGTACTAATGGACCATAAGGATATTTAACCATTTGCCCGGGGAGCGCACAGGTATCCTCTTTTTCTCCAGCTTGTCCTCATGTTGCGCCGTGCGTAAAGACGGGGTTTGCCTTTAATCACATGCGTTCTTCCTGCTCACTCTTTAGCAGCTACAAACCTCATACTATTTTGTACTAGCTTTTTTTCTCACCTCGTTTCTTCTGCATGGGAACCGCGTCCTCATTTACATTCCACTGGAATTAATGATTGACTAATGGGTGTGAAGGGAGCAGGGGGGCAGTGGATCATTGATTGTGTTAGTGTTCTCTTTCGGTTCAATAACACGAGAAAGCTCTTGCCCCTCAATACAGGAGACTGCTGAGAAGTGTTGAGTTCTTTCTTAGCCTACTCTCTTATCTATTGAACAGAGGGATTTAAATACAGCCATGCGCTCGTGCTGTGTCTTGGTTTATGAAAGCTATATTTTACGCTTTTGACAGCCCTCTCTCTGTCACTTTCTCCTTCATAGACACCGCAGTCCATGCCTCTGCCTTGCCAGGTCATTGATGGGAAATCAACTGGATCGGATCACCCACCTCAACTACAGCGAGCTGCCCACGGGGGATCCGTCCGGGCTGGAGAAGGACGAGCTTCGGGTTGGCGTCGCCTACTTCTTCTCTGACGAAGAGGAGGAGGTGGACGACCGCACTCCGTCCGACTGCGGCTTCACCAAGGAACACAGCCCGGCTGAGGAGGGACCCTTCTCGGTCAGCGAGGTGGAGTACTCAGCCTTCTGCTCCCAGGAATGCATCTTCTCCAAGCTGCGGGAGAACGAGGACTTGAATGTGTACTCGGCCAAAACTTTGCTGACTATGTGCAAACCGGGGGACCTGCTGGAGCTGGTGGCCACGGCGCAAGCCCCCCACTGGGCCATCTACGAGCAGGACGACCTGGTCATTCATCTGCACAAGGGCGAGATCCGCAAGGACAGCCTGCTTGAGATCAGCAACGGCCGCCACGGGAGGATAGTCAACAATCGGTACCGGTACCGGCCGCTTCCTCCTGACCTAGTGATGCAGAACGCAGTGGGACACCTGGGCCTGAGCAGCGAGGAGATATGCTGGACCAACGCGGAAAGTTTCGCAGCTTGGTGCCGCTTTGGGAAACGGGAGTTCAAAGCCGGGGGAGAGGTGCACTCGGCGGAGCAGCAGTATTTCCTCAAAGTGCATCTGTCCGGCAGCGGGGTGCACACTCTGGTCTTTCGCAGCTTGGAGGACATGATCCGGGAGAGGAGGCGAGTGGACGCCAGTGGAATTCTCAAAGAACTGTCTTTGGTTAACGGGGGCAAGGAGTGATCAGGGATTCCGTTTGATATCCTCCCCCCCATCTCCCATCTCCCCTCCCCCTCCTCCCCGCTGCGCACGGACGCACAGTTTTGCGCACAAGCAAACGTACTGGCACACACGCACACAAGCACACAGACGCACACACATGCAAAGGACCTGTTGGTTTTGGACTGTCTGTTGGCCACGGTGGCACCCCGCGCGCGCTGCGTCTGGACCGCAGGCGCGCAGTGGAATTTCCATCAAATTGCAGAGTGTTGAAAACTGAGAGACAGCGGCCATGTAAACAGACTACGCCCCTTCAGATAAGAATTCGTGCGTGACACACGATTTCTGCTAAACCCATTTCCCCCGAACAGCAAAAATCACCTTTACAGACCTGACATAGCGCACACGGCTCGGTTTGGTTTTCTGTTTAATTTCTCGGGATAATGGAATTGGACCCCTCTCGGCGTAGGGCGCGTGCTGCGGCAGACCAGACGGTG
Organism: Myoxocephalus aenaeus; assembly: GCA_038501785.1. NCBI lineage: Eukaryota > Metazoa > Chordata > Actinopteri > Perciformes > Cottidae > Myoxocephalus > Myoxocephalus aenaeus. Next base: position 3,190,033 of record JBAMJR010000091.1, read on the forward strand.
AGAGATGGGAGGGGGAAGATGAAAGATAGGATCTGGGATGGCTCTCTAAAAGTCTCCCTTCTATTTTTTTACTGTTAGCTTTAAGACCGGGACTGGCCATAACACAGATCCACTAAATCATAGACCTCTGACGTCCCAGATGGCTACGCAGTTGCCTAAACAAAGCAGTTGGCTTGTTCAAGCTCCCTTTTTGCCATAACAAGAGTATTGCCATTCTCACAATGCTGCCATCCTGCTCCACAGCACTGGATGTATGTGTAAATTGTATTCATATATTGATTTCAATTTGAGTCCCTTATTTTTGTATTTACGTTTAGTGGATTTAACCCTGATCTCTTTTGTTGTTTCAAATAAATGGAGATTGAAATATGAAAATAAGTACTTGGTCTGGCAGGTGTTGTTTGGTCACATAATTACTGACACACAAACGCATGATCTTTCACTCTCGCACACATGCACACAGAGGGATGTATGAATTATGTATACTCTAGTGCCTCCTGACCTGCCTCAAGCCAAATGGGCTTCATATATCTCCACAGTAAGTGGAGGCAGTGGAATGGTCATCTGCATTAAACCCATAAAGGCTTTATGAAAAATCCATAAAGGATCCGAGAAATACCATATATCAGTAGCTGTGCCGTGTCAATCTGAACATACAGGACTTGGCCACAGGATATTTTTCTTTGTGTTTTTGTTTTCCCTGCTGGTTTTTATACATTCACAGGCATGTTGATCTCCTGATCATATTCTTCCTTGCTGACATTGCCATTACCACACTACACATGTTCTGACATCATATTTTTCAACTGCATTGTGGACAAGCTGATGCGTATCAAGAGGGAACACATTGTGTTGCTTTGGCACCTGTGTCTGCAGTGGCTTTATCTCTGGATTGATGTTTTGACTCCTCTGCTCTGAGAGTCAGGCGGTGCCTTCCCTTCGTCCTGTGACCTGCTGTAGTATCAGTGAAGGTGGGATTAATCACCTCGGTCTAACTTCTTATGTCCCCTTACTCTTGCTTAATTGAGTCTGAAAGGCCCAGAGAGTGGATTTATGGGAAGGTTCTGCTGTAACGTGTGTCTTTGTTCTGCCTGGCAGCCTGCTACACCTGTGATTGGTCGTTGAATATATACATGAGCTTCAGAAGGTTTTCACAATATAATGTTGCAGCTAAAGAGCTTGCCTGTTTCAATCCTGCATCCTCACCTATGGATTCTCGTGATTTTAGTCACAATCTGGTCATAAATAACCGGGCTGCAGCTGGAATGGCAGACAAAGAGTTTGTGTGTGTGTGCGTGCGTGCGTGCGTGTGTGTGTGTGTGTGTGTGAGAGAGAGTGTGTGAGAGAGAGAGGGAGAGAGAGGGAGAGGGAGAGTGTATGGAAACCAGCATGCATGCAGTGTGTGTCTTTGTCTCAGTGAGGGTCTGATTTGGTTTAGGTGATGGTTGTTGCACAGTTTCCTCTCAAGCGACAGATGTTGCAATCTCAGCCCTCAGACATGTTTCATGTCAAAATACAGACTAATAAGTTTGTGAATCTTGAAAATTTGCCTTGAGGAGATATTCTCAAGCTATTGACCCAAATACTTAATTCTATCAGCTTTGCTGTGATTATATTGACACAATTCTTCTCTTGTTAGCTCCCTTCTCATAATTCTTCTGGTCTCTTTCTCCAGTCTTACTCTGTAGTGCTTTACGCTCCTCACTTAAGTTTCTCATTGTTTCACCATTGCCAAAAATCAGCATTTTCCATTTCCATTCCTTTTACTGCGATCACAGCGAAACCACACTGACATCCAATTCTGATTCCATACCCACTTTTAATTTGAGAAATTGGCAAAAACAGAAATTTTGTTTGCAGAAGTACAAACACAGATGTTTCAGATTTTAAATCGCCACTTTAGTAAGAAATAAAACCTGTCATTCTTGCTCACAAACATCTATTTGGGTTGGATTTACATAAACGTAAAATTACCATTGTTTTATCTCCTTGTTTTCTTCTGCTTTACCCTCTGATGATTATTCCGTCTGTTCTGTACATTACTAAAAGGCTCGTAGAGCTGAGGTTGCCCCGTGTGTGTGTGTGTGTGTGTGTGTGTGTGTGTGTGTGTGTGTGTTTTTGTGTGTGCGCGAGCGAGATGGAATCCGTGCGTGTGTGAGTGCGTCAAACATCCCCCTTGTGAGTTTAAAAACCAGGGTACTGGGTCAGCCAGTGTTAGAGTTTGTATGTGTGTTTGTGGTCTGTGACTAATAGGCCTCGGAAAAAGGGTTGTGTGTGTGTGTGTGTGTGTGTGTGTGTGTGTGTGTTTGCATGGGTATGTGTGTGAAAGTGTGAGACCAAAGTACCAAAGCTGTGTCATAAATGTATAACATAAAAAGTGTGGACAATATGCTGTGTGCATGTACATTCATGAAGGTCTGCATCTTTGTATCTGTCAGCGACAGTGTGAAAGTACACGCTGTTACTAGGGCAACTCTAGCCACTATCATACCATACTGTATTGTATATCCACTATATCCACTGAGGTTGTGTGTGTGTCCCTGTGTAAACCCTCCACAGCTTAAAGCTAATTGTCACCCTGAACAACTACTCATGTAAGACAAACATGTCTTCAGTGTGTCTTTGCATCTGGACAAACCCGATCCCTGCTGACCTGCTGCTAGCTAAAAGCGTGGTCTCAGAGGAGATGTTGTGGGGAGGAGGCAACAAGAGAGAATATCCTGTCTGTGCGATGCCTTTAAGAGGATCTCCCTCTAATCTAGACACTGGCCTGTACTCCCAGTGGGCTTCAATGTCTTGTCTTCCTATTCAGACTGGTCGCTTTATTCAATGACTGCACAGCTGGAGATGTAAATGAGGCAGTGGCAAACGGGTTACACGCTGTTAAATCGTTGCTAACAGTGGTTTCCTCTAAACATCTGTTGTGAAAATGTGTGCATACATCACAAGCAATATTTCCATGTTTGAATCAAGACCTACATTCTGACATTTAAAATTGATTTCATGCTGCAATACATTTGTAATTGTAATTGCATGGCAAACTGGCATATCATGGACTTCAAAGCACTGTCTTTGTGCAAGACTGACTGGACCTGTAATAGGTTGGTATGAACACAAAGGGTCACTTGGACTGTGAGCTTGTATTTGGGCCCTAAGATCTGAACGCAGCATACAAGTCGGTCATCAGTATGCTATCAGTGAGATGACTAATACAAAGTTCTTGCAACTGATAAAGTCGTCAAGGATCAGTCTGGAGATATTCCATATTGTTCTATAATACTGAATTCATCCTACTAACAAGTGTTGCCTGGGTATTGGAATGCACCTTAGTTTGTCGAACAAAAAATATTACAAACACATAATTGAGTCCCTGGCTGAAATGTTGGATTATCCTGATGAACATGAGCACTGTAGTTTATTTATACTCAATACCACAAACGTCGTCCAAGTGCTGTAAATACTCACTGGAGCACTGAACCTGCAGCTGCAATTAGTCCTCGACAAATGCGCTATTGATTCCTGTTTGAGTAACGTTTGCTAAAAACTACAGTGCCCAGCTCTTTTAGGAAACTATTTAGCTGGCTTTTTAAATTAAAGTTTATATTTTGCAAGCTGTTTTTTTTTTTTTTTAATGGTGCACAACTGTAGAGGTCTCGTGGGCTGAGAGCCACAGACTCTCAAAGTTGGGAGTTATTGAGAGACAGACCTAAACATTTGGTCTGTATCGGTCTTTTTAAGGGCTTGGTTGACAATGATAGGAATAAATAAATTCACCAGCCCTGAGTGTGGTACCAAACACTGCAAATGCCAGACACTGTCAGTAACTTAACTAACTTTACATACTTATTTTTTGTATATATGTAGTACCATCATCAGGTAAGATGCAGCCTCATGTACCGTATGACGGTCTACCGTGCCATGACATTTGTGGCTAAATAAAGTAACAGATAATAACTGTGATAACACTGTCTAAAGCAGATAAGATATATGTACCTCAAAAGCAACTTTAACTTTAACCAAATCAAAACCAGGGGGCACACTGAGCGATTGTTATATAAAACTGTAAATCATAACTTGTTTTATGAAAAAAAAAGCCCCAAACTGCTGTATTTGGATGTATTAAACACCATAAGTAATATACAAGTGAAATACATGGTTTGGTACATGAGAAAATTCAAATGTCGCAGATGTGCATAAATGTGCCCCAATGCAAATTTTGGAGTCCTCGGCTGAATGTCTGTACTAAACCCTCTCTAACTTTGTTCTGCTTCACTTTATCAAAGTCAACCTTTGCAGAGAGAATGTTCACATATTGTGCTATGATTTGGGTTATGCTGCGTTCACACCAAACGCGTTGCGAATTTGACGCGCGAGTAGATTACATGCAAAGTCAATGCACAGACGCGAATGATGCGAATAACGCGGCGCAAATGGCGCAGCGCGAATAATTCACCTCATTCGCGCGAGTTTAAATATTTCAACTCGGGCGTAAAATTTGCGTGGCGTAAGCCAATCAGCGCTGAGAAGCCCCGCCCGTCATCACCGCCGTCCTGTCGTTGCTGAATCAAATTGCTGCTGGTCCGCCTGAAGTAGCGCTGGTAGCGGCCGTCATTCAGACGCTGTTGTGGTACTACATGAACCCAGACACCATGGAACGTTTGGTGTGAACGCAGCATTATTGTTGAGCGAGTAAACTGACGCGAATATTCGCAACGCGTTTGGTGTGAACGCACCATTAGAGTTAGACCTTACAGCTGCCTCATTTCAAAGAAATATTCATCCTGAAAGTGCTTTTTTTCTAGGCGGACCTGAAACCTTTTAATTTTTGCTGTGTGTCATCTTCATTTATTCTTAACCAGTAACATAGACTGATATTTACACATTTGAACAAAATCTCACATGTGTAGCCTTTTATTATAACACCAAAATTATTCAAATAGCCCTAGTGGTTGAGAGATACACCCTTTTTAGTTTGGGTATGCAATTTTCGAGCAGAGGCCTAAAAATAGGTTGGTTTAGTAATAACAGTATCATATTTTGACCCGACAAGTAGCAAACGTGCATGTGTGTTGGTTGAAAGTATCCTTTTAATCCCCTTGGGGAAATTGGTCTCTGTATTTAACCCATCCGTAGTAATCAAGGAGCAGTGTGCTGCCGTGAGGCGCCCGGGGAGCAACTGGGGGTTCAGTGTCTTGCTCAAGGACACGTCAACATGCGAACTATTGGGTAACCAGGGATCCAACCGGCTACCTTGTGGTTACAGAAGGACCACTCTCCCCATGAGCTACAGCCGGCCCTAAAACCTGGTTAACCTGCTTTGTGGGATCTCAAGTTATCTTCCCTCTGAACAAGGGAAGACTCCAAGAGAAAAGGGGAATCCCTGCTCTATTGATGCATGTTGGGGTTGTATTTAAACTTTCGCACAGACATCCCCACACTACTGGAAACAACCTGCATGCAAAACGTAGTGTGCCCTGCCCAGCTCTGGAGACAACAGGTGGACTAACTGACATGCAAATAAACACCTCTGTTCAAACAAGATCGTTGGTCTGCACCTGGCCGCTGTCGATTAAGTGCTGAGCTCATCCAAAACCCGCTTGCTCTATTCAAATGGACTACTGTGGCACAACTTGGAAGCAAAGCCCAAACTAGGACAACATGATTTATGTGTGAAAGTTAATTTGGAGAGTTTCTGCAGCTATATATTTATAAACGTATATATTTGTGTACCTTCAGTAAAGTGATATTCTTATCACGTTTGGATATACCTCATACATTTTTCAGGGGACAGTGTCCAGATCCAGAGCCACGGTTTAAGAATACAAATACAGTGTTCTTAAGTAATAGAACAGAGGTAATTAAATATATTTAATCTGTGACTGTAATATTTATTTAGCTGATCTGATATTTCTGAAAAGTAACAATCGCTGTTGAAAAAACATAGTATGGAGTAAAAAAAGTACAATATTTCCGTCTGAAATGTAGTGGAGTAGAAATATTAAGTAGCATAAAATGGAAGCAAAGGAAAACATTAAATTTTCAGTTAAGTGCAGTACATCAGTAAATGTAGTTAGTATCCATTACTGTGTCTGGGTGACTTTAGTAAGCTCCTTAAGGTCCGTGGCAAAAAAAGCAACACTTTTAGCTAATAAAACAGTAAAAATGTTCTCCAGCCCATACATTTTCTATTCTGAGAGCAGGTGCTCCAACATTTGACTGTTCTTTGCTGCGTTTAGGGACTGAATGGCCTCAGGATATGTGCTCTGCACACCGCTCTGCCTGTCTGAGCCTCTCCACCTCTGACTGCTAAATAACAGCAGCATTTGTTGCAGGAGTGCCTTTCATTCATTTGATTTCACAGCTTTATAGTACTTTTGTGTTTACTCTGCAGATAAAGATATATATTTGTATTGTAATTTTTTTTTGATGAAACATTAGATGACATTTTTTGACTGCAGAAATCTTGTCCCATTCCCTAGACAGCAGTTGGTTTCATTCCCAGATTTTATGAATGTCTAATCACATTTGCTCATAGGTCTTTCATCAGCAGTGTTTTTCAAAGCAGTCGTCTTTCTCTTAAATCAGCTCTAGTTTAACAGCTTTTTTCACATAATTAATGTGCATAGTTTCCAAACCACATTTTTACATAATAATCAGCAATTTGGCAACGATAAAATATTCATGCAAGCAAAATTTCCAAGAAAACATTCCGAACAAGAGAATACGGCTTGAATTCATTTGATTAATGACGACGAGTAGCTTTACTGCGCGGCTCGAAGGCAACGCAACACACCCCTCTCACCCCGATGCTTCAAATAACTATGCAGCTATGCATGTTTGGGAGGTCTCTGGGACGGCGTGTTGATGATATATGCTCGTTACATGTGTCTTTTCAAAATAAACTTGTGTATTAAGGACTTCTACAAACCGTGGGTGTCAGATGCCGAGGAGCCTTGACGGAGCTACAATATTTGATGCATTCGGTGTGAGAACGGCCGTTCAAAACCCTCTATCGGAGGGTTTAACCCTGGATCGACTGGTTAAAGGACAAATATTGTACCCACCAGTCCACCCTGACTGCTCTGTGTGTGTGGCCCCATCCACCTCGTCCCCTTTTCTTAATGAGTGAGAAGAGAAATTGCCCTCAGGCTGAGGACCAGCACAATCACAGTTTGATTAATGGGAGGCACCGAACATAGCCCAATCTTTCCGTCTCTGTGGTTTTAACCCTTTTAAAAAAAGTCACTAGGAAAAGGTTACTGTAAATGTCATTATGGGCATTTCACAACCTTCCTGCCGGCCGTGCTCTGAATAACCCGCTGCTAAATGTCATTCTCTTAACATTTTGTTATGCTCCGGAGGGTTTTTCCCAGTAACGGTTCATATTTTACCATTTCACAACTTTACTCTTTGCACCCGGAATTTTCTCTTGCATCTTTTACAATTGCAGGCTGTTGAATAATGCCCTCAGTGAATTATTTTTCACGGGGAGAGTTTGAACTGAGACCCTTGATTTGTGTCTCTCTCTTTCGGTCTCACGCTGCAGAGGTTCATGTGAGGATGTTGTTAATCTCTGTCTCCCTGGATAGGAGCTTAAGAGTGCAGCTGGAACCCAAGCATGTGGTCATTTGACAGTCAGTGTGTGGCCTGCTAAGGCTATTTAGGAGGTGAGAGGTTGGTGAATAAGCATGAAGCTCATCCAGGCCTGCAGCGTGTGTTCGCATATTTATGGCCACAGCTCACTGCCAGCTCAATACAGCAAAATGTGTGTGATAGGGCTGGGCAGTAAACATAGTATATCAATATTTTGATGATAGACTGCAGAGTTCTATATTTATTCACTTTCTGTGGGTCCAGCTTGATTGCCCGATCTTGAAGCTATGTCTTAAAGAGGGGCTCTGCGCCAAGGTCTAGTTTTATGCATTATCCATATATGTTTCATTAAATTATCATAACAGCACACCTAGGGCTGACCACTTTATCAGATTTTCACTGCACGATTAATTAGGCAAAATAATTCATGATAACGGCATATATAAAATATTATAAAATAATAATAATGGCATCAGTCAAATTTAATCTTTTACTTAGTTTTTTTGTGCATTTTGTCTCTATTTGGGGGAACTAGTTATACTCAAAATGCAAGCGAGGTGGAAAGAGAGTCTGTAATCATAACTGTATCCACAACAAATACATACATTATGATTTATCCAAATATTATCATATGTGTATTCTAAACATTAAATCAATATTTCATTTTTAAAAACCACGGTTATCTTCAATACCTGTGTGCCACAAGAAACCGTAGCCCCTATGGCCAGATATGTGGACACATCTCACAGAAAAAGTCGGGGGACCATGGGGGCCTGGCATGTCATTTTTGAAAGAAATTGGGATTTATATCAAGTTTATATGTTATTGAATGAAAATATCCAGAAGATGTCTCTGCCTTTGCTAATACATGCTCATCCTTGCATCAAATCCTTTGGCGACATGTAGATTATCATCTAAACATTAACAAGATAAAAAAAAAACATGCAAAAAGACAGATGTAGATGATAAAATTTTCTGTCATATCTTATCCAAGAACTGTGGAATTGTAAATGTTCACTTCATCATTCTGCCATATGCATAGACACAGTGGTGATATTGTGAAAGAAAGTAGTGGAACATAATCACATCCAGCATTTTAATTGAAATCACAATCTGTCTTCGATACACACTGCTCATCATAACACCGTCTTCAGGGTTAACTTGCTAAATCATTTTGGTCAAACAAACAACAAGAGACCTCCAACCTCCACCAGAGTGTAACAGCTCCGCCTTTTATACGCTGAGGTTTAATGACATTTCCTCCACTGTAAATACAAAATAATTTAAAAAATCTCTTGGTTGAAATAATCACCTTTGATGAAACACCATCAAAGCCGGTCATGCTCATCACTGAGCAGCAGATAAGAAGGTGGAGAATGAATCACAGATTTCTTGTCAATAACACCGCTGACACTCGTCAATTAGTGTTGCTGTTGTTCAACTGAGCCAAACAAATTCCTCACACACACACACACACACACACACACACACACACACACACACACAGAAACACTTAAGCACTCATCCATCCTTTTTGGACAACAATTGTGTCCTCTTTCATCTTTTCACTGATGACACAGACGATTGCCGAGAGACACACAATGACGCCTTCAGTGACACATCACATGTAAACACTCTCAAATTGCTTCCTTTTCTGGTATTTTTATTTTTGGTTCCTCCACACATTCCAACGCCGTCTATCACACTCTTCAGCCTCTCCCACTCATTCCTCAGTGACCCATGTGGGGTTTCTATTCTTGTCCAGCATCACAGACTAAATGGACTGAAAGTGTGGTTGCTTCTCTCTCTCTTTGGCTCTGTATCCACCTCTGTCTGTCTGCACACCTCCAAATAATATGATCTGTTTTTAATATATGCATTTCTCTAATATAGCTGGAGAATCAACAGCACATTTTTTTGGCAGGTCATGCAGCAAAAGACACCCACACTGTTGGAAATGGAAATGTACAGCATAAGCACTATGTGGGGAAAAGAAATCGACTTTGCAACAAACCGCAATTTGTTATTTGCTGATTTTTTTTTTACGCAAGAATGACTTAAGATACAATATTTTCAGTTGGCATATTCAAGGCCTGTTTGCTGTAAACCAAGACAAATACTGCTGAAAGTGCAGGCTGAATCAACACATTCCCTGCTTTTGTTCATGAGCAGACACACACGGGGAACAGGGAGGACAATACTCCGATGGAGATTACACTGTCCAGGTTAAATCCAAGGTCAAATGCTATTTTTCATTTGATAACAAAGAACTGGTGCTTGATGAATACAATTCATACTGTTCGTAAACAATGTCATGGAAAAGTGTGTTATTATAACAACCAACAGCACTAAAGGCAGATTCCACTCATACAGAGTTAAACACTGTGGAAGACAAAAGAAGGCAATCTGATGTTGTATCTGCCAGAGCAGAACAAAAGCCAGTAATTTATCTGGACTTTGCATCATGAAAATCACTGACAGCAACAACTATTCTCCATAATAAGGCATACAGCAAACATATATCACTATTTCAATATTATATATACTTAAAAGAGTACGCATGTGATTTAGTGTTGCATTCTAATAAAGTTAAGGGACTTGGGTGTCAGACAGATTTTAACAAAACTAGCACAATGTCTGCACATGCTTGTTCAGGTACAGTTGAGTGAAAGTCACCCATGTTTTGTCAGCCCAACACACACTCACTGAAATGATGTTGTCATACTGTATGTTCTGGGTCATGGTTACGTGTGCATTGCGCTGGATGAAAATTTACGGTATCACCGATGTGATTCCATTTTACCCGTGTGGAACATGAATGTCTGAAAATGTCATGATAATCCATCCCACAGTTGTTGATAAAACTTCTCTCAAAACCAAATAAATCACCTTTATGGTGGTGCCAGCGCCAAAAACAGAGGATCTCTAAAGTCATTAGGATACATCATGTGCAGACCATGAATGTTCATGGCGATCTATTCAGGAGTTATTGAGAAATTTGAGTCTGGAGCAACATTGTGGACTGACCCTCTGGCCAGTTGACAATGTCAGCCTTTGATCCATGCAGCTAGTGTGGCTTGAAACCAATTTTCATTAGACCCTCCTTTTCTAGTAAACGCCCACGGTTGCCAAAATCTTTGAAAATGTTTTTGAAAATGATGACATCCACTTGGCAAAGCTTCCCCAGAACTACAGAAGACATACAGCTGTTTTCGTACACTACGGGGTCGTCAAATCTCAAATCTGTGGAGTGCCTCTTTAATAGAATCATTATACATTTAATCAACACCATGAAAGTCAATATAACTGTGTAATATCCAACTGAGGTCCCTGCCAATTTCCCTAATGTATACACACACACACACACACACACACATATATATATATATATATATATATATATATATATATATATATATATATATATATATATATATATATGAAAGAGAGAGAGAGAGAGAGAGAGAGAGAGAGAGATGGGGTTTGGAATTTATTTTACTTTGATAGTAAAGAAAGCAATGCAGTACTGGTTTAACTACTGTCCTCTCCTGGAGGCGAGCTCCCATTCACCATTCAGCAACCGGTGGTCCAATAACAATAGTGCACGGGATCATGAGCATTCACAATGTGTGTGTGCAGCTGTGTGTGTGTGTGTGGATGTGTGTGTATGTGTGTAAGTTCTCAAAATGTGTTTGTGCGTGAGCTCATCCATAAATGAGCGTATGTGCAAGATAGAAAAAAAGCATAATCTGCCGGTAATGGAACATGAAACCGAGCAGAAAATTGCAAAAAGAAATGACTCCTAGGGAGGGTGTCAGCTCTGATGAAATAAAGCCCTTCATGTGTGGCCTAATAAAGGCAGGCAAAGGGGCTAATGTCCTCTATAATCACACCTTTATTCTGATACACAAAAAGAAAAGAAAAAAACACACAAACACAGACACACATGGCTGGAGCAGAGCCGAATATTCAAAAGTGGCCTGAGTTAATTAGCAAGCATGATTTTGCTCCCTTGGGTGTCAGCTGGCTACTGCAAGTAGGAGAGCCTGCCACCGTTTTTCCTAATGGACTCAAAATATGACATGGGTGTTTTTCACATTAAAACTGGCAGCAATTAATAAAGTGAAAAATGCTAGAAATGTTTTATTAAGTCAAATGAAATAATTAAAAATACAAAGATTTGTTCCCTCCAAAGTGTGTAACCTCTTATATACTTTAATATATACTGTAAGCAGTTATATAATTAGTCAGTCTAGAAAGTGCCCCACATAATTTAGGGATGCAGCAACTCAGTGACTTTTGGGTTTGGTGAGTTGATTAATTGGATTAAATCAATTCACTAAACTGAAACATTGATTTTTGAAAGCTGTATCATAATTAAATCTCATTATTTTAACAAATAATACTGTGATGCGACTCTTGACGCGTGTGTAGCTGAAATGATGAACAAGTTTATGACGTGATCCTCTCAATCTCTCTGGGTTGCATTTAAAAAATATCTCTATATATATATATATATATATATATATATATATATATATATATATATATATATATATATATATATGTGTGTGTGTGTGTGTGTGTATGTAAAGTAGCAGGTAATAAGCATCTCACTTGCTCTACTGGCGATTCAGCCTCATAGTTACTACTGACCAGTTAGCTGTCCCAGTATTTTTGAATTCTAATGCAGTATAAAGGATAAAGGCACAGCCTTTCCTACCAGGGGCTTATTTATTCTTGCAGTCTCAAAACCTCACACACTTGACGTGATATCAGGAGCATGTCACAGGATGTGTGCTCGAAAGGACGAGTTTCCAAATCTAGAGCGTGGACATTTGGATTCAGCCTACATACCAGAGGTCTGGTTTGAGGCACGTGACTGTCATGAATATGCCAAGTGCAGAGTCAACCCGACAAAATCAGAGAAGCCCAAAAATTAAAAAGCATGCCGCGAAGAAACCCTTGAGTCAATCCAGCAGCCGCTAATCACATTGTGCAATCAGGAGGGAAAGTTTTATTTCAAAGATTTATCATGAACAATGTAATTTGGGGGGTAATTATAGGGGAAATGGAGTTCTGAGACAGTTCAGAAACCCAAGTGCATATTCCTTCATCATGAATTCGTAATTGGACTTTTCTCTTCATATACACGTGTATTCCTTATGGTGAATCGTATGCTCACCTGTAGACAAAAGCTGCACATTTTTGTGCATGCTTGCTGCCCTGCTGTGCACCGTCTAGACCAGACATGGGCAAAGTACGGCCCCCGGGCCGTATACGGCCCGTTGGGCTTTTTAATCCGGCCCGCCGAACTTGTCCAAATATTATTATTAGGGCTGCAACAACGAATCGATTAGCAAAAGTGTTGGCAATGAATTTAATTATCGATTCGTTGTGTCGCGCGATTATTACGCCAGTCAATAAATCGCGGAGAAAGAAAAAAAAAAAAAAAGAGCGGAGCCGGCAGCGTTTCTGAGATTGGAGTGAGACACTGAGAAAAATAGAACATCTTGCATGTGACGTGTCGAGTCTTGGCCAATCAGCGTTAAGATGTCGACAGCGTCTTCATTTACCTCAAACTTGTTTTTAATGGAAGCTAGTCAGCTTGCTATCACGTTAGCTAACGTGTTTGGGTAGTGTGTTGTCGTTTAAGTTACTTTATGTTCCGTTACAGTTCAGTCTTGCTTGTAAAATGAAACATGCCGTAACCCCCCGGTCTGGTACACCGGCACACCGGCGGATCTGGCTGCAGGTTGTTTTTTTACTCAAAGTAGAATGAATCAAATCACGTCGTTGGGCTTAGCCAACAACGTGATGTCGTGGTCGTAAGAGACCCAGAATGAAATAGTTTAAGGAAGAGGACGCTCTATGCAGCGCAGCTTGATGCAGAGCTGAGATGAAGAGGTCAAAACAGACGTGAGAGGAGCAGTACAGCTTCCCTCTGTCCAGTGTTTCATGCATATTGATAAAGCAGGGCATGCTAAATGCAGCCTCTGCTCCAAGGAGATCATTACAGTAAAAGGGGCTCACATTTGGCAAATGTAAAGCATACATGTTTTTAGTGTTAGTCCATTTTTATTTAATTTGTTTTATTAACAGCTCAGGAATGTTCAAGGAGCAACCTGTTTGTGCACTTTCTGAAGATGTTTTGCACTGTGAATTTGCACTGTCAGTTCTGTTTTTGAATAAAGGGTTGGAAATTAATGCTTTTTTGATGTTTTTATCCGATTAATCGAAAAAATAATCAACCGATTCATCGATTATTAAAATAATCGTTAGTTGCAATTCGTGCAATTTGTTAAATTGCCTCGCAAATAAATGCTTTGCTACCTGTTAAAGGCCAAATCCTTTCATGTAATGATTTTTACATGTCATTTATATTAGTTCACACAAACACTCCATCCATCTGTTCCTGGCCCGTCCCTCTGTCAAATTTTAGAACCCATTGTGGCCCGCGAGTCAAAAAGTTTGCCCACCCCTGGTCTAGACTCTCGGTTACACTCACATTTAATTGATATACCTGGTTGTGTATCTTTTGAATAGCGTTTCTATTTTACCTATAATTAGTCCCAAATTAGGCTACGTCATTGTGGCAGAAGGCCGCTCTTGTCATTGGCTGGGGCAGCGGCACACCCCTTAATCAAAAGTGCCTCGCTGGCCAATCGCAGTGCGTGGGCAGCCCATAAAATCTACGGGGATTCCCTCGGGCCCCTCACTGACGTCAAGCGCGTGTCCGGCTTCCGCCTCGTGAACTTCCGCACGGTCGCAGTTGATCCCTGGGGCTCCCCCTCTTCCTGCACCGTAGACTCACTGCAGATTTGTGTTGGTGAGTTCTGTGTAGCTCTAGCGTTTTATAGTGTCTCGTGGTGACATAGTCATAATCCGCCTGATTTTATATAGCTGGCTGTGACCTCCTCATATGGCGTCTTGCCTCCTTCCGACGCGGATCGGAACCCTTGCCTGAGCGGTAGGTGCCTTCCTTGTGCCCAGTCAGGTAGTTTGGGGATTTATTATTATTATTTGATTGGATGTCTTCCCGGATCATAGGACACGGTTGGCTGAGTTCGGGCGGAACGCTGCCGCAAAGGGTGTGCCGCTAGCCGGCGCGACTAAGAAGCACCTGCTGTTTTGCCTACGGCGGATTTCGCCGACGGCCGGTTTGCACTTCGCCGTGGTTTTGTGTACCAACCTGGTTTCCTACCGGTGACTGATTCGGCTGCGTCGGCCTGCTGCGTCGGCCGCGGAGTTTAACCAGCCCGGCGCCCCGCCTCGTGTGGGGAATGCCATCAGATCCGGGTGTTCAATGAACTAATTTGTTTAGCTAGGGTGACCAGACGTCCTCTTTTTCCCGGACATGTCCTCTTTTCGAGACCTAAAAAAAGCGTCCAGCAGGGATTCCAAAAACGTCCGGGATTTTGCTATGTCGGGGAAAATAGTTATTACCCCCTTACCAGTTTTGGAAATGGTACGTCCGGGAAAATAGTTATTACCCCCTTACAAGTTTTGGAAATGGTATCTCCCTCACGTTCCACCTTCTTGCGTAAGCTCTGACTGTAGAGAGAACTGTCATTGGTCGACCGATCTCAACGTAAATGTAAGTTCACTGCATGCTCCACCCCGCCCCCCGCGACGAAGTGTCCTCCTCTCTCTCTCTCTCTCTCTCTCTCTCTCTCTCTCTCTCTCTCTCTCTCTCTCTCTCTCTCTCTCTCTCTCTCTCTCTCTCTCTCTCTCTCTCTCTCCCTCCACCCCCCGGGAACGAAGCGTCCTCTTTTTCACAAACTCAAATCTGGTCACCCTAGTTTAGCGAGCCCTTTTATCGCCGGTTTATAATAGATTACCCCTGTTCTCGGTGGTCATTTGTCCCTTATTTGTCTTTTTGTTTCTTTTTCTTTTGTTTCTCCGTTGCCTTTGTTTCTTTGTTTTATTTGGTTGAGTTTCCTGTGTTGGGAGAACCGGAGCTTGGGATTAATTGGTTTTCTGTGTGTTTGTAGGTGCGGCGGGACTGAGGTGGTGGGAGTGGTGCTTCCGGGTGTTGGGTTCCCCCTACGTGTGTTTTAGGGTACCCCTGGTCCAGGACCCTCACGTGTGGCCGTGTGTGTGTGAGTGATGTGAGCGGACACGTGTGATCGGGGTGCTTTCTTTCTATTTCGGGACCCTGACCGGTGCAGCTCCCCCTCCCTTGGTCAGTCCCAGCCCTACACCCTTTTATAGTAACGGCTCTTTTATAGTATATGATATTGTATCAGTATATTGTATTTTATTAGTGTATTGTATTAGTATATGATATTGTATTAGTATATTGTATTAAAATATGATATTGTATAGGGTATTTAAAATGGTATCAATGAACACATTGTGATTAAAATAAAGACTGTTCATTTGTACTGGCACCACGTCTCCGCCTGACTACGTATAAGGAACCTGTGTGTCCTTCGAGTGTCATCCGAGTCTGGAAGACTGGGCACAAACATAGTCTTGTCACATCATTTTTAAAATCCAAGGAAATTATGAAGAATTTAAAGACCTGTAAAATAAAGCCTTACAAACAGACCGCCTCTGGCTCACAGCTTCGGCTTGCTCTTGAAGGAGGCTGAAATGGACCCAGACTGAGAAATAAACTGAAAGAGTGCCACCTGCAGATATGTCCAGTCAAAGGTTAAACGTTTGGATCTTCAGCTATATTTGCGGCGTCTGCCATGGGTCATCACGATGGGGGGTAAACTGCTATTATGTAGCGCTACATGGGGTCTATGCTCTTTTAACCCACTCCGTGTCTCCCTCTGTCTGCTGGGTGTCATTTGTGCTGATGGGGCACCTGATTGACTCAGCAGGGGGGATGGGATTTGACATTCCCGGTGGGGGAATTGGACAAAACTATATTCAGGAGCTATCATCGACTGCTCTGCCCTTGACCGCAGCTGCTCCGGTGGATTATCCAAATGACCCTGTGTCAAAGAGAGTGGTTGTAGCGGACAACCCCTCTGTGGATAGCTGAAAACTGTGCGAGCATGTGTTGGACTCTGTCAACCTACTGTGGGTAAATAAAGGTTGAAGACAAATAGCGAAAGGATTGTTTGCAACCATCTGGCTGTGTCAGTTTCTTCATAGCACCAGATGCAACTCATATCGTCCCAACGGGATCCCAGCCAGCCAGGCAGCCCTTCAATAGTGTGTGGTGGAGCATAGATAAAACCTTATTTTGTTGCCCAAGAAAGAGAGAGGGAGTGAGGGAAAGAGGAGAGAAGAGGAGGAGAGGGAGTAAAATATTGATGAGAAATGTGAGGCACAAAAATAGAGCTGCTCTGAATTCCCAATGAAGGGCAAAGGACGCGCGCACACACACATATATCGCAGAGTGTAACAATAAAGCTGATGACTAACACACTCATGTGCACACACACTATGGCATTTTTGTCCAAAACCATGATTCAGCACAAAAAAAATCCCGTCCACTTCCTAGAAGTGCTTTTCAACAGTCACTGGCTATCGTCCAAATCCTTTTTCTTTCTTTAATTAAATATATTCTATGTAGCTATCATAAAAAAAAAGTATCCTTTTTCATTATCTACAACCTGAGGTCAACTCCATGCACAGGCAATGTGAACATACACAACATGCAACAAAGAGGAAGCGGAGACATTTCAATTCAGAGTCCTTTAAGACCCGGAGAGAACTAAAGAATGCACAAACCGCTTTGAAATAGTCTTGAAAACATGAACACAACAGGCAAACAATAACAAATTCCATGTTCATATTCCCCTCCTCCCACTCATCTTCTACCACTCTAACATGTTGGTCTACGTGTGTTTCCTTTAATAAGACCCAGTTGGCCTTTAAATACACTTTAACAATAACAGTTTGAATTTAAATTGAATCAGATGACAAGAATAAGGAGGGGAGACTAATTGTGCTCGTTTTTTTCTTTAATATATTTTAAATCCCAATGAGTCCTCCAGCAATGTTCAACCTCCAATAGTTTTAGAATAATTAATTTGTTTTGCAAAGAAATTACACAAACACTGTACAACTGATAACGTTTTCCCCTGGAGTTGTGGTCCAGAGATCATGCTGGAAGGCAATTACAAGAAAGAGATATCGTATCAGCCTGCACAGAAAATGTGCACGCTTTCTTTTCCCAATAGACATACGTGGACTCGACCTTTAAATATAACACCTGAAACTGATAAATTAAGTGTTGTTAATTAATGTTACATTGTTATCTGAGATTTACAATATTGTGGTTTGTCAAAAGTGACATTTTCCGCTTAAATAACAAATTAACTTATAATTAGCTCAAAGAAACTGTGGAAGTAACTCACTTTAACAATCCACTCTCAGACTTTGTGACCTGAGCGTCAACTGGTCTCTTTAGCAACACAAACCTGAGCCCACGCAGCTAGCTTTTCCTCAATGAATGTTGTAGAAAACAATGAGTCACAGCAAGTCACTAGAGCACACACAGTCTCACACACTGACACACTCTCACAAACACTGTGATTGAACACAATTCCCATCCAGCCCCGGCCAATTGCAGTTAATTGCTTCTGCGAATGACTGATTGGGTCCGATTTTTACCACAGCAGAATCTTAGAGGAAGAGAGGATGAAGGAAGAAGAGAGAGAGATAAAAACAAAAACATCGACCTGTCACGGAGGGGCAATTAACAGGTTGATTAACTCCTAAGCGTGGCCAGACTGTCTGCCTGTGCTGTACTCTTATAGTGTGAACGGGACGAACAAGCTCTTACCCGAGATCGTATAAACACTTACATATATTGATAGAAACTTATGTTATACCCCCAATTTGACTCGGCCATTTCACTTATTTGCCATAGAGAGGACCTGCCCTTCTATTGTCCCCAATGGGACCTAATCTGAGAAAAGATATGGAAAATAGTCAGATAAAAATATTTTTTAACACGTTTGTGCCATGAATTACAATATTTCAATATTTAAAAGATAATATTGCATGTCAAGAAAGTCGCAGTTTGTCGAAGAACCCTTTAGCTTTGAGTAAAACCGCTCAGTGAACGGCATTTCTCTCGTCTTGCACAATGTACGTTACCAACACCGACATGGACGCTATCGTGGCCTGGTAGCTAGCTCGATAACAAAGCTAAGATGCTAAAATGTAACGTTATTACCTGACGTGTTTATCCAGCATCTCCTATTATCTGCCGGGAAGCAAAAGTGCAAACCAGACCCGTTGTTCGTGTGAGTACATCCCTGTACATCTCAGCTTCAGGTGTCTTTCTAATTACGTGCTTTAACTGTTTTACACGTCAACCATTTACAACAAAGCGCAACTTTCAGCAAGTACAAAATGATCTTTCCTGGCACAATTCAAACAGGATCAACTTGTCTCTCTCTTCACTTCCCATGGGTTTGCTGCAGACATCCACATTTAAAACTCTTCCATTTATCTTAGCACGTTAATTCCCAAATTCAAATGAATTTCAACAAACCGGCTTATTGAACCACTTGTGATAGATCCTGGAACGATAGGGAGAACGGTTACCTTAGCAACCTAGCACCTTTTGGCGTCTTTATATTACGGAGAGAATATGTTGGAAACAGAGAGAGAGAGAGCCGGCAGGCAGATCGGCTGACGGGCGGCCAGACAGCCGCGCAGACATGACTTGAGCATTTGTATCCCAATTAGAGGAAAGAGGAGCTCAAGTTTCTTAAAACCTAGAAAATTATACAATGTACAGTAACATTTGAGCTAAGAAAAAGAGACTTTATTAGGACTGAAACAGTGAGAGGACTATGTCAATTCTCCAAATAAACCCCTGAAAACCTTCAGCACAGAATGTTATTGCATAGTGGACAGCAAGAAGAGCACAAACATGCACATTTATATACATTTTACATGCAAGTACTTGCATAAACAGACACAATCAGACATAAATAAAGTAACCTGTAGACGGAGACACCCACATGCATCTACTGTCGATAATTAATGCAATTAATTGGTGTGACGACTGAGACGTATATAGGCTTCAATCTGTCACGATGCCAGTCTCTCCTTCTTTTTCTCTTTTTTATGTCTTACTTTTCTGTAATTGACTGTAATGGATTTTGAGTTATTGAGTTCTACACAAAAGCCTGTCACTTTGAATTATTAGATTAAATATTCAATTTGTAATGACATGTTCACATTCATAATTCACAGCAGGCGCTGCTTGTACTCCAACAGGAATTATTTCTTAAAAAGCACAGTCCGTTCGACTGGTTTCAACTATTGTTTCAATGAGGCAATTGTTATTCTCTTTGCAAATGAATAATGGGGGGAAAAACAGCTATATGTGCTGAATTATGATATTCTGATAGAGTGAGACATGTCTTTAGGAAACAGTTTCAATTTAACGGCAAAGACGGATATGTCACCATAGTTGGCTTTACCATAACGTTAGTGTGTCAGGAACGTTAGCGTGTCACGAACACAGTGGCGGTCCGTCTGGGCCTACTAAGCCTTCTCTGTTTGCCTAAACAGAATCACAAAGTTATAGCTATTTTATAATTACATTTTTAAATTTTAAATGTTTTTTATAATTAAAAGTGATATGTATTTTATAATGTAATTGTTTTTCACAAATACACTACATGCATTATAATTATTTTTCCCTATTAGCTTATTTTCTCATGGCACAGCTCCTGTCTGTTCCTCAGCTTCTGGCCAGCGCACGGGTGCAGCTTGGCTGTTAAGCAGAGCTCATCCAATCATATTTCACCTCTGTTTCTCTCTATGGTAGAGAAGCCGGTTAATCTACATGGTGACAGACAGCTAGATGGGTTCTCACACTCTGGTACACTAGGTGGCGTAATGCACCTAGTCAAGTTGGTTGCGATCCGCCATTAAACTGAAGGGGAAGAAGCAGCTGCAACTGGTAGAAAATCCACGGCCCGCCACTGCACGAACGTTAGCGTGTCACGAACGTTAGCTCACTCAGTTGTTCTACAACATACTGTAGTTTAGGATGAGGCGATGTGGTTTGCATTCAAAACATGTTGGTTCGAATTAGTTAAAAATATAGTTTTTTTACATTTACATGGCCATCACAAAATGTGTAATAGAGCTGCGATGATATGGTGACTAGACATCTCAGTTTGGTTGGGATTGTCCCGACAAATATCTGTAAAACATATATATCCCACCAATGCAATCCTTGTGTTTCAAGTAGTTTGCAAATGTTTTAGTGGATTTTGGGGAAAATAGCAACATGTTTTTACCTGCTGAGGGGTGGCTGTATAGCTCATAGGGAGAGTGGTCGTCCCGTAACCACGAGGTAGCCGGCTCGATCCCTGGTCTCCCCATAGTTCGCATGTTGAAGCGTCCTTGAGCAAGACCCTGAACCCCCAGTTGCTCCCTGGGTGCATCCTTCATCATTAAGGATGGGTTAAATGCAGAGACCAATTTCCCCAAGTGCTTAATGCTAAAAAAGTGACCCCCATTTAGATGAAAAGTCTCTGGTGCGTATGCAAGCGCATACAACTACATATGCATAAGCGTTCGCTGAAGGGTTTTGGTGGTCACCCGAAGCTAAATAGTCAACAAGCCATACATTTGTGCTTAAAAGCATGTCGCCATGGCAAGAGAAACGCGTGAAAATAAATAATTGAGACACAAACACATTCCTGTTTTTTGTGATAGATCATTTGGAGTGACTTTTCCTCTTAACTTACATATACTGACACACACTGACCCTCTCTGTCTCCCTGACTCTCTGTCTCTCCTTTACACACACACACACACACACACACACACACACACACACACACACACACACACACACACACACACACACACACACACACACACACACACACACTCATTTAGTGAATACCCAGGGGAAGACTCCTGTCCAGCATGGCTCTCTACTCAGACAGCTTTCACAGACTCACCGCCTGGCAAACAACTGATAGGGAAAGAAAAAGGAGCGAGGCAGAAACGAGCAAATGCAACAATAGATCGGGTCTAAAGGAACAATAGATACAAGAAAAGAGGAGGAAGGAGGGAAAGGGCAACAATCGGAAACTGATAAAAAAAAAAGCCAGACTACACAAAGTTCATCTCCGCTGTTAAAAGGAGCGGACAACTCAATTTCAGAATTTACATCTAATTTCCTTCACAGTTCATATTATTGTGTCGCCTTTAGTTTCAGGCAAGAAAATAATGAGCGAGTTTATTCCCAGATCATGCACACGGCCTCACAGTGCAATCATCCTTCATGTTTCCTCTTGATTTAAAAGGATGCTCCAAACACGATTAAGGATATTAACCCCCTCAAGGGTAATTCTCTTTTCATTCGGGGCTCAGTGAGTTGCTCAAGGAAACCAGAACTCCGGTCCTTGGCTTGAAGGGTAGTCTCAGTGGTCATTACACGACACCCCTTTTCTCCTGACATTGTAGCATCACATTTTACAAGAGTCCCTCCTCTTTTGCCTCCGGCAATGAGTGCATGTTTTACAGAATTAACTGTCCTGATGGGAATGCTGCATTCAGGCTCTGCATCGGTGCTTCCCCTACAACTGGTGATTTGGTTTATTCATTATAAAACCAAGGTCTAAATATAATGGGGCCCTTTTAATTCTGAAAAAAACACATGGTTAATCATTTTAAGATTAAAACTGCAAGGTTGCAGTGCATGAATATCTCCCTGAGGTTCCAACGTGGTAGAGTTGGCGGTAAAGCAGATCACATTTACACATAGTCTCTGCTCTCCTGACATGGTGACTTTCCGCCTTTCTTGGGAGGAGAGCTAACAATATAATTAAATCTAGACAGACGATAGGAGAGCAAACGCCTGCTAAATGGCCATCTTATCTTTTCTGGCCTGACAAACTGTCAAACCCTCTCCCTCATTTGTACGTAATAGGATGGCGGAGGCAATGACAACACAATGATGGGTAATTGTGGGGAGGTGGGTGCTTAGATTTGGAAAATGTCAGAAGTGACAGCGAGTTGAGATGGATGGATGAAGTCCCGGTTTGTTTAAAGCGAGGCGAGAAGCAGAGAGCCTGAGAGAACTTTCTCCCTTTTCTGAACGGACTTGGCTTGAATTATATTGTGTGTAAAATATATGTTCCAGGTTTTCTTTTCAGCCAACTAAGATGCTACACAAGGAAGACTGTCTCGCCAGTAAACCAACAGTCTGTTGAAAGCAATCTCTTCTTACAGAAGGAATACTTACTGTCCACTCCACAAACACTGATCTTTAGTTGAAATGACATATTTAAGCCCCGCTTCATGTCGTGCTTTCTACCATTTCGTTCAACCATGAAGGAAATATTTTGCTTAAGCTAGCCAATATGACTTTTTGCTGAACTAGGGTGACCAGACGTCCTCTTTTCCCCGGACATGTCCTCTTTTCGAGACCTAAAAAAAGCGTCCGGTAGGGATTCCAAAAACGTCCGGGATTTTGCTACGTTCGGGAAAATAGTTATTACCCCCTTACAAGTTTTGGAAATGGTATCTCCCTCACGTTCCACCTTCTTGCGCAAGCTCTGACTGTAGAGAGAACTGTCATTGGTCGACCGATCTCAACGTAAATGTAAGTTCACGGCATGCTACACACTACTGCTACCCCCCCCCCCCCCCCCCCCCCCCGCGACAAAGTGTCCTCCTCCTCCTCTCCCTCCTCCACTACCCCCCCCCCGGAACGAAGTGTCCTCTTTTTCACAAACTCAAATCTGGTCACCCTAGCTGAACAGCTGTGGCCCCCAACTGCCAATCACTGTGTAGCTGTGAATGCTAGTGTAACAGTCGCACAAGTATAAGACACACAATTAGTGACCTGACTCAGTATTGTATTTAATCTCACACTTACAGGCATAAAGTCATAGCAGAGCAAAGGCTGGAGCAGCACAACCCCAATAGTATAATAAAAGGAGCAATGGTGTGTTTTATTTCTTCTGAATTCAATTTTAAATTGTAAAAGAAAACATTACCCAGCTACAACACCTATGCAACGAGTGATTTCAATTTTGGGGAGATAATTATGGATTTTCTTTGTGGGTGTATACAGGCTGTCTTTGATTGACTGCGCCTATCTCAAGCTAAGTGCGCCACATCCCATAAGTTTTTCTGTCCCCCTTTTTCTTGACAATACTCCATTGACTATTTCAACGCCATTTCCAGTCAGGCACCCACCAAGAGCCAATGGAGGTTGATGACTGCCACAAAGACGATTTCATCATGGAGGTGGATGATGACACCACCTGTGTTAAATTAACTCCCTAACACGCACAGTGTAAAATAAACACTGTGACATTAACACTTGGAGCCACATCAGCTTTAAGGGCGAACCATAAGCACCTAATTGAAAGTCAGTGTTTATATGTCCAAACCAGCAGTTAATTCAACCCTAAAGATTTCCAACTTTGAGTGGACTGTTTTAAATGGAGGCAACATGCTATCAAGCAGCATATGGTCTCAATAATATCGGAATATGCAGTACATACACACACAACCATGGACCAAACTAATCAGGCTACTGACACCTTGGTTAATTATTCACAGTGGTCAATAATGAGCCGCAAATCAATTTTTAATTGTGTTTGTCTCCTGTATTAATCAGACAATCGATTCAGGGCACGTCTCCGGCGCCTGGATGAGCCGCGGCACGCAAACGCTTCAGAATGAGAGAGAAAGACGGAGGGAAGACGAAGGACAGCAGCTGCTGCAGAGGGAAAGAAAAGGGAGCTAAGAAGAGTGATAAAGCAAGATTGTGTAACATGACACGGTGGTTACTCCCTACACGCAAATCCCAAGGGATTTTGCTTTTTGTTTTTGAAGGCAGGTATGCTGTTACCCCTGATCTTACCAGGTCAGCAGGTTTGAGGGTGTGTGTGTGTGTGTGTGTGTGTGTGTGTGTGTGTGTGTGTGTGTGTGTGTGTGTGTAAAGTATTTTGAGGGGCTGTCATGCTCCATTTCAGTCAACAAGCTGATAGAGTAATGCAGAGACGCTGACCTACCTATGTGTACACACACACACACACACACACACGCGCGCGCTTCTTACTCTTTTTATGTCCAATCCTCTTCCCTGTTGATCTTTCTAAATGCATTCCACTTCTTGTCAGCCTTTAAGCCAATCTAACAATCATTTATTCTTCTAACTCATGACATAATCTCTTTCACCTTCAGAGTAAAAAATGATGTGCACCTGTCTCTCTCAGTGGGAGCTCTTTTTTTTTAACCAAAACTAAAACAGAACTGAGAGAAACAAATGCACATAAAAGCATGTACAAAATTCAAAGCAATGCATTAAACTCTAGCAAAACTTCAAAAAGCCAAACCAAGCAGCTGGGGACCCTGACAGAAAATGTCAAGCGGCTTTTAAGGCACAAAGACAAGCCATTAGAAGAGTTTGTGTGACACAGCGTTTTAATATTCCATCTAGCGTGCACCTTTGTAAATGTCATCGCAGCATTTGAGCTGGGTGTGATGGAAAGGTACCCACTTGATTACAGTCATCATCCTTTCAGCCAGCCAAGACTTGAGAATACATTTACTAAAATATCCATGGCGCGCGCACACACACACACACACACACACACACACACACACACACACACACACACACACACACACACACACACACACACACACACGTGGGTGCATTCTTCCTAATCATATATTTATCACACATATCAATGCATTGAAACATTATTCCACAAACTGAAAATATCACTGGACTGATGTTTTAGATACATTTAGACAGCAGTTGTTGAAGCCCTCTTACCACCAACCTGTGAGTTTTTCCTCCGCTGCCATATTAAAATAGTCTGTGCCTATAAATCAGCCCTGAGATGGTATTTAGGATTGGTTTGTATCTAATGACCTTGGTCATAAAGGTCATAAACACGTTTCTGGACTCCTCATTGATTGTAAAAGTCCATGGGTTATTGCAGAGATCCACAAGGTTTGACACAGGAATGCTTCTACATTCTCACTGAGTGTTGAAAATGGTTTGTTCCGTCCTTTACCGTGAGGTCCATTATGTGCAAACCTTGGTGAGAGGACAATACCGGGAATGTCTTGCCATGCTGTAGCTCGTTTGATGTACTACAATACTTTGTGTGTACTGCTGCGTCTGCCGATGGTGCCGAATCACTGTTTACTTTGTGTTTTTGCTTCTTATTTTCCCCAGTCAGCGAAATTGATGCACACAATCTGACAATCTGTGTTGTTTTTGTATTTAGTTGCTGTGGCCATGAAATGGATTGAGTAAATTGATAGAAAACATTGATATTATTGCGTCCATTTCAGTGCTGATTGCGTATGAAGAGTGAGGCGTGGGCTCAATCAGGTTGTAATCAGCCAAATGATCTCCATGCACTGCCTTTTAGTGCTTTGCAAACAGAGACAGACAGAAGAGACTTTCACTCTAATACATGGCTCTGCAGGTAAGTGTGTCATTCATTACTGAGCTTTTCGTTGTCTCTTGGAGTATTGAAAAAGGCTTCGCCACAAGAAAACATGTGGCTTTTAGAGGGGATGAGTAACATGTACACAAACCGCCACAAGTATCAATTTAATTACTCACTGGAGAGCTGAATTAATCTGCCTGAAGTCAATTAGCGTTTTTCTAACTAAATCGACACCTTATTTGCCAAAGAAACCAAAACAAGCCACAGTCAATCTCCTCAATAGTCTTGCTTTCATTTCTCACCAAGTTGGCAAATTTGAGTTTTGATTCTATGATTGAATGATTTGAGAGTAACCACCTTTGATTGGCTGCAGACGGGGAAATTAGTTAAAGCCCATCGATTGATGGCTGGTGGATATTGAAATGCTTGAAATGTGAACATGCATAAGGGGTTATGTTATAATTCGATGCGCTGCCATGAATGGGAATTGTGAGGAATGGAGGGTCAGGCAGTGTGTGATTAATCAGACAGTCAGGCACACATGCATCTTTAAAAACACAGGGTTACACTTAATTTACAATATAAAAATATGTTTCTGGGAGAAATATTAAGACAAAGTGTCCCAATAAAACTTGAGTCGTGGGGATTTGTTTAAAAGTAAAATAGGACATGATGATGAGGCAAATTTCTGCTTTTCTACATTTTTACCAGAATGCTGCATTTTTTATTGTCTTCAGAGTTGCACTAACAGATGTCATTTCATACGCATACAGAAGAATATCATCTTTATTAACATTATTTTTGTATTTATTAATGCATGGGCTGTGGAGACTAACCGGTTTACTAGAGGCTAGTTACCTTGGTGGCCTGGGCTCATCCAAACTGCCCTGTATCGTGCATCTTCTCCTAAAAGAGCCGGCGTGATTGTATTATACAATTGTTTTAATGTCTCCAACTTTCAGAAATAAACTGTGTATTGCAATATGCAGTGCAGTCAAGGGGTGCAGCAGGAAAACACTGATTAACAGCCTGGTTGTTAAGTGACTCTTTAAATTGGTGCTGCTTTCATTATATGAACATCCAACAGTCAATCTCCATCTATTCTGACTAGGATGAAAAGATTCTGACTTTGAGGTCTTTGAACTGTGTGAGAGTGTTCAGACTGTATGCACATTTCCAGCCACCTGTTTTTATGTACATAGAATTTGCACATAAAGAGTGGCAAATCAATATTGGAAATTTAAAAGGCGAAAAAAACTTGAAATAATGTTCGAATAAAAGTTCGAATAAAAGTTCGAAAGCTTGTCTGATGTGGAAAAGTTGGTGTGAAAATACAAACAAAATGCAACAAAAGCAATTGAAACGGGTTTAGCGATTAAATCATGACACAGATGAAACATGTGACTTAAACATCATTCAATCAAAGATCAAAACTCATTTCTACATAATTTTTTCAACATTTCATGTTCTTTTAATTACATCATAAGTGTGTTCAACTCTTTAAACGTCCCAAACAGTAGTTGTTGTTTTTGGTGAAAACTGATAAAAATAATGGAAATGATGGGCCTCGCCTTCATGTAAAATAAATAATAACTGGAGTGATTACGTGACATATTTATGATTATTTCATGAAAGTTAGGCCCTGATCCTACAGAGTTTGACAACAATCCCACATACACATCTTTGCTTGCAAGAAAATTACATTAAAACCACTTGTTTATGCTTGTAAATCCTCCAAGAAAGGAAGAACATGAAGAAGGCCACAACTTCTGTGAGACTTTAGGATGGTGGGAGGAGACTAGTGTCACTTAAAGCGACCATGGCGGTGACTGTGACACCTATTTGACAACCCAACTGGCACTAGTCATGCTCAGGCTTCTGGAATAAACAGGACACAGCGAAACGTGCTCAGTCAGCCGAGGAGGACAAATGAAGCACAAACAGGGATGTCAGTGACACAGAACCCAGGCGGTCATGATATCCCAGACTCTGACACAGACGCTGACTCAGACACAGAAATGCTGACAGGATGAGTACAGGTGTTCAAGAAGAGATGTGTAGTGGTGAGAGGACACCAGCAAAACTGTACCGACAGGTAAACCTACACTGACTGCTGATCGATGCCGAGCTCTTAAAGAGCAACGCCTCCAATTGTACACATCAAACTCAGTATAAAACAGCTGTGAACAGAAAATATGGTGACGTCATCAGGAGGGTCTGGGCTCAGACTCGGAGACAACACATGTTTACAGAAACTGTGGGCATTAAAGACAGACAGAGCTACTCTCATGAAAACATATTATTGTGTTGCACTGTGGGAAATGTAGGATTAAGCATTGTTTGCATTTTTTGCTAGTCTTGGCATCTGCTGGATGTATGTTTTGTTTTTGCATCTTGCCTTTAGCACAGCATGGAATTACATTGCAGTTGCAATTGTTATTGACTGACTTCTGTACTTAAACAACGTGAGTGTGTTTGGCTGAGCTGTAAACAGATACACCTGCTGCTCTCATGTTGTGTTTCTCTCAAGGAGTGTTTGCTGTTGTATCAAACAATCACAAGTATGCAATCAGATTATATAGGATGGTGGTAGGAGAATACCAATGAAGTGTCAAGATGCCCTTTTACACTATTTATATTTATCAGATAATCATTAATATGATATGATCAGTTATTTTGCTCACCAACAGAAATCTGAGCATGTGGCAGTATTGTTTGAGGGACGTCCAAAAGGGCAAGAAACACAAGCAGTCAGCTGATCCCTCAGGTTAAAGACAAGAACAATCCTACAACTTTGCCCAAATCAATATGAAGAAAACACAAATCATCACGTCTCAAGATAAAGTGGGTAAATGCATGTTATCATAAACAATAGGAATGATGGCCGAAGCTATTAAAAACAGAGGGGGATCTACATTTAATGTCAAAAACACTATGATAACATATGGATCATGGTTTACAAAGTGTCATATTATATTATTGCGTACTAACTGCAGTTCAGTCACGTTGAATAGTAATCAACACTATGACCCAACTAACAAGGAGGCAATATTGTGTGGCTGCCTGATCCCTAAAGCTCATTTCATTGCCAGATTAATATCTTTTGGTAATTAAGCCAGTAAAAAACCCCGTGCATAAAGACGCGTGCAAACACACACAAACAGAGACTGCAGTTTGACATGTGACGGAGATGGGAATGAGATGGGAAGTTAAATATGGAAGAGGAGGGAGCGTAAGGTGAGTCGTCTGATGAAGAAAACGTGTTGTTACAGGAGGACAAAGGCAGCACACACATGCACACACACACGCACACACACACACACACACACACACACACACACACACGGACACACTTATAGCTTCTTTCTTATAGCTTCTTGCTTCTTAATTAGCCTGAAGTCCTGATGTCTGGTTTCAGTTCTTCCTCACAGTGTGATACCAGCGCTTCTGTTAGTTAAGATTTCAGCTCAACATCCTCCACTGCTCTTATCTCTGCCTCCTCATCTCTCTCTCTCTCTCTCTCTCTCTCTCTCTCTCTCTCTCTCTCGCATACACATTTTTCTTTATCTGTCATTTCAATTGGCTTCAAAAGCTTCGCTGCCTGCCATTGTGATTGTTGCCTCGCTGGTTTTCAGTCCATCACCCCCCCTTCACCTCAGCCTGTCCTCCCCCTCTCACCCCATGAAAGTGAGAGGAGCGTTTGGCATGCTGGAGCACGCTTGGTGACATGTATCTGGTGGCGGTGTGACATTCATTCACTGTGTGACGTATTGACGAGCCCCGGAGGACATCACGCCCTCCGAAAAGGAGCATCCGATGAACTCTTCACCACAGGCCATAAACTCACATAAAAGCACACACAAAAGGTGCTTAGAGTTTATATACATATTCTTTTTATTTATTACATTTTTTTATTTTTTGGGACCTAAATGCCCACCATGCACAGGGATGGAAGTCTGTGTCAGAGTGTTGCCATGGTTATGGCGGTATTTGCCATCCATCACAAAGGCTGGTATAGTGCACCTGCTGGGAGGGAGAAGCAGGTATAGCCCGGGTTGATGGGTGAGCGCTGTTATGTGTGTGTAGATAAAGACAGACAGGCAGATGTTGTTGGGGGGTAAGACAGGAGGGAGGAGGGAGGAGGGGAGAAAAAGCTGTTAGCGAGCACAACCTGATCCTCTCGAGTGCCCAATTCTCTCAGTATTTTAAAGCTCTGATGTTGTTTACCCCGGCAGCAACCCTTATCATCATCAAAGCCTGTAAGTGACACTCTCCAAACGAAAGTGTTTCTGCAGAACAGCCTCCCCCAACCCCTCCCCCTCCTGCTGCTGCTCCTCCTCCTTCACCATCACCATGGTAACTGATTGCCTCGTTCTCGTCCGCCTTGAATTCCTTCGAAACACAAACACCTGTTGGCCCTGTTGTTGCTGCCGTGGTTAGTTTCCCTCGTTTTGTCTGTCATCATGTTGGATTGTTTGGAAAAGTTTTGTTGAGAGCAAACCGGAAGCTTCTCTGGTAAACACTGACACTGTGCACTTTTCCTCAATTAAGCTTAACTTAAGCTTTGTTGCCAGGCCCCTGTCAATGAAATCTGATCACACAGCTCTTGACTCTTGTCAAAATAATACCGAAAGATAATTTATTGCGCTTTAACTTATTTAGCCCTGAATATTTACTGTTATAGAGAGATACCCCGGATTTAAATCCCAGCAACTGTCTCCTAAAATACATTTTCCTTTTATATTTTCCCTTACAAGTAGTTTTTAACTTGGGAAAAAAGCCTTTTATTCCACACTCTCTGACAGCATCATCACATATTTTTTGCCCACTTGTTTTAACTCTTCACTGAAGCTATATGATGTTTACACTGAGTGAAAGGTTCAAACCCAAGGCTCCATGTTTTTCCTTCCATCAACGTGAATTTAAAATTGATGAGTCGATCTTTGAATAAAATGTGGCGTTTGTCAGGACTGATGTAACCGTGTGACAGTGAGGCGGTCAAAATCTTGAGCTTTGAACATGAAGCACGAGACAAACTTCCATGTTGTAGCTCTACCAGAGCTTTCTATCGTATCACATGCTCTTCCTCAGCAGACGCTGTTGCCTAGTTACCACAGAACTGTCAAATTTTTCGTGAAAATTCTCTATTTTCCTTCTCAGCTCTTTTCTTTTCCAAGAAAAACCCACGTAAGTTGCTGGCAAAGCAGTAATTTGCCTCTTTCAGCCAAAGAGATCGGCATCAATGACCAACTGATTGCAGTAGAGATGCTACACACACAAGTATGAATTTATATTCCGCATAGATGAGGGTGTATTGTACGCACAAAGAAACATATGTGCACACAGAGGTAGCTGCATTCTTTTCCAATACACACACACACACACTGCTGATGAAACTTTTACTAGTATTACCCAGATATTCAACTCCTCTCCCTCCCGCTCTCCATCCACTCCTCTCCTCCTCCATTTGATGTGTTGAAAAAAAAAATAGACAGCAGGATCTGTGAAAAACATAAAAAATAAAAGAATCTCCCCTGCTGCTCATATTGATTTGGTAGATCTGGTCGTTCACGTGCTCTCTCTCTCTCCTGCCATATACTGGTTTGCTTCTTTCTTGGGTTCTGTCCTTACACTTGCACAAACAATCATCCAGTCATTCTGGATCCCTCATCATTTGCACTTCCACCCTTGCTGCTCTGTCACAGGTCTCAAGTCAGCTCTGTTATGTACCAGACCACGGTGGCTGGACCCACAAGCAGACACAAGGCAGTTCGATTAAAAAAAAAAAAGTTTTACTGGATTTCACATGCAGGACGTCAAAAGACAAACTCGCACAGGACAAGGAGTTGACACAGACTAAATACACAAGGGAATGAGACACAGGTGGAAACAATGAGGGCGGGGCTTGCAATCACACAGGAGGGCGGCACACGAGGGGGGAGGAGTCTGGAACGAGAGACAAGGTGAGTGACAGACAACACAACAGACACAGACAGTGAACACAGAACTACCCAGAAGGTCTGGGTGTAACAGTACCCCCCCCTCTAAGGAGGGATCCCAGACGTCCCACCAGGACTGGGCCACATAGGGTGGGTGGAGGGGAGCCGGAGGAGGGACCTGGGGCACGGCAGAACCAGTCCGGGTGCCTGGCCGGAGAATGGCCATCAGGCGGGCGGAAACAGTCTGGTGGGCGGGCCGGAGGACGGCCATCAGGCGGGCGGAAACAGTCCGATGGGCGGGCCGAAGGCCGGAAATCGGAACGGGCCGCCGCTGGGGAACGGGACTCGGACTCTGGGGAACGGGACTCGGACTCTGGGGAACTCGGATCAGATCGGGGCGGCGACAGGACACGGGGAGCCGGCATCGGACGGGGCGCCGACAGGACACGGGGAGCCGGAATCGGCCCAGAGGCGGCAGCGAGGTCTGGGGCTGGCAGCGGCACAGAGGCGGAAGCCGGGTCTGGGGCTGGCAGCGGCACAGAGGCGGAAGCCGGGTCTGGGGCTGGCAGCGGCACAGAGGCGGGAGCCGGGTCTGGGGCTGGCAGCGGCACAGAGGCGGGAGCCGGGTCTGGGGCTGGCAGCGGCACAGAGGCGGGAGCCGGGTCTGGGGCTGGCAGCGGCACAGAGGCGGGAGCCGGGTCTGGGGCTGGCAGCGGCACAGAGGCGGGAGCCGGGTCTGGGGCTGGCAGCGGCACAGAGGCGGGAGCCGGGTCTGGGGCTGGCAGCGGCACAGAGGCGGGAGCCGGGTCTGGGGCTGGCAGCGGCACAGAGGCGGGAGCCGGGTCTGGGGCTGGCAGCGGCACAGAGGCGGGAGCCGGGACAGGGGACGCCGACAGGACAGGGGAAGCTGGGACCTTGCTTGGAAACAGGGCCTGGAGGGACTCCATCATGTCCCTGAGAAGCCGGTCGTCGTGATGGAGGCGTGGGACAGGCATCGGCCGGACCGCCGACTGGAGAGGTGGTGCAGGAATTGACTGGACCGCCACATGGAGAGGAGGGTCCGGGATCGGCTGGGCCGCCGACGGGAGACGGAGAGCTGGAGCCTTGTCCGGGCGGAGGGCTTGGAGGGACTCCAGCATGTCCCTTAGAAGCTGGTCGTGGTCAGCTGGGAATGACAGCTTACGGCACGGATTGGAGTCTGCTGGGTCCATGTCTTGGCGAGTTTGTACTGTTATGTACCGGACCACGGTGGCTGGACCCACAAGCAGACACAAGGCAGTTCGATTAAAAAAAAAAAAGTTTTACTGGATTTCACATGCAGGACGTCAAAAGACAAACTCGCACAGGACAAGGAGTTGACACAGACTAAATACAAAAGGGAATGAGACACAGGTGGAAACAATGAGGGCGGGGCTTGCAATCACACAGGAGGGCGGCACACGAGGGGGAGGAGTCTGGAACGAGAGACAAGGTGAGTGACAGACAGCACAACAGACACAGACAGTGAACACAGAACTACCCAGAAGGTCTGGGTGTAACAAGCTCCCTCTCTCTTTCATTCTGTGAAACAGTTTGGGAAACATATGGCACCCAGTAACAGCTTGGAGGTTGTGTGTGCCTGTAAATGAGGATGGTGTGTTAATGCCGACATGTGAAATACAACCCATTACCCTTTTTTGTTCATGCTCAATGCAATAAAGCAGCTGTTATGGAAACATGCCATGCTTAAAGCAACACTTTTTCGAAAGCTCAGAGACATTTGTGATGTCGTAACCTCACTTTGCTCTCATCTCTAAATCTCAGTAATGTGTCGTTTGAGTCTACCATTATTCCCATATTGTAGTATTCACACAGCCAGTGCAGAGCTGCTTCTATAGAAATACAGCGAAGGAAAAAAAAAAGACACCATATTGATCTATTATTAAATGTTGCAGTCAATCAGACTCTCGACCAGCTGTGGGAGTTATATTCATGTGTCTCCAATGCGAATCAACTCATTTCATCAGTTTCGGAGAATCGTGTGTCATTCTCCTGCTTAGTTGTGCAGTGATCGGCCTCATTCTGCCATGTTTCAACTTTTGAGAAGTACCTCATGCTGCTGGCAAAATGTTTCACTAGTTTTAAGAAAGTGTTCAAGTTGAAAAACATATTGAATATAGTTGAATATAGACAGTTGAATATGATACTAAGAGTTTCCAGTGATGTTAATAACGCTATCACATAGACTCTGAGTTGTCAGAGTCTATGTGATAGACTGTGATAGACTGTCGCAGAAAAACACTCTCAGGTTCAGTAGTAAGCTCATATTATACACGGCTAATATAATCCATTTCTTTCCATCTTTCCATCTTTTTACCAACGGACCCTTTTCCCACTCAACTTCCATCTTGAGATCTGGTTTCAAGGGTTGTGAGGAAGCAACTGGTCAGCTACATCTTCCCCACATTGCATTCAAAATTTGTTTGACAAAATCCCTTCACATTAAAAGTAACCACCCGAGTTACCTTCAGGCAACATTGGAGCCACCACAAGTTTCAACTTACTGCGTGACTAAGCACGACGCAGAGGCAACAGCAAAGCCACCCAAAAAGAGCAACACCACTTACTGAAGGGACAAATGTAATTTTACAATCGAACAAATACAAAGCCCACAGGCAGTCAATAAAGAGGTTGAACGTGCCTCCACAAAATGCATGAAATCAGCTTTCAATCACAAAAACGCCACTATGGCTGCAACGCAAAAAACAACAACAGTATTCCTTAAGTTAACTCCATGCAAAGCAATTATCACACCCTTCAATACTCAGCAACCAGAAAAAAATGTTGGCCATGATAACATAACGCATACATGCATTTGTTTCAGGGATAGTTATTAAAGCATGGCAGTTCTACACTCTGAATAAACAATTTAAGGTAATAGACGTGCTATGTGTGATTCTTTGGTAAGCTAAATACAAGCACTGCTGTTTGCAAGATGAGATGCCCGTATCCATACGTCACTAGCTAACACGGGGCAAAAAAAACGTTCCCCAATAATGTTACAAGTTCTGTGCAACTGACGCTCTCTAACATCTCTCAGTAGTGTAAGTGAAAGAATATGTGTCTGGCAGTGGGCTGTGTCGGGCTAACCTCAAGTCTGCATCAGCAGCTACCAACTAGCAGTAGCGTAGCCACCACGAGGGTCGACACAGGCCCATCGATCAAGTTGTTGTTGAGGTTTTCACTGTGTGACGCTGGTCTAAACAACAAAAACAAATCTGGAGGTAAGAGACGCAGGCAAACAAGTGTTATGCAGCAATATTTTTACAAGTGGGTCTCCATTTTGTTTGTATCGTGCACACGTACGCAAACATTGCAATGCACATTCCTGACGTTGTTTAGGTCCACGCAATGCATTTGGTGAGCAACTCTGAATGTACACAAATACTTGCTGGGACCTTTGATACACCTAGACACCTGGGGGGTATTCTTCATACGTGGTTCAACAAAGTCGAGCAAATGTCCTATTATCCAGCTTAAATTAACGAGATGATTGACATCAGGCTAACTCGGTTTCTCCACGGCAGATCCGTGCTGAAACGGTCTCGTTCATTCTAACCAGACATCAGTCATCTGGATAATTGCGCGTGCCTGTTCCTCTTCAGAAGGGATAATAATCGAGCACTGACACCAATATGTATCGGCTAATTTTAAGTGCTTCATCACCCAAATCAATCAGATTATATTTATTTAAATGTGCCTTCTGGCAGTAGTATACAAATAAATATATACTTATGAGGATATATGTACTGTATGCGCAATACATGTACTATATGTGTATATTCATGTAGGTGTAGATTACCATATAACTAGGAGTTTGAATCTGTGTTTGGGCGGATCAGTATGTATATATTATTCATAATCAGAAATTCAATCAATTGAAGCAGTGAAAAGAAATTGTGTGTGATTCTCTGTATTCTTATCACGATCACCTTAATCATGTTCTACAATAATTATATGTATGGTGTACTAATAACACTGTCATATAATTATGAATGCTTTCAACACATCCATAAGTTTCATAAGTGCTAAATAAACTTAAGAACAGCGCCGGTGAGTAGCGGGTGATCAATGTCCGCGGCTCGAGAAGCTCTCGTAAATAAATGTCGGCAGAATCGATAGCGCTCGTACAGGAAGTCATGATGATGTGAAAACGGATCTTGGCGATCTGGAAGAACTCTCTCCCTATAACACTAATATAACTAATATCGCTCCTTCATCAATGAGGCAGGGAGCTGCCTTTTTTGTCCGGTGGGAGTGGCCAGCTTATCCAGTGGATTTCAGTTAGCCTGCGCGGGAGCAGGTTTACATTTTTGGCTGTGTTGCTATGGTGATTTTTCTAAACTTGCTTCGAGGAACCGAAAAGCCTGACCTACGTCATCTTATCCTGAAAATTAGCCGGCTAACTCAGTAAGCCAGGTACGAAGAATAGGGCCCTGAAGTTACTACCAGCCTAATGATACATTATGAGCCTGCTACTAAACATCATATGCTAAATGTAAGTACACATGGTAAATCATTTAATATAAGTGCAATTACTTTTTCAAAGGGATCAAATTAAATAAGGGGATCATTTTTAATACATATTTCTGTAAAAGCAGCCGTTTTATGTTTCACTGAACTGCTACTAGAGTTTGCAGGCCAGCACCAATGTCCTTGTTCTCTCGCTCTGTTATTCTGTTTTACTGAAGCCCTCTTATGTGATGCAAATCGCACAGCGATATCTTCAGAATTTCTATTAATCGCTCCTCTTTCTCTCTTTAGTCATCATCTTGTTTGACCTTCAGTCATTTCCCATCTCGATTGCTTATCTGACCTCCCGCTTCCTTCATTTTTCTTCCATTCTGTATATTCAATGCTACACAACTCTCTGTACAGTATCCTTTAGAAGGGTTTTGTTTGAATGTGTGTGTGTTTGTATTTCAGTGTACCAGACAGTCACTCTGTGGAGGGCAAGGCCACGGGTCAAAGATGGGTAAGACGGATGGATGAAAAAACAAGAGAGGTAGAGGAAACAAACATGGCCTTGGAGGGTGAATGATTTCCCAGGATTCACTCTGTTGACAGGCTAGAAGGCGTGTGAGGGATTTCCTGGAATGCAAACACTATTTTTTACTCTGCTTTCATGTTTTCTCCTCTCTTCTTCTCACACTGCAGACTCCACAGAGGACTCGTAGGCGCAAGTTAAATGCCTTGTTTCAAAGAGATAACCTCTCTTCAGCAGAGGAGAGGGTTTGTAAGATCATGTCTCATTCAGCCTCCTCCTAGGGGGACACACATTTTTTCTCTCCTCTGCCTCACCCCCACCCCAAACCCTTCCTACTCTCTCACCTTCTGGATGGATTGCAATGATGGCTCCACACTGCCTGCATCGAGAGCTCCGTCTGACAGATAAAAAAAAAAAATGATGCTGACACTTGACAGTTTGTGACGCCTTGTTTACCAAACCCCAGCAATATGGGAGGTAGGCAACATTTCCCCACAGTTGCCTGCAGTCGATCTGTGCAAACAAGCAAAACCCCAAAGACATCGTGACGCTTGTGAGAAACAGAAATGTTTGAAATGATACACAAGGAGAAAATAGTTCATGAGAGGAAGATTGTCTCAACAGTTAAATCCATTAGAAAGCAAGCCGGTGTAAACAACCGGAGCAATTTTCATTATCAATCTTCACCAAGGTGCCTGCAGTAGTGACATTCAATGTCAAGAGTAAAATGAAAAACTGTCTGTGTGTGTGTGTGTGTGTGTGTGTGTGTGTGTGTGTGTGTGTGTGTGTGTGTGTGTGTGTGTACGTGTAGCTCATGTTTAACTCTACGTGAATGAGAAATGAGTGAGTAAAAAGGTCTGACTCAAATGCGAGGCAGTAAAAAAAAAGTGATATTGTATTTCAGGTAAGTTTGAAATGGTTGTGCAAGCTGAAAGGGAACTTGATGGCTGAGATCTAAATAGACAGGAGCTCTTAAATACTTGGCACGGTTTTTGTCAGCATCAACTTTTCAGCAGTTCTCAAAAGCATGAATATTATGCAGGACTCAATGGAGTTTCTGTGGAAAACACATGGTGGTTTTAATATTCATGAGATGTTTACCAGGGCATCAGGGCTCATCATGACGATGGGAAAGGCCACTTTGAAGAAAGATTTGGCAAAAACATGTCCAACTCTCACATGTGTTTGAACACACAAAAACATACCTGTTACACGTTTAAATAAATTACACAGAAACAGCTGATAGCAACAAAGAAAGAAAGAAAAGAAATTCTGACAGCGACAAGATGATTGGCTAAGAGATGTGATGGGGCAAAAATAGCTTATTAAATTGATATTGTGGTCGTGTTAGCAAACAGTTGTCTATTTACACATTCAGCAGACACCTGGGGAATAAAAAATCTCCTTTTTAGCTTATTTTGCCTGTCTGCCATTTGGTGCTGGGCAGCTAGTGTCAGGCTATGAGAGTGGTTAAAGTGAAAAGACAGTACAGATGCTGTCTGGAAATTCAAAACAAGCTAAAAGATGCAAAAATTAAATAAAAAAGAAGCCCCTCAGAGCTGAGGGGAACTGTAGAGTCAGGGGATAAATCTCTGACAGTTCATCATCTTACAAGACAGTCATTTGACCCTCAACATAAAAATATTGATCACCGTTTTAAAGAGAGCAGAAGACATTGTGTGGGACAGCAGTGGGAAAAGAAAAAGCATGCGTTCAGTAAATCAAACTTTTCACATTTAATCTTTTCCCCTTGTATCCTTGCTGAAGGAATGCTGTGAAATAGGATGCAAGTGCTCTGTGGACATTTGGTAATTGAGGTGTCAAGAGTGGCCCCAGTGATCAAGACGGGTCAAAATAGCGTGCCAAAAAATACTGCAGTGCTAATCTACCTGGTGCTCATTTTCCACTCTCCCCTTGCCTTTAACATTTTTTTTGTTTTATTATAGCTATTTTCATCACTTTCTTCCGTTTATAAAATGTTTCTACTCCCCTCTCCTCCTCCAGAGATCTCAAGATATTTTCCTTCTTTTTATTTAGCTAAATGACGTGCACACAGATGTATAATTACTCACCTCAAGGGCAAAATCCTCACTCAGACTGCGAGGTTTAGTGAGTGAGTGAGTGCTTAGGCAAGACCTGTCAAACATCATGCCAATAAAGTCCATTGAAAAGTGTTGAACCCTCTTATCAGTCTGCTTCCTGTGTGCGTTTTTTTGCCTCCACTCTCGTACTGTGTACACACACACACACACACTAAACTTAACACAATGAATTCCACCCGACTGTATTGTAATTAAACGCAGAAAATTTTGAGCTTAAACCTGCATCGATGGATAACCATTCTGAAGGGGTCAGACGTCCCTCTTCTGCAGTTGCATGCCTGTTGTGTAGTTTTGCTCAAACATTATCAACTTTGTCGCAATGCTAAAAGCCAAAAGGTCGGAGCCTACTGGCGCTGATTTTATCAACCCTCATGACTGGAGGATTAAACAGTTCAGATTGATTACAACGAGGCTTTGTGTAATCTTGTTAACACGGCACAGAGAGTTGATTTCATGCTGGCCGGGCCTAAAAAAACCTTCTGCTGTAGCTGAAGGGTACAAACAAACCTCGGTCAATTACCATCTGAGACCAGTCTCATTCCTTTTGCAGGGTTGACAGAACTTTTCAAGAGAATGAGCATCAGTATCTGCTCTTAAGACTGCAAAGCCTTCTTTATAACTACCAGTGTCTGACACTGGCTGAGACAAGCACTAAATGGCAGAGCTATGAGTGAAGGAGTGGAAGGCTGTGAAATTGACCCATTAATCTGTACACTATTATTTCCTCTCATGATATAATGTTGACACCCCCTCGCAGCCAGGCCTGCAATAAACCTATGATAGTTATTTTGTCTGGCACAAGCATTGTCTCATTTACCTCCACAGGTGGGGGAGATTCATTACTTTCTTGTTTGATATATAGACCACCCACCCACCTTAGCCCATCTCCTACATACAGTATGTGCCTGAAACAGGGTAAATACCTCCAAGCCACAGCCTTGTATTCAATTTCCGGCCTGATATGAGCTACTCTACTCCAGCAGCCGTTTTAAATGTTTCCTGCCAAAGTGAATTACTGTTGAATATTTCAGGATATGGAAAATACTCGTATTTTGGCATGCCTAGAAGTATTGCAAATGACAGAGGGGTTAGGCAGGCAAATACCACTGTGCACTTATGGAACAAAAAGATAAGGGGATTGCAAACAAAATGTATTAAGTAGAAACGTAACCACGGGGGAATTAAAAGAAATGAACTTCTATTTAGTCTTTGGATGCAGCGGAAAAGGCAGAGTCTTTATAGAAAAGCCATGCTGAAATCATTCTGAAGTTTATTCATTAAATTAAGGGATTAAGAACAGCAGGAGAAAGTTAACGAGAAAATATGGAAACATGATCTGCTTATTACTGCCTGAGCAGATTTAAATGGGCCTTGAAGCCACCGATGCCACAATGCCAGACGGTAGCCACCAAGAACATTACCGCTACTTTTCAACAAGCTGCATCTGGATGATTCACAGAAGCACATTGCTGACATTGATGCAGCATTTTAAATGCTCTGAAAACTTCACATCTTAAAAGACCCTGAAACTTGTTCTCAGTCAGCTTCTGAACAATGTGGTCACACATAAGCATATGTATTGCTTAATTTAGAGCATTTTTGGTCATTCTGGTTTCAAGCTGGCAGGGCTATCTGGCAACTTTTGGAGCTAGTGCCGCTACCTACAGTATATGGCAACGCTGCACAACATATACATTTTGGAGACCGCACAGTAGGTGAAAGAAGTCGTTGGTCCCAACCCCCCTCTGGAGTTGTGCGTGGTGACCACTGAAAGCACTTTATTAAAACCATTTTTGTATTACACATCAAAAAGTGCATTTTAGGGTAAACAAAAATACATGCTGGATGTTTGGGTCACATGGCTGTACGTTTCTTGGAAGAATGAGAAAATGCTGCAATCAAAATGCAAATATTTTGAATGCATTAATTGTGAGATGGAACATAAATCTTTATTAAAAAAAATACATTAACTATAAAGAAAATCTAACTGAAATGTTAACTTTGAAAAAATATTTTCTTTCACAAATAAAGAAAAAGCACACACCTATTGAAACAATTGCAAAGACTTTTCCATCAAAATAAAAATTGAATACAACAAACTCATTCTCATGTGAGATTTTTCTTTATTTCAGATCTTAAAGGTGTGACACAATAAAGCCTGCATCATATAGAGAGAAACACGCCATGCTGGGAGCATCCCTGTGTGCATAAACACACATGTCCATGTTTATTCCTCATCATCATTAGCACTACGTGATATCGCCGGGGTGCCAGTGCTTGTATATATTTGTACATGCGCATACACACACGAACACACACGCAGGGCAGCTGCGGGGCTAATTTGTTTAGAAGGAATTAATTAGACATTATTAGGGGGAAAAAACAATGGAGCAGAGGCAGGGTGTTTAACGGTGGGACGTCAAAGAGGCAAACCTGTCACGGAACAATAGGCTAATATCCACCCACTGCTTCACTGCTACTGCTCAATTACTTTATCACATGATAGGACGCACGCGCACACACACACACACACACACACACACACACACACACACACAGGAAGTGCCTTTTCTGATCAGCCCCGAGTCATGAAGGAGAGACAGCTGTATTTGTGTGTGTGTGTGTGTGTGTGTGTGTGTGTGTGTGTGTGTGTGTGTGTGTGTGTGTTTCTAATTGAGCAGATGTTTCAGTTTTAAAGGTATCCATTCTTCATGACAGACCCTGCAGCTGCTTTTTCGACTTTCCTTCAGTGGATGAACCCAATTGCAGGACAAAATGCTGAGATCTGATAGAACTTCTATTCTCACGCCAATTTCTTCAGATCTCAATCCAATCTAACTCCACTCTCTCTCTCTCTCTCTCTCTCAACACCTTCTTATTCGGCTTCCCCAAATCTGCTTCATCACTGCAGTCAGTAGCTCCTGTCCAAGCTGCCTCCCCGTCGCACTCTTTCCTTCACACCTTGCTTCTCCCCCTCTCCTCCCTCACAGCCACTTCTTGAG
Source organism: Myoxocephalus aenaeus (assembly GCA_038501785.1). Lineage (NCBI taxonomy): Eukaryota > Metazoa > Chordata > Actinopteri > Perciformes > Cottidae > Myoxocephalus > Myoxocephalus aenaeus. The sequence goes on from JBAMJR010000091.1 coordinate 3,232,072, forward strand.
AACGGCCAAGGCAGAGTTGAAGGTGAACTGAGCCTGGTGGGCCCCGCGGTGAGCTAGCAGCAGGGAGCCCGCCTCGGGCCCGTGGCCCGCTGCCAGCAGCTCGGCAGCGGCTTTCTTGACGTCCCAGCCGCCCTCCTGCTGGTGGGACAGCATGTGGGAGCTGAGCAGGGGGTACAGGGCCGAGGAGACGCAGCCCACCAGGAGCCCTGCGTCCAGCAGCAATGAGAGGAGTTCGGCGTCGCAGGAGGAAGCCGTCTCCTGGAGGAAAAAGAGAGCGGGGAGAAAGTGTAAACACACATGTGGTAATGGAGTCAGGAGGAACTAACTTCACTTTTAAAGTGTGATTGCAGGTTCTTTTCTTCTTTTTTTCATCTCTGCAAAAAGATGCCAAGAGTAACTGCCACGATATAAGCAAATACACAACCAGACCATCTGCCAGGTAACCAGCTCTCATTCAGCAGACCTACTCTAAACACCCCCTGGCTGGTAAAACACTGAGCGTGGCTGCTAGATTTGGAGATTTACCAGCTGTCTGCAGAAACAATGCATTGTAGCTTCCTGCTGCTGCAGCAGTATTACCAGAATGTGTGTGATTACAATGTTACACGGTTGAAGAAACTTGATGAGTTCAGAGTGTTAGGTCAAATCCTGTGTTGACCCTGTGGCTCCCACTGTGCCCACACACACCGTGCACACACACAAACACACCTCTCTTTGCAGCTTTGAGAGGAACATTCGGTTACCAAAACAACTCCATGTTCACACAGGCACAAACAAACCTTTACGTAATGTTTTAATCCCATCTTCCGCCTCTTTACATCAATGAAATGCATGCAAATTCAAACTGCTAAAATGCCACTGCTGCTGCTATGAGTGGTTTACAGGCCAAAGAGAAGCAAGGCTGAGTGCTGGGGTGGAAGGGCTCTCTGTGACTCAGCCCATCTCCTCTGCATCCTCTCACCTGTTTGTGTCTCTATTATTAAGCTTGCACTTGCTAAAACCACACACACACACACACACACACACACACACACACACACACACAGACACACACACACAGTTGAACAGACAACAGCGAGTCCCTGTCAGGGTATTTCTGGCGCTGAGGCAGATCAATTATGAATGTGCAGCTCATGTCTTCTCTTCTGTAGAGAAGGGGAGCAGAGACGGATGAATTTTCTCTCCCTCACCTCTAAAATATCTCATCTCTGCCGGCCTCGCTCCATTTCTCGCTTCTCGAAGGGCAATTCATGTTTAAAAACATCAAACTGTTAAAAAGGATCATTTCACCCTGGGTATTGGTGAGCCTGAACATCTCACTCGAGAGTTGAGTGACATTCAACTGTTGTCATTGACAATGACACTGTCCCTTGTAGAGTTACATATTTTCACACATAAGTTTTACCTTGTAGTAATGCGAGCAAATCTGAAAAAGAACATCATCACTTTTTCACAAAAATTCATAGTTTCTGTTAAAATATTCTGGATGACATTTACCATTTAAATACAGTACAAGTTCCCGGTTGCTGTGGTTCCAAGGGGGACTGAGGGTTGACGGCTATAAAAATACAGTATGTCATGCATAGCTAATTTCTCCCTTCCATTCAGAGATGGGACCAGATGAATCATGACAAGCTGTGGGAGGGACGGGGGGCACGGCGGAGACAGTTTTGAATCTGGAGACAGAGGTGGACGAGGAGGTCATCCGGTTATAATGAGAATTAAGGGAAAGAACAGACAAAGGGAGACGGGAAGTGCGGAAAATGTATGACGGAGAAAGCCGGAGAAAGGCAGACATGCACTGAAAGCATCAGATGCATTCGTGTTTAAGTGCAGCAACTGTTTCCAAGGCCCGAATGCATACTAGAGCCAAGGACAGGCACTTCAAAACAACTTAACACTTAAAGCTTTTGATTTCGGAGCCACAACAGAGACCAAGAACAAATGTTCTACGTGCGATTTCTGGAGCTGCAGTCAACATTTACCTATTTTGAAGCTCAATATCTTACAAGGATCATTTCAAACTTCACGGCTAAAGGAGCAAAGCAGGATTAGTTTGTTAGAGCTTGGGTCTTGTTTTTTTTTCAAATGGATATGATAATATTGCCCTCACAAAGTAATAACAATAACTTTATTTATATAGCACCTTTCCAAAACAAAGTTACAAAGTGCTTCAAAGTATTTCCTGAGATCTGGGAACACAGTGACAGTACAAGAAAGAAGAAAAGACAAGGCCAGGAATACAGCGGTGAGATGACGAGACCGCCTGTAAGCACGACGTGAACGTGGAGAGGTTAAACCAAAATGTCTGTGAAAAGGTACATTTGAAGCACACAACCACAGCAAGTATGGAAGGTTAAATTTGGATCAATCAATCAATCAAACTTTATTTGTATCTGACTATATTTGTAGAGCACCTTTCATACTGGTTAGTGCAGTTCTAAGTGCTTCACAAAGAAGTGATACGCCGGAAATAAGACAAGATAAAATAAGATAAAAAACAACAATTTGAGACAAATTTGTTTACAAGAAGACAGTTAGGGCAGGCCTTCATCTCACAAATAGGGCTAAAACGATTAATGATGAATGAAAACGTGATTATGAACAGCAAACTATTGTGCAGATCGATTAATCGCTCAAGCGATTTATCAAGGACAAAAGCCTCCCGTTTCAATGTGAGGAATTGCCCATTTACTGCATTTTATATCATTTTGCTTTAGGACTGTTGATCGTTGACAAAGCGATTCATCTAAAAAAATCTACCTAATCAATCATTGAAATAATTAATTGTTGCAGCCCTACTTCAAAAAAGTTTGGATAACGCAGGGATTTGTTGAATCTTTTTACCAACTTTTCCACGTTGCCTCACAACACTGAACACAAAGTAAAGATGTTGCACAGTATTTGGTCATGGACACATTCTTTTTTTAAATTACATGCTAGTCAGAAGATCACTTCTGATATAACAATTCATCCTGCAGGAGACATGAATCTCTGCACAACATTTCATTGCAATCCATCCCATAGTTGTTGAGATATTTTGGTCTGACCCAAAGAGGAGGAGCGACTGATCACGGAGCCACAGCGCGAGCATGTCGACAATTGGGACCGGAAATGTAATGGACCGCAATTATTCTTCAATATTTTTACCTTGTCAAACATAGTGCCCTTTGAAGCTATTCCCGTGATTAAAAGCTGCACACATTAATTTGACTGGATTTGACCTGAGAGGGTGCTAATGACTGAAAGCACCTTCTGTGGTGTTTGGCTGTAATGAGGACTCACACCTACAGAGTACACACTGGACACAGAGACCACTGGCCTGAAAGCTCCACCAGAAAAGCAACAACATACGCATATATTATCACACCCGGTGAGTTTTTGCACAGATTTAGAGAACAATAAACTACTGTAAGAAAGCATAGCTACCCACTACTATAAATATTTTTACTTGTCCATATGGAAGACAGAAAGCACTGAAAAGCACTCGAGGAGAGACACCCCCCCCCCCCCCCCCCCCCCCCCCCCCCCCACACACACACACACACTCTCCAGGCTATTACAGTTTGACGGTGTAGACTAGAGAGACAGCAGATTTGAGTCTTAGAGTCAGTTGGATTGACAGTGGAGCTGAAAATAGATGTGAGGGAGCAGTAGAGAGGGGGAGGGGTCTTGATATCAGAGAGGAGCATATAACTTTATGTCCTTTTTACAGCATGAACAGCTCTTTCACTTTTCAGGCACTGCTGTTCGTCCCGTGTTCACACCTACAGTACTGTATGTAAGCATGCAGTACAAGGTGGACCGCTGAGTGTAATGGCAAAGTTTAAATGATCACTACCATCCATATTGACTTGAATCTAAAATCTTCTTTTTCTACCTTTATATTCTTGACTATTCGTCACAATTATTAATCATGCCGCAACTGAGAAATGTATTTTGGACAATACTGATAATTTCATAACTGATTTATATTTCCTAAAGATGTGAAGAATCATAAAAGCATGGTAGAGATGGGTGAAAATGTAATATTTTGTCATTGATAAACGTTTAGTGAAATCACATCTTGACGAATAATGAACATATCAAATCATCATTCTGCAGAAAGGGAGATCAAGACCCCTCTCATATTCAGACATTCAATATGCAGCTACAGTGCAGCCAGAGGACATTTAGGTTATCTTGGCATACAGACCGAGCCTAGCTAGTCTGTTACAGTAAAGTTAACTAACTTAGTCTCCCTAAACCTCACAAATAACATGTATATGTCTTATTTCCTTAAGGTAAATATGATCACCTATGGCTTCAAAGGGCCCGGTGAAGCTGTTTCCCCCTGCTTCCAGTCTTTATGCTACGCTAAGCTAACCGGTTGCTGGCGCCAGCTTCAAAACTTCAAAACATATGCGTATCGATCCTCTAATCTAAGTCTCAGGTGGGAAGCAAATTAGCGTATTTACCAAACTATTTATTTCTTACTTAGTTTTACATTATGGGGAGAGTTTGGTCTCATTGGTCTCATATAAAGTGTGGAGAACATACCTTATATGTCATTACTTTGTAATTTGTTCTTGTTACATTTCCCACATCATGATTTAAAGCACCACAAACACAGCGTTCAACCGTCAAGTGCACCAGCCTCCTGGTGGACTGCAGCTAACTGTAAAGTCCACTGTACCTCTGACGAACCCCATCCGTGCTGCCAACCCCCTCCTGTGAGGCCTCCCTCCTCACCCTTCTTTTCTATTTGACTTTTCCACTCCCCCCCCCCCCCGGTCTGTCCAGGCCCAGCCTTCACAAACAGTTCATCGCAAACAGAATCGGACTGAGCAGGGAATACATCCATCATGCCTTCCTTTCTTCCTCAAAGGTCAACCAACGGCTTAGAGAACATGAAAACCTGTCCCTCGGTATATGCATATTGTGGTAAAGGTGTGTGTGTCAGGTTAAAAGCCCCCAAAATCTCCTTTAAAGGTTCGAACAACGCTTTGTCCCTCTAGGGAAGCAAAAACAAGAGGCATCTCCCATGCATCGCGCGCGCGTGTGCGTTCTCACATGCCCTGTGAGTGAATGAACAAACACTCAGCATGACAAGAGACCTGACACGTCAAACTGTAGCCATAAGATGTCCAACCCCGCCCTCGCTCTTGTTATTACCGTCTCATTTCCTGCTGTCTTGCCCTGTGAAAGACAGCCAAGGTTGTCTCTCCTGCTTGTCTTCAATGGACGCTAAATATTGACTGAGTGGTCTGGTCAATTTTTAACACCCTTGTTTTCTATTCTTGCTCCGCACGTCTCTCATTTCCTGCATGCGTCTGTCTCCGCCTTCTATCTCCCTGAGCTAAACCCGGCTGAGAGCTTAATTGGAATTACCGTACACGTACAATGCCTAATACATAATGTATAGGCCTAGCCTTCCTTTATCATTTAAATCATAAAGCATCTTTGGAATGCCAGGCAACACACAACTATCTTCTTTTCTTCTTCTCTCATCCATTTCTCTCCTTCCATAGCCTCCGCTTCCCATCCCTCTGTCCTCGCTGTCCCCGGGCTTTAGTGGTGCAACTGAGCGTGCACAAACACACACACACACACACACACACACACACACACACACACACACACACACACACACCAAACGGTCCTTGCTTACAGCACGACATGATTGAAAGTGACAGAAGAAGAGGCTGTGAAGCCAAAAAAAGGAAAAAAATAAAAGTGGGATGTGACGCACATGAGCAAACACAAACACGGGTTGAGCAAACACAGCAAGATTAACAAATCCAATATGGCACAAAAGCTGTAAACAAGCCCACTTAAACAAGCAATTAGATTCATAATCACTCGATCACACACTAGGCAGATGAACAAGGTGTGTGATTCTTTGGAGAAGCCGTGGCATGGCACTGGTTTCTGGGCTTTCTCCATACGCCAGAGTAAGAGTGTAGTACCAGAGACACACATATTGGTGGATGGTGTCTTTTTGTCTTCAGGAATGGAAAACACTGAGTTTTAATTAATGACTGAATAGTTGATCAAGTAAAGTTAAATCTGATGAAGGAAGAGAAAGCGCCAAAGACAAAAAGAAGGTGATGAGACACAAGGACTGCGAGAACATTTTGTTGCAGCAAACTTTGGTGTTGACTGCAGCTGTATGTGTGTGTGTGTGTGTGTGTGTGTGTGTGTGTGTGTGTGTGTGTGTGTGTGTGTGTGTGTGTGTGTGTGTGTGTGTGTGTTGCACTGACAGCTCATTCATATTAGCAGGACAGCTCTTATCAGCCCCTTATCTCTGTCTTCCATTAGTCAGCCTGGTGTTCACCTCTGGCTCCCTGCTCCACTCTGCTCCTCCATGGCCCATACATCTTCACTAGGAGGAGTGGAAGAGGAAGTAGAGGAAAGGAGGAAATAAGGGGGGAGGGAGGGAGTTTGAGGGAAAAAGCGCGAGCGCAGAGGCCACATGTGCTTCTGCTCCCAGTGAAAAGAAATAAAAGCATGCATGCGTGCACAGTATTTTTCTGCATCACTGAGAACACTTCTTCATTACCTGTTCTCTCTACTACTTCTTTGTCTCCCTTTCAAATCATAGACTCTACTCCCACTCCTTTCTTTCCACACACCCTCCTCCTGTACGCCTATGCCCACTGTGGTGTCCTCCACAGCGACGCCAGAACAGTGAATGTGAAGCAAAATAAAAGTAGCTTTTTCTGTAAGACCATTTTAATTAAAAACTAATCTTCAGAATTAATCATTTATTTTGTGTGATCCAGGGCCATCTCTCTTATGGAAGACAATAAAATGTTGATACTGGGGAAAAACAATGTGCACTGTAATCTATGACAGATACAGAGCAGAGTGCCAGGGAACACACAGCAGATGGGGAAGTACTGGAGATAAGGCCTGTCAATCACTCAGAGTGGCGGGTCATGTTCATGTATTTAATTAACAGCACCTTGTTTAGCAGTTTGCGGTTGATACATATATGAGGCATTGTGGCCAAAATCAGCCCCAGGCTTGATAATGTAGACATGAAGGTTAATAAAAACACATGGTTTTCTGTGATAAATGTGTTTTTTTCTCGCATGTAGGACTGAAACAATGTGACAAAAGAAATGAAACGCCTAAAGTCATTTAATAATAACAAATGCCAATTAATAGTTAAGCTTCCACAGGGCTCTCACCGGAATTTCTGATCGACTGAACTAAAATGAATAAATTTCGGATCCCTTGATGAGACCCATTGATCTGCTATTGGCTGAAAATCCAGGCAATTTGTAGGTAAAAGGTGTTCTTGTGTCAACTTGAATTTGGTCATGATGGTGAAAAAGGTATCAGCAAAGCGAAACAAAACAAAGGTTTAGAAGAGGAGCAGTAAACTATTTAAATCATGTTAAAGGGCTGGTGCAATTCGGTCAACGTCATTTATTTTTCAGTCCAATAAAGTTTTGGGGCGCGCTGGACTAAGTATTAGTATTATAATTCATGCAAGCACACATTCCTGTTATATTACATTGCATAAATAATTGCTAACTGATAAAATTCCAGATTTGTAAAATCCTATCAGTGTTATAAACTCATGTGCAGTGTTTTGCCGTCTCATAAGTCTTAAAACTAACTGGATCTGCTACTCAAAATGGACTTCCTGGATCATTTTTCATGTCTAATGAAATACGATCACCAGACACGATTGTACCTGAAGCAACATGACCTCGCCGACCCAGCCTCCTCTGTTGATCTAAAGCGGGACTGTTTGGCGATCAGAATCGATATCGGTGAAGAAAAGGTTGGATAGCAGCCTCCCTAAATACAAATTCCATCATTCAATTTGATATCCTGAAACTAACTTGAATGAACAGATCCTTTAAAAACAGAAACACGGTACTAGAAAACTAAATAGCAAACAGACACTCTCACACACACACACAAATACACACCAACATGCATGCTGCTCCACAGTGAGCTGCAAGCCAACACATTATCAGATGCATTAGATGTTAGACAATTTCTCTCTGTCTCCGTTGATGTTATCTTCAGATGAACACTGCTCTGCGCTTCTCTAAACATGGCTCTATTCGCTCAGCTCTTAGGGGGCAGAGGCGAGATTACTTTTCAAAGCAGTCTGACACACTACCTGTCTCACCCCTCTCTTTCTGTCTTCCCTACTAAACCATCCCCCCTCACTCAGGCAGTGCACCCTGCTCCGTCCCCTCCACTTCAGTCTTTCTTGCTTTACATGTTCATACATTTGCGCTGTCTTTGCAATTTCCCTTCTCATCTCATTCTTCGCTCTGAACAACCATTCCTCCTCCATCTGATTTCTTCTTCCCACATCTAAATCGCACATCTTTTCTCCTTCCAACTTTAACACCCCGCCTTCTTCAGCCCCCACTCGCTGTTCTCCGCGGGATAAAAGCAGCGTGTTGCTCAGGTGTACCGATATAGGCGCTTTAACGTTTCATTTAATAGCAGCTCTGTCACTTAATAGAGTGGCTTTCTCTTATCTGATGCAGGAACAAAGAGAGGGTATGCCGGGTCTGAGAGGCCTACTTTGTGATTATTGCTTATCTGATGGGGAAACGGTGGAGGCCTGCCCACACAGTCTTAAACTATTACTCTCGTATCCGATTGTGGCTTCCCAGAACTGGAGGACAGTTATCAAGTGAATGAGCACTGGCTTATGCAAATGTTAAGAATATTTTGGAAAACTTCATTTGTATCTTACGAAGGTGAAGATTGTTATATTATTGCTTTTATTACACAGGGTCGTGCTACTGGGTTGCGACCCCCCCAAGGGCTCTCAAGATAAATCTGAGGGGTCAGCAGATGATTAAACTGGGAGGGAAAAAAATGATTATTATTTTAGACTTTTCTACATTTGTATTTCTGTCTTTTTGACTAGAGAGATAAATTATACTATTTTTAAATGAAACATTTGAAGAATCATGAAGGGCCTTTAAGGGCTAAACAGGTTGAGACGAACCATTGGATCATTTGATTAACAGATAATTAATAACTATTCGGATCTAAAAATATGCAAAATATGTCTGCAATGTTTGCATTCAAACTGTGGTACATGCAGTGGACTCTGCTTTGTCTGCATTTGAATATGGACCATGCAGACTATTACAATGTCACTTACTGCGCTCATGCTGTTGATCTGATCCAGAGTCAGCTGCAGCAGATGCTCGTCGCCGCTCTCAGCCATCAGTTTGAGTGCAGGCTGCTGGAGGCTCTGCTGGTCTTGGCGCAGCAGGGTAGCTACATGTCTGATACACTGGAGAGGAAGAGAGAGGGGTGAATGGAAAAAAATGTGTTGATGAAGGGATGAATGGAGGCGGGGGAGAGATGAAGGCAAAAGTGTGATGAAAACAATAAAAAAAGAGCGAGATAGAACAAAAGAGGAGATCAGGAGACAGAGGGAAGAGAGTAGGCGAGGGACAGTAAAGGTTAATCGATGTGCATATACTATACAGACATGCAGGCACATAATACTTTTAAAAAGGTCTACACACAAACAGATACGCACTAGACACACAGTCCTATCCAGCAATATATGGATATCACAATGCAATCTGACTTCCCCATGCTCTGGCGGTTTCATTCCAGCAGATTCAAATTAAAGCTGTTCAGAACAGAGTAAAAGGCCTCCTTCTACACCTCCCTCCCCTCTTCCCCCACTAATATTAGACAGCCAGGCAGACACTAGCATAGTCACACTGAATAGCATTAGCACTAAACTAATATCACAGTCAGCCGGAGCTAGACGTACAGAATGGCATTAGGCTTACCACCTCCATGGCGCTCAGTAGGGCATGAATAGCATTAGGGCGAGTGCCTGTTGTACATTGCAAAAAGCCCCGAGACTGATGCTAACATGTTGCTGTGGCTAACATGTTTAATAGTTTCCGGTGTCTGTATTAAGATATGGGGGGGAATGGTGGCACTGCAGAGAGATATTCATCATAATGGTTATTGAAGGAGGAATCAAAAATGTGTTGAAACTGGATCTTTTTCTTTTGGTTAAACTTTTTTTTTTTTCACTCTCCTCACTGTATTTGAAGTGCTAATCTTTAAGAGTTTCATTTAAATGCATTTGCAGTATTATGAGCCGTGTGTCTGTGGCAACATACCCGGGGAAAGAAAATCAAAAGGTGGCGATTTGCTCTTCAAAAGGTGTTTCAACACTTTCAGATGTCTCCCTATTGACCGAAGTCCACACAGTACCATCTTTGGAGTACCAAATAATTACAAAGATACAATCTCATATCTAACCTCAGAATTTGTTTAGATATTCTGAGAGGCTCAAGAGAATGTTTTTACTCAAAATGGCCACCTAACTTTTCTTTTTAATTTAATTCTCACTTCTGGAAAGTGAGATCCTAAACACACCAGAAATTACCGCTTATCGCCATTGGTGCCCATGATTGAAAAGCAATGAGAGATTATTATCCGAGAGGTGTTTTGATGTTTACCTGCGCGGGAAGCTTGTGTTTGGTGTTGTAGATGGATCGCACCATGGTGACCACCTGCTGACCCAGGTCTGATCTGACCTCTGGCGCCTGGCAGCGGGTCAGCAGGGTCGACGTTAGCACCACCCAGGGGTTACGCCCCGACTCGGCCCTGGAAACAGACAGCAAGACAGAGCTGTGAATGAGATGTGCGTCTGTGTGTTGTCTTCTGCTGAGCTGAGGTGAACGTACACGAGAGGAACATAGACTGGTGAATACATTCGCTGCATTAGTGAGCGTGTTCAGGACTACAGAACTACGCAGGAAAATATAATATAAGATAAAAGAGCATGTACAACTCCTGTAATGTCATTCATCCAATACTCTCCAGCCCTGTCACCAGATGGTAATCCTGTGAGACAATCACTGGGTCACAGCAGCCGACTACTGTGTGCCATTATGAATAATATAAATACAGCAACCACATAAGAATAACAGCATTAAATCACAGGCTGACACAAGCTCAGACGGAACTATCAAGAGGTTTGCAGACGATCTAATGAATTCTGACGTTGACATGTAAGCGAGGAGGAAAGATGTTTCACCACTTTACTCCTGCAGTTAATATTAAACACCTACACACTGCATTTTCTCTCTCTCTCTCTCTCTCCGTGAACACCGGAGGGACCAGCTGCCAGCACTGACAGGCGTCACTTTGTTGATACGCTTCTTTATGAGGTCTTCAAGACCTTTGCTAATGCCTCCAGAGTAACCGCTTAGCTCCCACCAAGGCCAGCAAATGCCAACGACAGTACGGCAATACGACCTTCACGGATCTTTATTAATATCAGTCATAGGAGGGGGAAAAATACACCTGTGGGAACCACAGAACGACTCATTATCTGTTAATTAGATCTCGGTTGAGGGATGGATCCTGTTGAAATGATTAATTCTATTAATATTATCATTAGCATGGCCTGGAGTCAATGCTTTAAATCGAGTCCCTGTAACTGCTCACTAACATGAGTGGTTATGGATGGTGTAGTTGTTAAATGAAGGATGAATAATCAAATCAATCAATCTATCAATCTGTTGGGACTTCACCATGTGGAGGAAACAAAGAGAGAGGCCTACATGTAAAAATAGGAGCCTAAACTGGTTTATACCACGCCAAGCCCCATCAGGCTATTAAAATCTCACCTGAGTGTGAGATTTGGTTTAAACCACAACACTGATGCCTCATTGGACGAGCCCGACGGGAACCCTAGGGATTCCCTCTGATACATCACCAAGACAATATACATCGGCGCGCCTGTTCACACTGTTACAGGTCGAAGAATGAAGAAACACACGCCAAACGCTACGAAGCAATCTTGAGTAAGAGGCTATTGTCTGGGAAAAGATAGGTCACAATGTGTTTTTATAACCTTGTTTGTTTTAAGTTGAACTGTACTTGAACTGTTATTGTGTATGCTACGGACCGCCGGGTCCTGTTCAGTGCTGTGAATCATAATTGTTGTGCTGCTACTGTAACAGGGTTGCTCCACACCGCTGAGCTTTGGTGTGTTTAAACCACGAGTAAGGTCGGCAGACTATTTCATCAGTTAAATGATCAGTGCCGCAGCTGCCGAACCTAAGTTCACCGTTCAGCCTTCTGTGTGATAAAGTTGCAGTTACTGTACTTTACTGCTGCGGTGAGGATCTACAGTGCCTTGAGCGTTTTTCTTTTCTCACTTTCTCTCACACACACACACACACACACACACACACACACACACACACACACACACACACACACAGCACTATGCTCGTATCGGTCTATCTGTCTGTATCTATCTATCCATCTATCAATATATCTACCTTTCAATCTACGGTATGTTGCTATCTATATTTCTACCCATCCATCCAAATGCAAAGCCAAGGCCTCATTATATCTGTATCTGGTCTTTAACCTGAGTTAGAATACCTTTATCACTCAACTATAAGAGACAAGCAGCAAAGCACCACTAAAAAGGAGGCTATATGATCCCAGAGGTAAACAAAAATGGTGCCGAAAGTTATATGTATGTGATTAACATGACAAGCAGTAACATTAAATATCCAACAGTCCGGAAAAGAAAAGGAGGTGATTGGAGATGAGAGGATGAATCTGATATGAACATGGACTTTGTTTCACTCCGGGTGTTTTCACATAATAAAGGGTAGATGGGAACATGCTGATAAACCCTTTGCTATATGATGAGAAATTAAAAGAAATTATTAAAAAAAGCAAAGCGGTTGAACCCTGATGTCAGATTAGGCGGCTGAAGGGTGTCTTAAGAAAGCTTGTTAGAGAAATGAGACCCTGTGATACGTGTGTGCCTGTGTATATCTGCAAAAGGAGATATGGTGTGTGTGATAAAAAAACAAAAAAGGGCTTTGAAACGAGACAGAGACAGCGGGGAGGACAGCAGGGCTTCTGTGTTTGACCGTAAGTATCAAAGGCAGCTCTCCATCCAGCTACCGGGGGTGTCTTGTCCTGACAAGCTGCTTCACCTTCGAATGATGCGGCCATGGGAGCAAACACTTGTGCTGTTTGGCACACGGCTGCTTCCTGTTCTTTACCAGGGACACGGGAAGGCTCTGCTGCTATGAGCGCCTGTGTACTCGCCAAATCTGCCACAGGGTGCAGAGTGTGAGTCACAGCCAGCCCCCATTCGTGCTTTGAATCATGACTCAGTTTATGCGGACAGACAAAAGGATAAGCTTTTTTCAGATGCGACTCAATATAGCTCCCAAAACCGCCTCTTGTCGTCTTATTGAAACTATTTTTCCCTCTACAGACACACGCAGTAAACACACTTCCATCCCAATCAGGATTAAATGTGGAGTCAGACCAATTATTAAGGTTAACCATGTGTCTCGCACCCCTCAAGTCCATACGGAACATTTGAAGGTTAAGTTATTCCGAGTTTTGTGTCCCAAATTATGACTGCCGGATGCAGCAGCCATGACACATAAAACGCATACTAAACACAGATCAGTGCTACATTTCAGGCTCCTGAGCTTCAAAGAGGCTTGTTACATTGTATGCCAGTTGCAGCAAATTAACTCAAGCGGTTTAAATGAGGCAGACTAAAGCGACAAGCCAAAACAAAATCCACAATCAGAAGCTGACTTTGTGCTCGGCATTGTGTTTGCATTTAAATCAGAATTACAGTTACAACGGCTCAGTCCACAGCTGAAAGAAGTGATTGTAGCCGACTGTCCCAGCAGCGACGGTCTGACTACAGCTGTTCTGCACTCACAAAGTCAGTGAAATCTGTGGGTGAACTTGAAGCAGCTGCGTCGTCCAGAACCTAATCCCATCTCTCCTACTGCTTCTCAGTAGAGAAGACTCTGGCTTTCCACAAACTCAGTCCCAACTCTGCAGGCCATTACCAATGCGCTGAGGATTTAAAAAGCATTTTTCACACTTGCTCCTGATTCTTTTCATTTTGTGTGTTCACACGGCTACAACTAAAAAACGTCTCCTTTTTAGTAAATTGAAGTTGCAATGATTAATCGATAATTGATCAACTATTCTATTTGACCACATTACTCAACTTCTATTTGATCACATTTTATTATATAAAAAAAAGCCTATTTTTGCATTCGCTATATACACACTCAACTCAACACAGTGCATCTGGTTTTTCCTTCGTGCATAGATATTAGGAATTCTAATGCCATTGTGATGTCCACATCAAATAAATCAAGTCAAGTCAAGTCTTTAAGTAATCACCAAAGACTTTGATAACGGATTGATTGGTCATTTTTTTTTAAAGAAAAACAAAAGTTATATGAATCCAGTTACCTAAATGTGAATATTTCTGGTTTCTGTAAGCCTCTATGACAGTTAACTGAATATTTTTGAGTTGTGGACAAAACCAATCATTTAAGGATGTCCTCCTGGGCTTTGGGAAATCCTCAGACACAATTTTTTCTCTGATTTTATAGGCCAAACTACTAATCGATTATTCAAGAAAACATTCAACAGATTAAGAGACAATAAAAATTATTGGGGAAAGAATATGCGAACACACAGAGCGTTTGCCAACTGCTTCTGTGCCGTTATGCTCAAAAGTCTTAAGTCTCCTTTGCTTTTACTCAAACAGAAAAGTCTCTCCACAGTAAATACGAAGAACAATAAGGTGACTCATGATCCGTTATTGATCATAATTGCCTGATTTTGGTTCTCTTGGCTCCAGAGGAACCTGGAACCTCTTGGAACTATTTGGTTAAAGAGGGCTCTATGACACTTTACAAGGCCCCAACAGAAAACTAATAGCATGTGGGGATTCTTTGGCTTCTCTCGCTTAGTTTGACACCGTCTACGTCACGGGGAGGGATGTGATTGTTGCTGACATTCCTGATCCTGGAAGTCTGTCTCTGGAGCTTCCTGACCAATCACTGTTACATCACAAGCAAGTTGGCAAATCACTGCAGGAACGTTAATCCCCTTAACGTACAAAATACAGTTAATTTGGAGTTGAAAGAGAAAGTATCCGACAGGCAGGTTGTGCTGGCCTTTAACCCTTTAAAAACAGGGTGTGAAAATCCCCCTGCGCCTATTATCAGACAAAAAACAACAACATATTATCTCTGGAACCACATCCTTGTTTAACTTTATTTAAATTGCTACAATACCGCAACCCTTGTGAGAAGATACATCTGGTGTGAAACATAATTCAAGTAACCGTTAAGTTTAAGTATTTACGTAAACTCAATTTTTGAACCGAACTACACCGTTTTTTGATTGAAACTCCTTTTAACACCCAAATGCTGTGTTCTAGTATGAATTGTGTTGCATATTCTGATTCTTTAGGTCCTACTCTTTCCAAAAAGGTGTCTTATTAGTATGTGGGCTGTTGACCGCTCGGTGACCGCTCAAGGAGGCATTTTTGGGAAATCTTGCTCATATCGTGCTGGATGTTCATAAAATATCTTTTAAAAGTGATTTTTTTGCAGATATACATTTTCTTCCCAAGACTTTGCTGAACAAATACATACAATAAACACAAGTATTGGAATTAATTTGGGGTTCCTACGACGACTCAAACACAGGGGAAAAGAAAAAAAAGCCTAGAGCCGAAATTGGCTCTACCAACGCATCAGTAATGAACGGATGTACATCTTGTTCATCACTAAACCGACAAAGTCGTCAGAGTCCATAAAGCTGACTCTCACTCACACACACACACACACACACATACACACACACACACACACACACACACACACACACACACACACACACACACACACACACACACACACACACACACACACACACACACACCTTTGTGAGTTTCTAACAACTACTGGAGAAGAACTCTACTTTAAATTGCTGATCGAAACTGTTTGAAACACAGTCTGCTCCGACTGAGCTGGAAGGAATAAACTCCTGACAGCATAACCCTGTATTGTCTCGGCGGGCCTCAGAGTACCACTCGCTTTTAATCAAGAACAATGGAGAAGGAGAAGAGCAATCACATCATTAGGCACTTATCGAAAATACAGTCAACACTGGCTGAGGCTCATAAGATGCCAGCTGATGCAAGAAGCCCAGAGCCTGAAGCTTTGCGAAGACGCCTCTTTCCATTTCCAACTGGTCTCTGTGCAATACGTAGACCTGAGTGATTAGAGACAGTATTCTGCATTCATGCTCTCGGGTGAATGAAAACACATTGCGCAGAAGTCGCCCATTATTATGTCAATGTCTTCATATGTCCCTGATTTTGTTCACAAACAAGCTACAGTATAAACCCTGTTCAAAGGGACTGTTAAAAAACAAAACACTCTCACTGAGCAACTGGTGAAAAAGCACTAATTTTACATTTGAACTTTAGAACTGAAGATGCTGAAGCTGTTGAGAGGGCACCAATGCATCGAGAGAGGATGTTAAAAGAGAGAGAACTACGTGAGGTGAGTAAGGTTTTATTTAACGCCGTGTGTAAGCATGTAAGAATGATATAGCTACTCAGTCATGAACTATATACACGGGAATAACTGTACTAGAGGCGATTACAGGAATAGTTTTGACATTTAGATGAGTTAAAGGGGAAAAGATCAATACCACTCGTGTCCATAGGTTAAATATAAGGCTACAGCCAGCAGCTGATTAGCTTAGCATTACGGCTGAAAAATAAGACTCCCTCTTACTCAACCCTCTTAAATAACTAGTAATTTTAGTTGTTTTGTACAGATTAGACCTTTGGACAGACCCGGGCCAGATGTTTCTCTTTGTTTTTGGTCTAAATGCTAAGCTAAGCTAAATAGCCACTGGCAGTAGCGCTCTATTTGTATCGACTCCCAAAATGTCAAACTATTGCTTTGACAAGGGCGATGGAAAAAAAGATAAAATAAGTTGTCTTACACTTCCTCTTTCATCATTGGAGGCCAAGCTTGGAGGAGGAGCGAGAGCAGCTGAAAGTCCTCCCACTTTTCTGCAGCCTCCAGCAGCTCCAGGAAGAGGGCGTATCTTTTCTCCTCATTCTCCACATCTTCTATCTGAACCTGAGAGAAAAGGTGGAGAAAAGGACGGGCGGTGAGAAAGGCCAAAAAGCACAGGCCTGCTGCGAGGCTCTTGATTATAAAATAACACCAGTTCAGTGAGCGCAAAGCACAAATTAGGTAAATGAAGAGTGTTGATACCAGAGTAACCATCTGTTTCTTTCCAATTCTGCTACACGTGCAATGGTGTGGATAAATATGTTGATAGATGGCAGCATCAAGTGGATTTCAGTGATTTATTATCTTGGACACTTCCACTAGACTCCATCCAAAACAAGCGCAACAGAAACAGGAGAGCAGCTTTCATTGATTTCAAATGAAGCTCTCGATGGGGATGGCAAAACTTGACAACCTAATGATTGCAGGAGAGTTTGTGGGAAAGGCATCCTGCCAAAACCGGGGCTAAATGAACTGCGCAAATCACGAACCCTCAATCTAGACGAGCATCAAAGCAAACATCAAACAAGGTGCTGAGAGAAAGGAACAAGGCTTCATGCGTAATGGCAGGCCAAACCTATTCTATACCATTATGAGAAAGAGAGCAATCGAGAAGGAGAGTGTAAGAGTGAAAAGGAATGAGGGAGGGTTAATGTGGAAAAAAATGAGAGGGGGAGGAGGCGGAGGAAAAGTAATTAATTTTCTTCTCAAAGGTTGGCTTCTAGTGTGATTTAACAGTTCAGAGAGCGGCTGATTTCTGAGGGGAAAACTACAACCTGCCAAAGCGTGGCTGCTGCAAAGACAGGCTCCGTCACACACATACACACACCAACACACACACACACATACACACACACGACACAACACATACATCACTTGCAGCCAGACTCATAAAACATAGTTTCAGCCTCAGTGGTCGGATCAAATTTATAAGACTGGATATCCGTGTAAAGCCTGGCGATATTTCATCAGCATAAAGGTCTATACACAGGCTAATTTAAACATCTTAAGACACTAGCAACAGTCTGTGAATGAACCTGTTAACACCCGCCTCTTCTTTAAACCTTTATTATGGCAGTTTTGTAATGAAGATGGGTTAGTACAGAAACCATCTGTGCACCCTCTATCCGTGCTGATGAGATCTACTGTTGCACAAAATTACTCATATTTGGGTGAGCAAATTAAGCGGTCCCATTGCAAATAATTTAATGAAATGCATTTGGAGGCAGTAAAACACTTTTCCTCAGAGATGATAAATAGATGCATTAAGATGCCAAGGAGGACCGCAGTAATTCTCAGAAATGATGCAATATTGCCATCAAAACGAAAACGAAACTTGTTCTGTGTCACATAAATAAAAATCAGTCGTGCTGTCAATGCTGTGGATTGGAGCTCCTGTGGCCGCCCCACTGCATGGCACACTGTACCTCTGGAAGCCTTTAAACGAAAAGTATACCCGAGAGACATTTGTTGAAAAGTCACAGTGCAGCGCTGCAGGTGAGTCGCTGTAGATCAATGTGCAGTCAAAAGTGGATAAAGCCCCAAAATGCTCGCTCTCTGGCAACTACTGGAGGCACACAAATGTGCTTTAATGTGGATGATAAGTATAAAATATGACAGACAATTATTTTGGTGATTTAAATTAGCCACAAAAACTCCACTGGCCATGAATCCTATCGCTTGGCCATAACACAGATTTGATTGACAGTTGCAATTAAGATTTTCCTAGTTATCAAAGAGTGGAAAAAGGAAAGAAAGTTACAGTCCTGCATGAGAATGTTTTAGTTTTTTTCAGTTTTCTAAAACCTACATTACCCTTTATTTTAAATAATATCGAAAGGTAGGTAATAGGTGCATACAAATAATCACTTTTGCCGTTAGTGGGGCTCCATATGTTACACTTGTGTAATTGTGTTACAACGGACCAACACAATAGTTGAATGGTAATTAGGCAGAACTCACATCGGCTGATTTCCTTAATAAAGTACTGATACTCTACTGATCTTGAGACATCGGCGGTGTTAAACCTCTAATTTACAAGTAAATGCTTATGCAAATAAGCAGCAGCACAGCAGAACCATGCACAGTGGTGTAGTGAAGCGCCTCACGATGGGGGATGGAGCAATAAATGATTAAAGCTGAAGCTCAGGACCCTCTGGAAATGGAGGTCATTTGGGAAACAGAAATGGAATCTTAACTACCTGTAAAAAGCCCTCGCTGCAATCTAAAGCTCTCAAATCCATCACTGAATGTAAACTGCAACCCAAAGCCTGTTCATCATTGTTATTGCCTTGCTGTGTTATGAATACAGAACACACTTTTGCCATTGAAGCATTTTATAAGTTGTATGGTCGCATTTATAAAAAGATTTGGGGAAATTAAAGAGGTTGGCAAGACCTTGGAATTCCTTAATTATATTTGGATTGCATGTTCTCCATTATAAATTGCATTCAGACACAAATATGCACTCTTTTTACATAAAAATATACACCGACATCCTCTCACGCACCTGCACACACACACAGTAAGCCGCAAATGAATCTCTGCCAATTACTATGTGGCTGTGAGGCTTTTATTTTCTTAACAAGGAAGGATGGTAATTAATTATGCCAAGTGATTAAAATCAACATTTCCTCTGTGGTGTTGTACAAAGAACATGGTGTGGGAGGGCAGGAGGGCAGCGAGGGACGAGACTGTCGGCCGATGCCGTAACACTAAGCAGAGAAGTGCTGGCAAATCAGATCCAACACATGGTCTCTCAGTCAATCAGTCATGATGCATTCTTCCCTCGTGCATCTATCGAGGCTTTTTCAAACACTTGCAAACTCGGTTCCTATCGCCGCCATCCATCTGTCCATCCAAAGATCAGTTACAGTAGGAGACAGCGGGATAAATGCTAATTTCACAGTATATTTGTGAACAAAGACAATATATTTGTCTTTTTTGGCTCATTACCACTTCCCCATTTGGAGGACAACTGTTTAAACATCTCCTCCAAATAGCAACTGTCCAATCATAGATTAGTACATTATATAACTGGCCGCTCAAGCTTTAGATTTATCTCCATGCCAAAGTGCCGTTGTGTGTTTATTTACTCTGATGGAGGCTGCAACAGTTAGCATATCCGACTCCCCAGCTAACTACCTCCAGTAGTGGCTGTTGCTTTCAAGGCCAGGGAGCATAGCATTAACCAGCTGCATTAGTGTGTGGGGTTATACTGTTGGATATAAAAAAACAAAAGAAGCCCTGTTCAGAACTGTTGTATCCCATCCATTGTGTCCACTGAGCTAACGTGGGCTTTCTTGGCCAGCTACAGGAGCTATAACTGATAATAATCCCTCAAGGATAGTTGTCAATTCAGCCAGTGGAATCGATGGTCGCTTTAATCTGCCTCTTTGTGTCGTCATCGTTTCAAAACATGAATTTCAAGTTAAATCTGCCACCCGTATCACTGTAAACTACAAGAATGGGAAACTATAACTACGTGCACAGCGCAGGGCTTAACGAATGGTGAACTTTGACTGTTATTACCTTTAGTAATAGTAGTAAAACACTATTATTTACATTTCTTGGATTGTTTGATTAATAAACTATGATCACTGAGATGAAGCCATTCCAAACCGTAGGGAAGAAAAGAGAAAAAAATAAGATTAAAGAAACAAACATGGACCATGGGTGTAAAAACATGTTCTCACACAACCAGTGATACTGAGGGGTCAACAAACAAAACAATATAAACAACACTGTGCAACAGAGAGCAGTGCATGCACACAGGCATGGAAGTAAACACTTTTTCCTGCTGGAACAGGAAACAGCGCAGTTAAAATCATGCCGACCACATGCAACATGCTCGCCTACAGTGACTGGAAGTGGCCAGGCTTTTCGCAAAATGACGCACAGAAGAAAAAAATGGAAAGGAAGTAAGCAGACAAGGAGGCTGGAGCAAATTAATCTTGACAACCAGCAGCAGAATTATTACTTTGACCCCCTTATACAAAAAAAGTTTTAAAAAAATGCACCAGTGCATTGGTGCATGTGTGTAAAGTGACTTTTCAAAACTAAGAAGACCGACTGACTAAAATGTCATCACTTCTCAAGTTTTATCAAGTTATACAAGAACGCAGTCACTTTCTATAGGACAAACGGCAATTACAGAGTGAGCTGTAGTTTGTCCAAGAAAAGCTTGTGTAGTCAGACAGGGTATCTCTCCACTGATTAAAAACTGCAATGCAGTCTAACCCCGCTATCAGCATGTGATTTAAAAAAAAACAGAGAGGAAGTGCGTTTGAGTGTATGTATGTGTAGACGGGAGCTGCTTTGGGGCAAATCGATAGGCAGAGCAGAAAGCTATCAGAAGCCACGTGGGTGAAAACACACACACACACACTGCAGATGAAGTCAAAAAGACTGCAGTAGTGTGTGTGTGTGTGTGTGTGTGTGTGTGTGTGTGTGTGTGTGTGTGTGTGTGTGTGTGTGTGTGTGTGTGTGTGTGTGAGATAACCCTAACCCACACACACACAAACCAACACATATCAAGGAACATACAAACAAGCAGGTCAATCTAAAACAATGAGCTGAATGCCACTGAAGCAGAGCTTCAATAAACTCATTTAATTAATTTAGTAAATAATTGTCCGATTTAGAGTCGAGAAAAAATGTCTTCTGTCCGGGTGTAGTGAGCTCCAGCCTCTAATGTTAAAAAAAAAAAAAAAAAAAAAAAAAAGATGGCAACAAATTATTGACTCAAAACCACTTTCAACCTCCAACAACAACAAGATTTCAGAGAAACTAATGATCAAGCCTATTAGTTTTAATTTTTAGTTTAGTATCATTAGTTTAAACTTGAAGAGATATTCTGTCTAGAGTGTCAGTGCTGATTGTTGGCATTTTCATGTTGTTTTAACCATGCATGTGATGAGGTCGACATGTTTCACTAATCTCAAGCGTTTGATCAATGTTAACACAGCGGTCCTGCACGAGGTTTTGAAGGGGCAGTGGGTGTCCTAAAGCCACAGAGCCCATAATTAAATTTTTCTTTCGACTGATGTGTGAATACACCAGCAAAGGGGAAATTGGCCCTCTGCTGCGGCACACACTGCCCAGGGTTTCCCACAGTTGTTAATAGTGGATGTGGCCCAACGCCACTAAATTATTGACAGCCACTCCGAAGACATTAAAACGGCTTTCTGACATTAAACCCACAGTGAAACAGACGGCGACTACTTCAACCAGAAAAAACGGTATATTCAAGACGCGAGCAAATTGTTTATACAGTAATCTTGTGACTAAATAAATGACATTCCAGGTGATTGAGAGCCCATCTATCATCGCTCAGAAGATTACAGTGATTGACCGATCAGCCTCACGCATTGTATTTCCGCTTTTCTATAATTAATCAAAACAAAACACGGCGTTGGATGAAAAACATCCAACATGAGTTATTTCTTGTGTGGAAATTTTGAAGACAAACAGCTCAATCACTCACTCTGCAGGGGATGTCTCAGGAATAACTCACAGCCCTTGTTGAGATACAATAATCCGTGCTGTTGGTCAAGCACTAAGTTGACGTTTGTTGAACTTTTAACATCAATAACTCTTATCAGAGGTTCAGTTTAGGGAGGAGTTCACAGTCAGAGTTCAGCCTCTCCGTCTGTCCTTACACAACACCCTGTTGCTGGAATAGCCAATGGATCGCGCTGAAATAATACAGACGAGACCGAGGATGGCTACTGGCTAAAGTATGTATGTACTGGGCATACAAAATTATTTCATTACAATAGATAAAAAACTATGGGTTTGAAGCCTCGAGTTCGGCTTTCGGCCAATCGCCATCTTGGTTCTTTTGCAACCAGAAGATACATGAAAAGGGTGGGGCAACCGAATGCTGAATAAGACATTTTTAGGCAACCAAAATGTTATAACTAACTTTCATGAACAAAAAACCTCTCCCGGACCATACATTTTGTATCCTCTATTTTAGTCTAAATGGGACGACAATGTACTAAATGAACATCGTGTTGTATTGAAGAAGACTTGAAACTAGCGATTGAGACCATAAACTCATGTGTGCAATGTTTACTGAGGGAATAAATCAAGTGAGAAGTAGGGGCATTTTCTCATCGACTTCTATACAATCTGACTTCTTCTTGTGACCAGATGAAACGCCCCCCCCCCCGCTGATCTTTAGTTGTGAAAACATTTCCACAAAACCCAAAAGGTGACAAAGTCATGCCGGTGCCAGAGAAAAGTCACCAAAGTCCTGTGTGCAAGGACATTTCCATGAACACTGGGAGCCTATGGGAGTGTTCAATCCAGCATTGGAAAACAACAAAACAACCCAGTAATGGAACGGAATTGATATGAAACACCAAAGTAATGGAAAATGACTCTTATATTACTTATATTGCTATTGCCCGGGCAGAAATGACACATGTCAACAAGCACTACACTCACTCATGCTGTCACTACCACTCAGGACACACCGAACAAAAGCCCAACTTAAACACCAGTTATCACACCTCGCCACACACATGCAGCCCTAGAACACATGTCATGTCCTCATGAGTGCCAGGAGCCGACCCTGTGGCGGACTCGTCAAAGTATGCGGTAAACAAATCATCACCTCTGTGCTTAACACTGTGGTAGACAGGTTAATGATCGGCGCGACCATCACTGGCTGCCATGACAGCTCTCTCGCTCTCGCTCGTCACATCTTATTACTACTGCCAATCATGGGGGTGAGTGCCATCGTTCCCACCTTTCCATCAGATTAGCAGAATAAATGGAGGATAGCACGTTTTATTAAATATCATGGCATGGAAAATGCTCCAGGGTCAACTTCATCATTTGATGGCGTCAGATTGTCATATTCATCTTCAGGTAACTGTTTTCTGGCAGTTTTACATTTTGCTGTACATTACTTGATGTTAAAATGTTGTGATCGTCAATTCCACAAGATAAATTGATTTTTTTATGCTGGATTTGATTTCTTGACCCAAACGCCAACAGCAATCTTTGATGCCGAGGGATTACTTGACCCGTACCTCCGCCCTCCTGCCAGCCTAGTAACCAATTTTTACTTATTTACATAGACAGTGTACTGCCTCCAAAAGACAGAACATAAGGGCTTAAAGTTTTCCAGTGACCTGGCAAGCTATGTTGATGGAGGTTTTGATTAATTTATTAAAATGTGATTATTTACCTCTAAATCATTGCCATAGAACCTGCACTATATTAAACTCTTGCAGATAGGCCTACTTAATAAACTTTGTTTGGAATATTCACACGTCACAGCTTATGTTAGGTTTCTGTTTTGCTAGATGTCTGTTTTTATATTTAAAATAAGTATAAAAAAGTAATTTACTACATTTCAATATGTGATTTAAAGGTAGCTATAATACACCAAACTGCATAGATTTCACCAGAATGAAAAGCTGAGATGACAGTGGGGCTGAAGAAAATCAGATATCACGTTTTGTTTAACCAAAATACCTCAATATTAAAATTGCGACAATATTGTAGGCTTGAGTATTGGTGTTTTCACAAAATATATACACAATGAGATCTTTGATGAATATCATCAATACTGTTCATATAAGTTGTTAGTCACTACTTCCCTTTACTGTCACACTTGTGCCATATTACAATACCCATCTAAGACTATAGCTGGTCTCTTAGCTTGATATTGATATATATATATATATATATATTTAATGACTTAAATTACAGGTGTAACCCTAACACTGCAAAGTATTTGATAACACCATGACTGTTATTGACTACTTACATTAATCACAAAGTTGGTTAGTAACAAAACAACAACAAGAAAAACTATAAAGATGTACAGGTGTTATCTTTGATTAAAACTGAGTTTTATAAACTTGAGAAACCCTGTCTATTTAAAAATATCCGCATCACTGCACCCGGCCATCCAAACAAGGTAATGTAGCTGATGAGAGTGTTAGCCTTTCTGAGTCAAGTCAAAGAAGCATTCTTTCTTCCTGAATTCATATGAGCTGTTAATAAAACACAGGTGAACTTTTGCCCCCATCAACAAACCTGCCTGATAATCTTCTCTGTGACTTGGTAATTATCTCAGTCCTTGACCTGTGAAGGAGAGGGAGGGAAGGGAGCGGGGAAAACACGGGATGTGGGCACGTCAGTGTATCAGACTGGGAGTGCTGGTGGAGCCATGGGATCCAGAGATCTCCGTGTCTGGCCTTTACTGAGTGCGCTCTGAACGAGCTCATCAATATTCATTGACCCGCTCCGGCTAACGTCCCCAGCGACGGGCAGAATAAAGTTGCAGAGGTCGCACACTTCACAAGGGGAGAGAGAGGCGGACGGGGCGAGGGAGCGAATGAGCGACGCTAAGAAAGTGAGCGGGGACGATAAGAGAGTGCAGGTTTCAGACAAAATGAGAGCAAAGAGAAGCAAACACCAAAAGGGCAAAGCCTCGGGGCGTGTGGGGGGCTGGGGAGTTTATTACGGCTTGAAAGTGAAACACATAAAACATGCAGAGGAAACACAGGCGCAAAGATAAAGACAGGCGTGCCCGTAGAGAACAAACACACACACACACGCTCGCTCTTGTGTATGCAAAGTATGACATGACAAGGGGAATGCAATGACAAACAAATACAGCTTCTCTAAACCTCTCCCCTATTTGTTATGCTTTTTCTCTCTCTCTCTCGTCTGAGAGTAGATCCACGTTGTGTAACATGACACCTGAGTATACATAATGGTACACGCCTCAGGAGAGGAAGAAGAGGAAGACAGGGGGAGCTCAGTAGACAAAACATGGGAGGGGAGTGGTTAGAAAGAAAGAGAAGATCAAGGTGGGGAGGAACCAACGAGTGTGTAGCTTGACACACACACCTCCTTGACATGACGCCGCAGCGACAGACATCAATGTCAAGCACACATGCATGAGCAGCCTTTACAGTGTATTTGAATATTAAACTCATTTGTGACTCCAACCTCTTCTTAATCATGCATACTATAGGCGCTGATGAATATTCAAGGTGGGACGAAGGCCAAGGAGAAGGGAGGATGCTAAATGATGTAACGCACAACTGCTTGTTGTGCGTTACATCATTTAGCACATGGCTTGACACACAAACACACGACTTGCACTACTTCACGAGAGGGACACACACAGACTCTAACATTTGTGCTCAGGCTAAATCAAACCCGTTGAAGTAAAGCCTTAACCAGGTGCTACAGAGCAGCGGAGCGCTTGCCAAAAAAGATAATGGCGCATGAGTGCCCACACTTCATCTCAGATTGTACCGTCTTTCTCCCTCCTTCTCGTCTGGCTCCATGCTGCCCTCTCCTCTCACTGCAACTGTCCTCGGGCTCTTTTCTCCTCGCCTGTCTTCCTTCTCCACGTCCATTCCTTTCTTGTTTACTTTAGAGCGCTGCCTCCTGTCTGGTGTTTTCTGACTGCATCATCAACAATCCCACCGAGATGACAAAGTGCTGTGCTCTCCTCTCCTGGCTCAAAGTAAAAAAGTAAAATAATAAAAAAGGAGCTTGAATAAAGTTTTCGGGGGCTGGGGGTCGATCTGAGAGAGGAAAGATAAACGCTACCAAAACACGTGGAGGTATATAGCTGGGGCTTGGCTATCACGGCGACGACCCCCTGACCTGTTGCATTAGAGTGTGGCCATTAGATAGCGGCCTCAACCCCATCACATTTATTATTTATCTCCTTGGAAACAGACTCTCCTCTACTCTCTCTTCTTGTACAACCCTTTCCCTCCAGTCCAGGCTCATTCACTTTCATCAAACAAATCTCTCTCAGCTTCCCTGTCCGGCTTCTCCTCTCTCCACCTGGCCTTCACCTCGGCTAAAGCTCCAGCCCCGACAATCCCTGGTGGGACGAATCCTGAAAGTTCTCCGATACTTTTCAACTTTTTAAACACTGGACCGAGACAGCCCATCCACCCGTTTGTCAATATGTAATATTTGAGTCTGACAGACAAAACACATTCTTCCGTTAACCAACAACACCCCCAATTATGTTTTGTGTTTGTATCCCTGTCATATGATACATATACTGCAGCTCCTGTGCAGCTCTTGTTGTCTTCTTTCAGTTTGATTCGTGGACTTGTGGACGGGCTCAGGCTTATCTTCACTGCGGGTTTCCATACTTCAAACTGTGGCCTTACTACTTAATACACGACAGGTGGAATGGATTTGTTACACTTTGGCAGGAGGGGAGATCACGCAGTACATACATATATGCTCATAAAAATTGTTATCTCGGCTAGTACTGCACTGTGGACTGTATACCAATGCAGATAGTCGGTCTCTCTGTGTGCATGCATGCAAACGCTCCGCCCCTATTGCATTGTGTCCAGAAAAGGGGGCATTCTGTAATTTTCTGCTTAATTGGTGCATGCGGAATGAGTCAGCATCCTTTTTTCCAACAGAAAAGACAAACAAGAGTAAAATAATCAAGGGTGGAATGGTAAACTAGGAGAGAGAAGGATTAAAAAAGAAGAATAACAAGTGTAGTATCATATAGAAGTACTGTAAGTATACAGAGTGGTCTGAATAACAGTCATATGTTTGAGCAATGTTGTCTTACACATTCATGACAAAGTCCTCTACCCCTCGTAACTGTGCATGAAACCAAATATGTCCAAAGCAGAGACGTTAATCTGAAATGAGAAAAAAGTCCATACCTCTGAGAATAAATGGGATGTGTTTGTCAAACTCAAAATCTCAGCCTTGATCAAATCAAATCATCAGCAACATTTTCAGGGAATCGCAGAAGGAGAACAAAATAAGCATAGGACATTTTAAAAGGGGAAAACGAAAATAAACAAAAAACGTGCCTGAGGAAAGTCAAGCAGGCGCTCGGTCTACTGCAACTACACAGCTCTGCTCATCCATATTAGATAGACGGCGCTCCGCAAGGCCAAACAGCACAGCACCAAAACAGGGTGTCACAGCAAATGATCCATGACGCGGACAGCAGGGGCATGTCGCATGAATCATCTATCACTGTTGATGAGCTCAGATGACGACTTTTCACGCACGCACGCACGCACGCACATGCACACACACACACACACACACGCACGCACGCACGCACATGCACACACACACACACACACACACACACACACACCCCTCTGCTCCGCAACATTTAGAGTGCACAACACAGGTGTGAAAACCTTGATGCAATTGCCGGGCTCCCAGATGTGTGTAGTTATATGTGTGTGTGTGTGTTACAACCCTGATGCACTGCTATGGGATTTGCCGTGATGATGACTATCTTCCCACTAAAGCATCAAGGACTCAGAAGAGTGGGCTTTACATTAACCAGCACGTAGGTACACCTGCAGTATAAGTAGTGATAGTCACCTCTCTGTCTGTGAAGCGGCATAAACAAATGACCCCAAGTATATTGTTATTAGTAGCATAAAGGCCAAACACACACTATACACACAGACAAAAAAATAGACCCTCTAATGTTGACAGTGGTGACATTTGGATGCCCTGCTGTTATGACTAATCATTCAAAATGAAGGCATAAAATCTATCTCCGAGCTTCACCTCCTACAACCTCCCTCCACGTCATCACCCCCCTCCCACTCCTCCCTACAACCTAAATGTCAGCATTTCAATTGGGCTCATTAATTCCTCCCTTTTTAGGCGTCTCCGTGCCCGAATAGTGTGTTGTGATGCTGCTGGAGGGAGGAAGGATGATGTATCGGAACGGTAACCTCTTGTTCTCTTTATCCGTTTCAATATCATCTCTGAATCTTTCTCTCTCGGTGTCCGTTTCTGATCCATCATTATTTCCCTCCTCTCTCTAATTCTTTTCCTCTCGTTCCCCTCTGATCCATCATCGCTGGGTGTGTGTGTGTTGTGAGGCAGCGGCTTTGCATCATCCAGTGGCCTTTTCACTGACACGGCCCGGCCTGACCCAGTCTGGACAACACTTGGCTAAACAGCATTCGTCTTAATAACATATGTCTGGTCCTTTCACAGGCCGGCACGTTGGAATGCATGCATTTTTGTTTGGGTGTATTATACAAACATTGCCACTGCGTATGGATGAGGAGGCAAGGACAGGAACATGCCGACAGCAGGTGCAGGCAGGCAGAAGGGACGAGGAGGCTTGGACAGCCAATGTGAAAAGAACACAAGACTTTTCAGATCCTGACAGACTGCGAGGATCTGAGCATTTCTTGAGGTACTGTCAAAGAGGTGTGCGCACAAGGCAATGAGGCAAGGATGGAGGGTTACACAGTAAGTGAATCAGATCTGTAAGAATACACAATGCAGCCTTGAAACACAGGCAAGCGGGTTATCAGGAGACTGGCAAACAAAGAGAGAGCTGCAGAACCAATGATCTTTTAACTAAATCAACTGTGATTATCAGAGATACTGTCTCAAAATATGAAAATTAGCACACAGATAGAACACATAATGCCTACGTAAGTTATATATGTGGGTTATTGGAAAATACTTATGTAACACAAGATCATGCCTTGCGATTGACTGGCAACCTCAATCAGATGGCATTGGTTCCAGCGCCCTGATACCCTCTAAAAGGATTATCAGTTTTAGGTTGTGGATTGACGACTGTATCGTAAGACGGTACTTAAAGCAGCTAAAATATTTAAAAAAATCTGTGTATTGTGAAAGGGGTCGCTTGACTATTCTGCAGTTCACCTCAGTTGTACGGATCTTTCAGCCTATTGTTTTAGTTTCTCTGCCCACGACCCACTATAAGCTACGTCCTGCAGCACTACCTTTGAATACAGCGGAGAATTTAGCAGCAAAGAGCGAAAAAAGGTGAGTTAATAATGGACATAGCCAGAGACATTACTCAATATGAATGAATGCTAATGCTGCTTTGTGAAACTAGAGGCAACGGTTTGCTGACGTTTGCATATGAGCTTAAACTGTGTCAGGGCCGTGTCTTCCTCCCCGGTGGCCCAAAAACTCTGCAGGTTTTCATGAGGTGGTTTAAATTAGTCCTCGGTGATCCTGATGCACAGGCATCAGACCAGGCTGCGAGCTCTGGTGTTAGAGATGTGAGAGCATGCTGGCAGCTTATCAGACAGCTTGTTAGCAGCAACAATCGGGGACAGACATATTTAATGCATTATTTACATACAGTCCATACTGCACCAAGCTGTGACCTATTAGACACAGTTCTAATGGCAACTCCAAGCTTACAGTTTATAATGTAATTCATTTTGGAACGATGCGTATTTACGTTTTGTAGAGAGTGAGATAAGAACATGAGTACCACTCTCGTATCTGTGCGGTAAATATGATGCTACAGCCGGCATTGGGCGATTAGCTTAGCTTAGCACAGTTTTTTTTAGCCCTTTTTGCTGCTGTTCATTTGGTCTGACAAGCTGCCAACTGCCAGCCTGAGCTAATATTAATGAATCCACATCAGTAGTTAGTACTCTAAGTCATATCACTGTTTGTCAACAAAACTAATCCTTGTTGTAACTTTCTTCCTGCGTGTCTTCGAGAGGTA
>JBAMJR010000091.1:3265000-3275000 GCA_038501785.1 Myoxocephalus aenaeus
GCATACATTTACACATTAATTGACCAGCTCGGGCCATTAATTAAGTAAGCTTAATGACGAGCCGCTCGATGGTAGGTGACACCAGGAGGAGGGGAGGAGGCAGAGCGGCACTTTCAAACATACGCATGGGCAAACAGAGAGCAGAAACTGTATACATTGTATATTAAACACTACCCCAAATATACAGAGGATTTAATAATGCTTACCAGCACTTGTGTGTTGGCTTCACATTTGTATAGTCAAACAAAAACATTTATCTCAATTAGTGAGATGGAAAGGATTAGCGCACTTGCAATGTGAATTTCCTCCTCAAGAACAATACCATTAGAGTAGAATTATATTATATTATATATACAGCGATACATACAAGAGAGATACATTATTTTGGGAGTGTCGAATTTCTTTTGAAATACAGACACATACTGCCAATAAATAAGATTTTCAAATTCACATATTTGTCTAATCTTATACTGATTCTATAAATATACTGTTTGCAAAGATCTTCGACAACTGAAAAAAATTAAATACATTTAGACATGTCTGTAAAGGCATTAGTGAATAATATTCTGAAATGTAAACTCTTTCAGAATATTTCTTCTTTTCTTTGAGGCAAACAATAATTACATCTTAGTTACACCTCTTTTACAGCTCAAAGCCCATAATGTTACTGTAGCTGCGTTCCGTCGGCGTTGGTTTTATTAAGCCGCTAAAGAGCTGCAGACACAGTGAGTTCCCTTTCCCACCGAATGACAGGAGACCGTTCACTTCCTTTTCTTCGGTTTTATTTCGTGCAGCAAAAACGCTAACTAAATAAATACACAAATAATAAACTCTATCACGGTCAAAACGATCATACGATCATACGTTCATACGGTAAAAAAACTATGTCCTCCCATGCCTAATGCAGCTCTTTGCTTGCACCTGCTGCCGTCATGACGTCATTAAATCACCTAGAGCGAGCGTCAGTCATTACCATAAACATCTTTCAATATATTTTACATATAGTTCCTACACCGTGAGCATAATTCTGAATATTAAATTATAAACACTGCTGAAATTTACCAAAAACACACTTGTGGCTCTTACAGTTACATAGTGGGAATGTATGTCAACATTCATACGTTTCAAGATGGGATGAGTGAATAACTTCTCCATCCTCTTAAAATATTCACTACTATTTCTACCCTGTTCTCCCTCCACTTATCTCTTCCCTCTGCCCTCAATCCCAAGCACCTTTTCAAAATGTACGGCCCAGCGTTTGATGTTATTACCTAGGAGAAAAGTAACACAAAATATCCAGACATCTGTAGCCTCCTTCAGGTCAAGTACCAGAGTTGTAAAGTTGTTGACTCTCAAAGTCGCGGCGGATGAGTCATGGCTGTGTGCATGTTTGAGGGACGCGTTACCTCTCTGTCTTTGAGAACCGCCTGAGTTCTGTAGAGCAGCAGAAGACGGACGTCGCTGTCTCGGAGGCTGAAGTTACTCTCCAGGATCTGCAGCACGTCGATGCGAGGCCGAACGGGGAACGATGCGTCGCCGCAGAATGGATGCAGCCAACCCAGGAGGTCATCTGAAGTCACCGCGCTGTCCCTGAGAGAAGACGGTGAGAAGGACAGCGGTCACACAGGCTGAGTGAGGCAGAGATAAAGAGACAGCAATAGAGAGATAGAGGGGAGAGGTTTGTCTCTGATGTTATCAAGTGTTTAGGAGCTTCTAGGTTTATTTTCATGAACTTGTTTAAGATCAAGTTTATTGCAGTTCACTACAGATGCAGTGGCGGTAGTTATTGTCAGGAGGCGTGCGTCCATATTGCATATTCTTCTCTGGCAGAAAAGCTCTGGCAGAGCACTGGGGATCGTGTCATCCCAGGATTTGCTTCTAAGACAACAATATCCTGACCAATAACACTGTATGACAGACTAGCGTTGCTTCTTTGCTTTTTATTATCTTTTTGCCTGACATTGTTGTTGTTTTTTTACCAACCGGAACATGCTTGCCCTCATACTTTTGTGTGGATACAGAGAATATCGTTGCCTCGTACTAAGAGCTACTGTGTAGCGCGTTCATGCATTCACACGCAGTGGTTAACCTCGCACTTTGTGTTAAAATCCCCTGCTTTTGTTTCTGGTGGCGCACTAGCAGAAGAGGAGAGGTGTGAAAGGCAGAAAAAATGAAAACAATAAAACATTTTATGTCTTTTTACTACCAAAAGTGTTGCTTTTGTAACGCTTTAACAATGTTGTTCTAACTAAAAAAACAATAGTTAATTAATCAATCGGTGGATTGGCAAAAATGGATTGACAACTTTTTTGAAGTAATTTTATTTCTTTTTTCAACAAAAATTCCCTGGTTTCAGCTTCTCGAATGTTAGAATTTGCTCCATATTTTTGTCTGCTGTCCAAATGTTGTCATCTCAAAAATAAAGCGAGCAGACAGATTCGCCGGTGTCTCTTGTTGATTCAACTGGCAAACAGACATTTGACTGTTTTTTGACACTCAGCAGTAGTTAATTATAGGCCTTGAGTAGAAGCTGAGAGAGAATGAAGAGAGAGTGACAGAGGAAGAGAAAAATGTTTGAAGCATGTTTGATTAATGTATGACCAAAGTGTGTGTGTGTGTGTGTGTGTGTGTGTGTGTGTGTGTGTGTGTGTGTGTGTGTGTGTGTGTGTGTGTGTGTGTGTGTGTGTGTGTGTGTGTGTGTGTGTGTGTGTGTGTGTGTGTGACTAGACAGATAACCTACCCACTCTGGACATTATTGTGCACAGCGGTCACCATGGCCTCCAGGACCCTGAGGGGTTGTGGGTAATTTGTCAGGGCGTCTGGGTCTCCACTGAAAAACAAATCATATCCCCACAATCATCTTGCATAATACCCTAATTAAGATACATTTTTTCAAATTCCCACAAAACAGTGGGACAACAACTGAGGGAAAGAAAATAATCAAAGGCGTTCTTCTCCGGCACGGTGTTAGTTAAAAATGTGTCTTGCAGCAATTAAATGTTTGATCAAACACAGCTTTGGGAAAATTAACCATTATGAATTTATTAAGTCCTAGAGACATGAAGAAAACAGAAAAACATTTAAACTCATCTCCATCGTTACAAGCTCACAGAGCCCATTTGTGAATTTCAACAGAATATATAATACTTTAATCATTTACCGTTGATTAAAGAAGTTTGTACTTTCAAATAAGGTTTAAATGAGATTTAATGGCACATAATAGCAGTTGAGTTTAAAAAAGGTAACGTGTGATCTTTCTGCAGCATCATTTGTGTCTTTTATGGTGTGGTTGTAGGTTCTGCAGCTGTGTGTGTGTGTGTGTGTGTGTGTGTGTGTGTGTGTGTGTGTGTGTGTGTGTGTGTGTGTGTGTGTGTGTGTGTGTGTGTGTGTGTGTGTATGTCGCAAGAGGAGAGCTATTTTTCACAAAGACAGAAAGGGGGAAAAAAAAGAGGTGATTTCCCCCGACTCCACTCACACAAACACACACACACATATATATGTACACAATACACACACATATATAGTATACACACACACACATACATACAAAGGATCTGGTAAAAGGTGGAATGACGACGCAGCATTTCCTTCATTGCATTTTATCACTTATGAACATTTTCTCTTCAAAGACACACAAACACAGAACAGTTATGACAGATACAAAAGATGGCCATTAGTGTGAGGCTCAGGTATGCCTGCTGCGGCAGACCGAAGGCTTTGGGAGAGCCAAAAAACAAGACCGGCTCATTCATACCTGCCAAACACAATGCTTCAAGAAAGCCCTGCAACAGCAGACACACATACACACATACACACACACACACACACACACGCGCGCGCACGCACGCACACACGCACGCACGAATGCATAAAGGGATATTCATTATGCAAGAACAGAGTGACACGTTCAAGGGAAAGAATGCCTCTGGTGAATACATAAGGCTGTGTGTGCATCTTGCACACACACACACACACACACACACACACACACACACACACACACACACACACACACACACACACACACACACACACAGAGTGTGTGTTAGTGCAGGAGCAGAGTGAGATCTGGATGGGAACAGCTGTATCAGGCTGCATTAATTATGAGAAGATAATGAATCAGAGTAAGGAGGAAAGCGTGTGCGTGCAAAAACACTGTCTTGTTCATCAGGGATAGTGCCTAACTACAAATGTGTCTGGGCCCGTGCGCGAGAATCTTCTGGTGTGTAAGTGTGTGTGTGTGTGTGTGTGTGTGTGTGTGTGTGTGTGTAAATGCAGGTGCCATCTATCTGCACCATGCGCGCCATTGAGCAGCTATAAAGAAGCGGGAAATGAGGCAGGGATATAATCAAGGCGATTGGCACTCATTTATCAAGCCAATCAGATCTGGACCTGTCAGGGGGGGACAATTGCGCATTGGTCCATCAGTGTTTGCGCATAAGGTTTTATGAAAATTAAGGAAAAGCATGAAAAATATACTACTCGGAAGATAAGCCTTCCATGTATGCCTCTGCAATTTTGTAGTTTTCAGATGTTAAGTCCTACACTATCCAAGTATTGTCTATTGCCCTGAACTCTTGCAGCTCCGAGACATGTCGGCCTGCATTCTCGCTCCCTTCCTTTTGAGTGCAGTGAGCAAGAAGACACCAATAAAATGCTGCGAGTCCAACTCCCACAGGCAGCGACTGTAAAATCAATTCAACACTTCAGGCAATTGTTATGACAGTATTTTCCCTGGCCGACATGCTGAACCCAAAGCGGACCAACATACAGAATATTTTGAGATAACAACCAGCAGAGATCAGGTAGTAGGTGTTGTGTGCGGGTGGCCTTCGATATTTTAGAATATACATCATAAAACCCGCATTGGCGGGCGAGATAAAGACATTTCTCTTAATCTGATTTATTTAAAAAATATATGTATTTACATACATATGTTTGTAATCATACCAGACAGGTATGAAAGGGCTGCATGTCGATGATAATGTTGCTTGACAAGGCGCAAGAGTGAATGTAAAAGAGATTTGAATGGGGAAAGAGGGAAATGCATGCACTAACCTGACAACTTGATTTTCCTCCTGCCTTCGTTAGGTTTGTCACAGTGTGCATTATCTTTAGTAGCACACAGTCCAAAAGTCTACAGCGGTGTAATTTACTCAACCCGGTCCTATTATAAACCCTTTTCTGAACACATCATGGCAACACCATTTATGATTTAAAACCCAGTGAAAACATCAGTATTGTCCACGAAAAGAGGAACAGAGCAGTGTTCTGACTCCTGAAGCATGAGACGTCGTGATGTTATCTGGATGATGGTGAAGAATTTGGTAGTGAGGCATTAAGTAAGCTTCACTATGTAGTTTATTTATATCACACATATGACATCTAGACACAGACATTTAATCATGTTGATGTTCTTGCGGTTTAAAATGTATATTTTGTACATCACTGTGCCCGGCCGTACAACTTCCTATTTTCTTACATTTCAGTTTATCTGTCTGGATAATGTTGTTTAAACAACATGTTGATGAGTTCATGCACTTTCAAGGTGCTGGTAGGTATATTATTGAACTGAAGAGAAAGGCGGGCCAGCACTTTACCCCCTGCTTCCACTCTTTATGCTAAGCTATGCTAAACTAAGATAATCTCCTGGCTCCAGCTCCACATTCGGGGGCCCAGACGTGAGGTTATCCATTTTTTTTTAACTCTCGGCAAGAAAGCGAAGAAGTGTATTGAGAAAAATGCTGAGTATTTAGTTCCAGTGTACCGCTCAGCTTCTCTGTGTCAGTGTGTGAGCTCTCAATGGGCAGATCGTTTGTAAATTGTCTGGAAAGAAGGAGCGAGATATTACCTGAGTGCGGCCACTACTCCCTCCATCGCGCCATGAAGCACCTCTTTAACAGACAGGTCCAGGGGTCCGACCGCCACGCGCAGAAGCTCTCCGATGCGCTCCAGAGGCTGTCCATCAGTTGCCATGGTGACGGCCAGCTCGTGCACTTTTGACCTCTCGGATCGGGACAAATCATAAAGTTGACCGTACCTCTGGAATAAAGAAAAGAAGAAGAAAAGAAAAAGAGATGGTGTGAAAGAGCGCAGACATTTTTGACCTATCAGGGAAAACACTTAAAAGGGAAGCAAAAGGGCGAGACTAATTCACAAAATACAAGTTCAACAAACATTTAGAAAAGACAAATGGACACAAAGAAATAGTAAAGTGAATTGGCAGAAGAATTGAAAGAAAAAAAAACAGAAGGGCAAAGTGAAAGAAATGCAGTGTGTCGTAGGAAGTACAAAGTTTAGTGAGTGGAGTTAACTCACTAAACTGCCCTCTGGGTATTAACCCAAAAGGCAGCACTGACCTGAACCCGCTCACTCGCTCTACTGTCCTGCTCACCTTTGCTCCTTTTTCTCTCTTCCAATAAAAAAAAGCTTGGAGAAACTTGGAGAGTTGAAAATGGCATTTGGTTGTGTGTGTGTGTATAGATGAGAGTATGTGACCATCCATGTTTGTTTTAAAAGATTTTCCCTAGTCTTAAAATATGTTGAATTTTTCCTTTTCTTTTTTCACTATTATATTCATATTACATTTTATTCCCCTATAGGCAGAACTCTCATCTTTGAGTTAACATGTAGTACTGAAGGACATGGAGTCGGAGCAGATCCCATTTGAAGCCTTTATCCTATTGGCAGCTACAAGGAGCTGTGGTTCCGGTTGGGGCTCGTCATCGCATCAACCAAAGAACACGCTTGTTGACACTAACGGTCGCCCTTGAGTTTGAGACACTGGGCGTCTAAAGGCTGGACATGTATCACTGGGCAAATACGGTCTGCAGGTACGGTGGTCACAGAAGTGAAAACCTTGGGGCATGACATGTTTCGAAGACGTTCAATGCTCAGTACTGCTATCTGCCGGGGGAGAGACGAGAAACCAGGACAGGTGTTGCTGTGTCATGGACCATTTTTGGGTGTTTCAAGTACCGCAAGATGGCAAACTTTTAGAAAACAATCTGAAAGTGCTAGTGTTTGGAAAAACAATTGCAGGTTTCGTTGATTCCCTGCTGCACCCTGCTGAGACGTTGACATTCTTGGCATTGAGTCAAAGCACAATCACCGTTGGCATTGGACTCAGACAAGGTGGCACCTTGTCCCCTCTCCTGCTTGTAATATTCATTGACAGGGTATTGATATTCATATGATATTCATGATATATGGACATCATTTATTCATAGGTAGGTTATCAAAGCCTAGCTGAATACTGATGAGCTTTTTTAGATAATGTTCAGAAGCTGAGTGTGATACAGTTTGGGACCATGGTTGTCTCTTTGAAAAATACAGATCTTTCCGTGCAAGCAGAGAGGAAGAGCTGTTTAAAAGCCAGTTAAGGACATATGGGTGAGGTGAAGACTGAGCTGCACGATAAAACTAAGCTTGCAAAACTCTGTTCCAATCCTCCCTTGTTAGCACAAGTTTAGGGATGCTGACAGAGAGAGATTAAGGACACAAGTGGCAGATGTGAGGCTTCTCCACAGGGTGGCTGGTTTAACTGAGAGTAAGAAGATGGAATACCAAACTCCAAACAGCAATTGTTATTGACGCCAACCAAACACCTCAATGACCCCAGTTTGCATCCAGTGGAGGATCCTTGTTGCATTTTATTTCCCACCCCTCTCTCATACACTGTCGTCTATCTGCTGTTGCTTTCAAATAAAAGTAAATAAACGCACTAAAAGATAATTATTTCAAGAAAAATGATGGTAATTTTTCATGCTACAGCACAGAGAAGGCTCATCATCACAGGCACAGTATTTAGTTGATTTATAGTATATAATATCGAAGGAACATGAGAAGGTTGTAGTACAGATCTGTACTTGTACTTCTACACAATATCTGCAGTGTTTAATTCGCTGTCTGTCCTAATGGCAGGTCAAGGCGCTGTGGTAGATTCCTCTACGATACACTATTTTTCCCAGCAGCTGGTCACGTACACTTGATAAATGACCCCAGTGTATCCAAACAGAGCCTACACGGCTCCTTCTATCTATCTTTCTCTACCTATCTGCCCTTTCCTGGTACTTATATCCTTTGTATCTATCTCTAAGGATATAATCGCTTCCTGCACTAGTAGGAGGAAACATTGTACAGGCTGGTGTGTGTGCGTGTGTGACTTTAGCATTGGTTCTGCCTTGTAATGCCTGTATCTTCTTCACCATTATGGAGGGTAAATGCTTTTAGGCACAGATGAATCACAGGCTAAATATCATAAACCTGCACAGTGTGGGGGTCAGAAATTATCAGTTTTCTTGGGTGCCTCATGGTCGCATAGCAACACTCAGCTCCCCAGATCACAAGGTCCCCTCTCTCTGGCCCCACAATCATTTTGTGTGTACACACACGTACACACACACACACACACACGGAGGTGACAGTGGGGCAGTGACATCGCTTAATGACATACAGCGTGTTGTGAATACTGTACATTCGGCCATATGGCTCATTTCAAACAGCAGCCCGCAGATTTACATTAATGTAAATCCATGAGTGGTCCCAGTGAGGCTGGGAAGAGCTTAGTCGAGCAGAACCAACACAGGAATATACAACACATACACACACAAACACACACATACACAGTCTGTATCAAAGGACGTGATCAAAAGGGTTTCGTAGAATGGTTATTGGATAAATTGACGTGTAACTCAACAAGAGGAAAGACACACAAACGAACCATATGTCCCTTGCAGATGTATGTCACAGTATGTTAGGAAGTTTCTCGAATTTCTAATATGGCATGCGTATCAAGTAAAAAAAAATGTAGAACAGTATATCATTTTGTTTATCCTATTAATGAAGCTAGGTCTATTTGCGTAACTATTTTAAGATATTCTAAGAGTTTCCTCCACAAAGCCATCAGATTTAGCTGAATTTACAACGACTCACCATTAAGTCCTGAACTAATCACTCGGCATAGTGTCCGCTAAAGCGCAACCATGAATCACGATTTGGGGTGTTTATTCCCACACTACTTGACACACTACTTTTAACCCGTCATTTACCACAAATGTACAGCAATAAGTCTTCTCCCTCTTTAACAGTTGACGTTTCTGGCATATGGGGCCTACCTGCTGGCTGTCTTTGAGTGACAGAATGAAGGCATGGCTCAGGGTGTCCAGGTGGGCCTGCGATTGCCGCAGGTGTGCCAGAGCATCATCAAAAGTCATCCCTGCTGGGTCCGTCCTTTCCTGCTCCGCGCTACTGTCACCTCCTCTCTTCCTGCTCTTCTCGCCCAGCTGGCGCAGGGCTTTGGTGGCTCGCTTTATCACCTCCGACCTCGCCTGGATGCTCAGCTGGAGACGCAATAGGATTGATGGAAGGATCAGAACGGAGGAGTGGGGGGGGGGGGGGGGGGGGGGGGGGAATAAGGAAAGCAAAATTGGGGTGAGTGTGTGGGTCAAATTGAGGGAAGAGAGGGAAAGAGAGGTGCACAAGTTATATGTATTAATGTTAAACTTAACATGTTGACGAGGGGCACCAAAAATATCACCTGGAATTGGAGAAGCATGTGTGTGTCGGTGTGTGAGAGATATCTTAGCTGCTGGCCTGGTGTGATTCTATTCAGTGGGAGAAAGTTAGCCATTCATGGAGGGAAGAGAGGGCCTTTGGCGGTCGGAGGTTTTACCCTCATCCATGATAGCATGCAGGCGTTGACAAGACCCCCACACACACAATCACACCAGGAAGACACCTACAAATCACCCAACTTCACATTTTCTACCTACTACCTACCTCAGCCACACACTCAGAGATTCTGCCTTTGCTAGATATCATGACCGAGACTGACAGCCCTTCTCTCTGCCAGGACAGGACGATCACTCAAATGGAGTTTCCTGACAAACCTGCACAATTTCTGTGTGTGTATAAGGATTTGTGTGCATACATAGTCTTTTGTTTTATTTGTGAATGGGAATGGAATTAGATACAATCACTCACGGCCAACATCAGTCAA